>SJYX01015390.1:292269-343549 GCA_006410675.1 Oreotragus oreotragus
TCGATGCTTTTGAACTGTGGTGTTGGAGAAGACTCTTGAGAGTCCCTTGGACTGCAAGGAGATCCAACCAGTCCATTCTGAAGGAGATCAACCCTGGGATTTCTTTGGAAGGAATGATGCTAAAGCTGAAACTCCAGTACTTTGGCCACCTCACGCGAAGAGTTGACTCATTGGAAAAGACTCTGAAGCTGGGAGGGATTGGGGGCAGGAGGAGAAGGGGACGACCGAGGATGAGATGGCTGGATGGCATCACAGACTCGATGGACGTGAGTCTGAGTGAACTCCGGGAGATGGTGATGGACAGGGAGGCCTGGCGTGCTGCGATTCACGGGGTCGCAAAGAGTGGGACACGACTGAGCGACTGAACTGAACTGAACTGAACTGATGAGAGGGCATTTGCTGGAAGGCCCATGTGCCCCCAAATATTGTCCTCCATAACATGTTATCGAGTCCTTAAGTCAGAACATTCTCTTCTGAATTTCTTTATTATAATTCAAATGTACCTTCTTGTCTGCCAACTTCTCACTCTTAAGTCAGACAACGAAACTGGCAGTCAAAACCTAGAACTTATTCACTATGATAGGAGGTCCTTGACTATCTCTTCAGAGATTAATTTGATGACTCTTGTTCTTCCTATAACAAATATTTATTGATCAGGTGCTGTAACCAGCAATGAAGAGCCCAACGTGGTGCTATCCTATTGCCCATTGGGTACATGCTTGTACCAAACATAGAAATGAGTACATCATACATAGTTTGCCTAAGGCAGATCTATGAAAAATTGCCTGACACACTAAAAACAAAAACAAAAACAAAACCACAACAGTTTACCTCCTCACTGTGCAGATGCTCCACACATTTAAGTCCATCTTTCCTTCTTCACTTCCATGCACTGATGCTGAGTATAAATCACAGGTTTTATTCACATTATAATACTATTCTTATCCTGGATCTTCATGATACAACCTGATTTAGCTGGCACATTAAGAGTATTTCTGGTATCCATTTCAATAGCGAACAGCTAGTAATACCTTAATTATAAATAGAAGTGGCTCTGATTTACATATATACCAACAAAGTCAGCTAAATACATCTCTGGTTCAACTTCTTTTGGTTAAACTCTAGAATTTTCTAGTTATTTCACATACAGGGTGGTTAGAATGGAAAGAATTAGCATTTGGCCTGGAATTATTATCTGTAGGTATAAATAGAATATTCCCCTTTCATAAAATTTGCAAAAAAAAAAATAATATGTGACCATATGAACCCAATGCCAGGACTCTCAAAGGACTCCTTTATCTGAGGGGACCTGAGATTTAAGTTTCATTAATTCTTTTGTAGGTTTATGCCTGTGTCCTGTGACAACATTTCAGATAAAGGAGAGTTAGGAAAGCTTGATGCCATATTCCTTGGATGATCAAAAACAGCAAGGACAAAGCATACATGCAGTTTCGAGTAAAAATCCCAAATTATTATAAAGAGTGCCAGCTACTAAAAAGCCAATTAGTATGATGACAGTAATAATGAAAACTCAATGAAATACACAAAATGGAAAGTTACATGTAGTTTCTCAAAGATATAACTATATCCAAAATTATTAAATTTCCTAAATCCATTCAACTTATTTAACATATAATTCATTTTCAGTAAGGTCTTTTTTCAAAAATATAAAGGCTTTCAAGGAATGATTTACAGTATTATTAGATAATATAAATATCAGATTAAGCTTTATATGGCCATCTTTCATGATCTTATGAGGCAGGTTTATCTATGCCTTTTAATCTTAAAAAATAATCTTTAAAATGATCTCAGTTAATTTTTTAATAAGATGTTTAAAATGCTTCTCAAAGATATTCTTTTCTGTAGTTCCATTGTATTAATGTATAATTCACTACTGAAAATATCTCTAATTCTGAAGCTACTGTATATTCATGAGGTTGCATTTTTGTCTAGGAGGATTGGTGAATAAAAGAATCAGTGAATTAAATGTTAGGATGAGACTTGTGAAGTTTATTAACCACATTATTTTGCCTTCAGTTATATTTCATATGATTCCAGATAAATTCCATATTAATTTTAACCATATGAAAAGAGGGTCCCACTTCTTATTTCCTATACTGCCTTTTACTATACTTCTGACGGGGGAGCCTGGTGGGCTGCCGTCTATGGGGTCACACAGAGTCGGACACAACTGAAGTGACTTAGCAGCAGCAGCACTATATGCCANTTAACCATATGAAAAGAGGGTCCCACTTCTTATTTCCTATACTGCCTTTTACTATACTTCTGACGGGGGAGCCTGGTGGGCTGCCGTCTATGGGGTCACACAGAGTCGGACACAACTGAAGTGACTTAGCAGCAGCAGCACTATATGCCAGTTACTATAATTATCAAAAATGAACAGGACTTTGAAAGGTTATCAAATCATTGTGATGTGTATCATTTTATTTACTATGGCATTCCTTGAGCTTAGCACAGTGTCTGATAATCAGATACTCATTAGATGTGTTATTGGGGTAAGAAAATCGTATGGAAGATGATTTTAGAATAACTAGATAGAGATTTTTGTTTCATAAATTACCTTGATGACAACTGTGACAGTAGACTGATAGGAAATGCTCAAGAAAGAAAGGGCACACAACATTAAGGCGGGAGGATGATTGGTAGAATTTCTGTGGAAGTAGTGGGAATGATCCAGGAACTGTGAATTAGTTCTATAAAATATCACATGTTAACATTTGAGGCCATATAGTACTCTTTCCCCCAATGATTTGGTGAAGTGACTGCACAAAGATCTGAAACAGTATGCTTTGGGGAATAAAGTGGTCAGAGCAGTGTCCAGTAGGGTGTAGTGCTGCAACTGGGTTGCTCGAACTGGAGGAGAGAGATAGAAAAGAGATGGCAAGCTCAACGGAAAGAGAGTATCAGAACAAGAGATGCTAAGAAGACAGACATGCTCCACCCTGACCACAAAAGTCCTTCCAGGGAGATGCTGACTTTCCTTTTGCAGGTAGGGCAGAGATTGAACCAATTTTATTTAAAATAATAAGGACAGGTTGATCTTAACATACCAGAGGTTTTGAGAATATTTCCAGTGTTGAAACAAGGGTTAGAAATGTTTAGAATTGATGGAACGGAGGACATCGTTTCAACCTTGAGACACGTAAAGGCTAACGACTGAGAGATGTCCACAGGCAGTTTCATGAATTCTTTAATAGAGAGTGTGATGCGCATGCAGTGAGAACATAGAACGGCTGTTACACTTTACTTCCTCGGGGGATGTCATCAGGAAGACGGTGTAGAAGAAGTAATGGATGAACAGGGTCTGAAGGATAACCCAGGATTTTTTGGAGGGAACGTGGAGATGGACCACTAAATGAAAAGGCATTCTGGGGGATAAAAATAAAACACAGAGAAAGTGCAAAATATGAAATATAAAAGGTACATTGAGGAACTGAAAGCGGACAAAAAACTGAAAATGAAGACAGGCCCAGCTTTGAAAAGGGCTGTATATACCATTTGAAGCAGGAGGAGCCTGATCTCATTTAAAGGAGGGGTTTCATAAGAGTTGTTTGTTTGTTTGTTTGTTTTAAAAGGAAGTAGGATATATCTTAATTTCTATCTGTTTTATGTCATTAACATGGTTTTAAGACTTCCCTTAGGGAAAACAAGAAAAAAACATTTAGAATATCAGATGAAATCAAGTAAGAATGCAGAGATTTTGGAGCGATGACTAATTATAATTCAGTTCAATTCAGTTCACTCAGTCATGTCCAACTCTTTGTGACCCCATGAACCGCAGTACGCCAGGCCTCCCTGTCCATCACCAACTCCCGGAGTTTACCCAAACTAATGCCCATTAAGTCAGTGATGCCATCTAACCATCTCATCCTCTGTTGTCCCCTTCTCTCCCAACTTCAATCTTTCCTAGCATCAGGGTTTTTCCAATGAGTCAGCCATTTGCATCAGATGGCCAAGTGTTGGAGTTTCAGCTTTAACATCAGTTCTTCCAATGAACACCCAGGACTGATCTTTAGGATGGACTGGTTGGATCTCCTTGCAGTCCAAGGGACTCTCAAGAGTCTTTGCCAACACCACAGTTCAAAAGCATCAATTCTTTGGCGCTCAGCTTTCTTCATAGTTCAACTCTCACATCCATTCATGACTACCGGAAAAATGATAGTCTTGACTAGATGGACATTTGTTGACAAAGTAATGTCTCTGCTTTTTAATATGCTGTCTAGGTTGGTCATAACTTTCCTTCCAAGGAGTAAGTGTCTTTTAATTTTATGGCTGCAGTCACCATCTGCAGTGATTTTGGAGCCCCCCAAAAATAAAGTGAGGCATTGTTTCCACTATTTCCCCATCTATTTGCCATGAAGTGATAGTACCAGATGCCATGATGTTAGTTTTCTGAATATTGAGCCTTCAGCCAACCTTTTCAGTCTCCTCTTTCTCTTTCATCAAGAGGCTTTAGTTCTTCTTTGCTTTCTGCCATAAGGGTGGTGTCATCTGCTTATCTGAGGTTATTGATATTTCTCCTGGCAATCTTGATTCCAGCTTGTGCTTCTTCCAGCCCAACATTTCTCATGATGTACTCTGCATGTAAGTTAAATAAGCAGGGTGACAATAGACAGCCTTGACGTACTCCTTTTCCTACTTGGAACCAGTCTGATGTTCCATGTCCACTTCTAACTGTTGCTTCCTGCATACAGGTTTCTCATGAGGCAGATCAGGTGGTCTGGTATTCCCATCTCTTTCAGAATTTCCCACAGTTTATTGTGATCCACACAGTCAAGGCTTTGGCATAGTCAATAAAGCAGAAATAGATGCTTTTCTGGAACTCTCTTGTTTTTTCATTGATCCAGCGGATGTTGGCAATTTGATCTCTGGTTCCTCTGCCTTTTCTAAAACCAGCGTGAATATCTGGAAGTTCATGCTTCACATATTGCTGAAGCCTGGCTTGGAGAATTTTAAGCATTACTTTGCTGGAGTGTGAGATGAATGCAATTGTATGATAGTTTGAGCACTTTTTGGCATTGCCTTTCTTTAGGATTGGAATGAAAACTGACCTTTTCCAGTCCTGTGGCCACTGCTGAGTTTTCCAAATTTGCTGGCATATTGAGTGCAGCACTTTCACAGCATCATCTTTTAGGATTTGAAATAGCTCAATTGGAATTCCATCACCTCCACTAGTTTTGTTTGTAGTGATGCTTCTTAAGACCCACTTGACTTCACATTCCAGTATGTCTGGCTCTAGGTGAGTGATAGCACCATCAAATTATAATCACCTGCACTCCAATGGAAAAATGAAATCCTCTTACTTCCATTTCTTGATTGTTTTCCCTAAATGGCATTGGATGTAACTTTCACAATGCATTTGTGAACTGACACAATTTGCACATTTCTTTCCAAGGCTTTGCCTGTTTTATATCAATGTTTCATTCACAAAAAGACACAGTGATAGATTATTTTCACTTGTCCATCCATTTCTGGAGTTACAGGCTGATCTATATTCCACTTTCTGTCTTAGAAATGAAATAAAGATGCAGTGAAACTGTGTATGCAGAGAAAGTTACAGGAAATCTATAATGCTAATAAAACCTACACGTTTAGCTGAAATCAGACAATTGAGAGTTTTATTTTGTTATTATTTTTCCTGGCAAAACTTATTGTTGCAAAACTAGGACAAACCTCAAACAAAGTGAATAAAATGATGCAAGAAGTTTTATTGAATTTTGTCTAGTTTGCCAGTTTTAAAATATACTTCTTTGTTCTTTGAGGGAACAATTCTGACACACATTGGAGTGTACACATTTTAAACTTTTTTCTTCCTCAGCTAGTAAATCACAGATTTAATCTGTGGCCACAAAAGCAAATTCAGTCTTCATGAGCTATCTCCGCTACCACTTCTTCTGTGAAGCCCTTACCTGGCTCTATTCTACTCCATGTAGTTCTACACTGCTGATCAGATAACCCAGCTTTTATTGACAGAATAGAGGTTCTAAGAATTTTTATTAGAAGCTGAAAAGCTTTCTGAGAGGCAGGTAAGAGAGAATGGAGGAAGAGAAATTTGGTCTAAGTCACTGAGCCAGTTTTGGACGGCAGAAAATACAGTACATGCTTCTGAATATGTCACACCTTGCATGAACACATGATAAAACCTAGGGTGAGGATTAAAATGCCTAAGTGAGAATGTTTAGGGAAAAAAGTTACGGCAAAATGGGAGCCTAGTATTAGCCTAGTATTAAACAGTAATTAAGCTTTGGTAATTAAATTCAATAGGCAGAGCCCATAGTTCAGATATCTGTGTGTTCAGATATCTGTGTGTTCAGATATCCGTGTGTTACTGACAGGCAGTAATGACTCCTCAGCAGAAACATGGAACCCTTTGCATATTTCTCCCTTCAGTCTTCCTCTTTCCTACCCTTCTTCCTCTTTCCTTTCTCCTTCCTCTTCCTTCCCTCTTCCTTCCTTTCTTCCTTCCTTTCTTTTCTTCTTTTGATAAGTGAGAAACTAACCCAATTTGAATTATCACAGGAAACTTAAAGATCTCAGAGTAGAATCAAGTAATTACAAGAAAGGTAGAAATGAAGCTGGACATTGGGTACAACACTTAAGTTTAATGAGACCAAAGATCTCTAGATCTCTTCTCTCCACCTTGTTCTCTATTATGACATCATTCTCTCCTGCTTCCATTGGAAACATTCCACATAGCAGAAAATATGCTGTTGAACTCTTTGGCGCCTCATTATCTATTTCTTGGGAAAAGCTGAACCTTGCTTAATTTAGTGTCAAATTGTAAAATCCAGGTAGACAGCTCACTCGTGTTGTATCCAGCACCAAGCTTATCATGCAAAGGGAGGATGGGGAGATGGGGATGCTTTTTAAGAAAGTATAATCTTTCAGAACTCATGTTTAGTTCTGGTGGTGGGGCATTTCTTTGCAGAAGAGAGTGTTTCCAAAATAAAAAGAAAAGTTGATGACCTACATAAGACCGACTACAGCAAGCACAAAACAAGTTGTGACACTTATAGTCAACACACATGCTCTTAATGTCTATCTTTGGCTATCTCAAGACAAACATCTGGAACTTTTGTCAGCATTGGTATCAGTGTTGCCAGGAGACATCAGTAACAGGGCTCAGGCCTTTTGAATCATTATTGACAAGGCATAGCACCATGGTGAGCTAGATAAAAGGAGGAGGAAAATAGTACCTGCTACTGTAGTAAGTGAGAAAATTACTGGGGACTTCCTGGACCACAAGGTAAGTATTTGAGTGTAGATTAGATCCCTGTGGAAATGATGGTGATGAAACCAGAGAAATAGTTTTGGTAACATGACCCTGTTTATACTTTAGGTTGCTATGGATTGGAAAATATGAGCTTTGTATATTAGTAGGCTCTGTGGATGTCTCCTCTGTCATATGTGGATCTTAGCACTGTGCATAGATAGTCAGAAAAGGGAGATATAGTGCTGAATATGAATTATACCAACCTAAAATTGTCTATTTCTTACATATTGGTCTTCTGCTTGTGCCTTTTAAAAGTAGTTTAACTCTTTAATTGTATAATGAAGTCATGGTTTGAGTCAACTCAAAACATGAGTGCACAGCAACACAGAAAAAAGAGGATTGGAGGAATTATTTATCTGATTACAAATGTCTAAACTGTCATAAAATTCTCAAGTCCAAATCCAGCACGTATAGTGCTGGTAGGTGAAAGCACTGTAGCAGAGAATAAAGATGGGCTCAGCACTTGAGATTTTAGAAGCTTACATGCATGAGTTCATTGTCACCAGGACCCAACTTGGAGGCTGGACTACTGGATTGGACAGCATCTTGGAAATGTATGTCCCTGGGCAAGGCAGATCATATAATCTGAGACATAAAATCTGAGGGTTTCTAGAGCAGTAGACAGTATTTAGCTGGAAATTACTCAGCATAGAGTACTTAGCTTAAAGTTATGAGAAAGGACTAGGGCAGAACTTTAGCCTTATAATTAAAGTAACAAAAGGAATACTGCTTGACTCAGAGGGCAAATAAGATCTTAGGAGTTTCCTGTGGGGACACTCATCCTAAATTTCATGACTAGTGATGATATCTAAAGAGCAGTATAGTAAACCAGCAACCTTGGCTGGCAGATTGAATTCTGACTCTCAGTGGGTGTTTGATCCAAGCTACAACAGACCAGACCAGGAAAGGGATGGTGGGAGACTGAGGGTATTGATCTTCTTCTTGCATATGTCAGGGATGGCACAGAAACCACAGCAGGAAAGAGTCTGCAGGCAAGTGGGGGCACCAGTAGATTGAATGATGAAGACCTGATAACAGAGGCAGAGAAAAAACAAGCCAAGATTGACAGATAACCTTTTCAACTGGAAGGAAGCTGCTGTTTAATGCCTTACTCCCCTTCTTAAATTTTTAATTACTTCACTGGAATGTGTTGAAACATTGCTGAATAACTATTTGGTGATTAGATTAGAGGATGAATGTGATCTAATTCTATAGGGATATATATACATGTTGGGTGACGAGATGAATTTTGATATGTGAACCTTTTATAGATAATTTACATTATATTCTAGATTAGAATTTTCTTCACCCTTAGAGTAACAGGTTGCTGGCTCTTGCTGCAGTGTTGTCCTGGAAACACCAGAAGCACTCAGAAGCATGTGGCACCCTTTGTGGGCAGCTCCCCTTGGTGTGCTGCAAGAGCTGTATTCAATCAAACTGTCAGAATGATGACAGCTCTGAGAAGGGCCCATAAAGCTATTCATCAAGCTCTGAAACAGCCAGCACTTTACTTGTCTGGAGTTATTTACTAGTGGTTGATGATAATACAGTTGAGCAAGGCAGATGCTTATGAGGCATCTTGGCTCTCTATTTTGGTGAGAAGTTCATTTAGAAAGAGAAGGCTTTAAGTTCTTTAGTATATCCAAGTCTAACTTTTTACTAAAATGGTAAAACACAATAAAATAGAAAAAAAAGCATTTAAAAAGCATTTTTAGAAGTATAGGCCATGTTTTTATAAAAGCTTAGATTCTCTATCAGTCCGAGTTCAGTCAGAAAAGCAGAATCAACAGTATACATATAGCATTACAACATGATGAGAAGAACTAATAGAAAGAAACACTTCTTAATCTTCACTACTAATTAGGTATATCTTTGGGTAAAGATCTTAAAATCTTCATCCTGAGTCATCATCCATAAATACTAAGTTTTGGCAAGGCATTAAAAAAAATTGTTTCTTTTTTGTTTTAGGTATATATATGATTCTTGTGTATATTAACTCTATCTTTCCACCAGGGTTTTGAAATCCCTCTAGGTCAGGCAACCTGACAATTTCTTCTAAATCTTTTTCAAAATGTAGAATACCCAGCATGGACTAGCAATCTATTTTAAGGAAGAGATCCTTGAATAGAGATTTATAGAATAATGCTGGGAAAGACTGAAGTCAAAAGGAGAAGAGGGTGGCAGAGGATGAGATGGTTAGATAGTATCACTGACTCAGTGGACATGAATTTGAGCAAACTTTGGTAGATAGTGAAGAAATATCTCAGATACACAGATGACACCTCTTTTATGGCAGAAAGTGAGGAAGAACTAAAGAGCCTCTTGATGAAAATAAAAGAGGAGAGTGAAAAAGTTGGCTTCACCCTATATGCAGACAGAAAAAGAGACAAAGATGTAAAGAACATCTGGACTCTGTGGGAGAGGGAGATGGTGCGATGATTTGGCAGAATGGCATTGAAACATGTACACTATCATGTAAGAAACGAATCACTAGTCTAGGTTTGATACAGGATACAGGATGCTTGGGGCTGGTGCACTGGGATGACCCAGAGAGATGATATGGGGAGGGTGGTGGGAGGGGGGTTCAGGGTTGGGAACTCATATAAACCTGTGGTGGATTCATGTCAATGTGTGGCAAAACCAATACAGTATTGTAAAGTAAAAAAATAAAATTTAAATTAAAAAAAAATGAAAAAAAAAGAGAAAAAGTTGGCTTAAAACTCAACATTCAGAAAACTAAGATTACGACATCCTCTCACTTCATGGCAAATAGATGGAGAATAAGTGGAAACAGTGGCAGAATTTTTTTTTTTTTTTTGGTGGGGGGCTCCAAAACCACTGTAGATGCTGATTGCAGCCATGAAATTAAAAGACGCTTACTCCTTGGAAGAAAAGTTATGACCAACCAAGCAAGACAGCATATTAAAAAGCAGAGACATTACTTTGCCAACAAAGGTCCATCTAGTCAAGGCAATGGTTTTTCCAGTAGTCATGTATGGTTGTGAGAGTTGGACTATAAAGAAAGCTGAGAGTCAAAGAATTGATACTTTTGAACTGTGGTGTTGGAGAAGACTCTTGAGAGTCCTGTCTCTTATACACATCTGGATACAGGATGCTTGGGGCTGGTGCACTGGGATGACCCAGAGAGATGATATGGGGAGGGTGGTGGGAGGGGGGTTCAGGGTTGGGAACTCATATAAACCTATGGTGGATTCATGTCAATGTGTGGCAAAACCAATACAGTATTGTAAAGTAAAAAAATAAAATTTAAATTAAAAAAAAATGAAAAAAAAAGAGAAAAAGTTGGCTTAAAACTCAACATTCAGAAAACTAAGATTACGACATCCTCTCACTTCATGGCAAATAGATGGAGAATAAGTGGAAACAGTGGCAGAATTTTTTTTTTTTTTTTGGTGGGGGGCTCCAAAACCACTGTAGATGCTGATTGCAGCCATGAAATTAAAAGACGCTTACTCCTTGGAAGAAAAGTTATGACCAACCAAGCAAGACAGCATATTAAAAAGCAGAGACATTACTTTGCCAACAAAGGTCCATCTAGTCAAGGCAATGGTTTTTCCAGTAGTCATGTATGGTTGTGAGAGTTGGACTATAAAGAAAGCTGAGAGTCAAAGAATTGATAGTTTTGAACTGTGGTGTTGGAGAAGACTCTTGAGAGTCCCTTGGACTGCAAGGAGATTCAACCAGTCCATCCTAAAGGAGACCAGTCCTGGGTGTTCATTGGAAGGACTGATGTTAAAGCTGAAACTCCATCACTTTGGCCATCTGATGCAAATGGCTGACTCATTTGAAAAGACCCTGATGCTGGGAAAGATTGAAGGCAGGAGGAATAGGGGACGACAGAGGGTGAGATGGTTGAGTGGCATAACCAACTTAAAGGGCATGAGTTTGGGTAGTAGTTGGTGATAGACAGGAAGGCCTGGCGTGCTGCAGTCCATGGGGTTGAAAGAGTTGGACATGACTGAGTGACTGAACTGAAGGATAGGGAAGCCTGGCATGCTGCAGTCCATGAAGTCTCAAAGAGTCAGGTACGACTTAGTGAACAACAACAATCGATAGTTACACCTACTCTCAGTTTATTGTTCCATTACTATGTAGACAATTAGTAAATAGCATTTGATTAAATGGATTATTTTTAGATATGCTATAAATGGCTATAAAATAGGTTTCTTGGAGAATCTTGCTTCTGTTGGCATGTTTGAAGCAAAAAACCATTATACCTGGAAACTAGATTCTAAGTCCTAGTCAGTTTGAATTTCTCAATTTTTAATATATGAAATCTATAACCCAAGCTTCTAAGGTTTTAATTTTTTAAAATCTACCATATACTTCAAATTTGGTTTTATGTACTGAGAATAAAATATTGTGTACTTCTTTAGCTGATAGCCATCTGCTACAGAAACATTCAAATGTCAGCTCATCAGAATTTAAAAGGACTTCCTGAACAGAAGTTCACTGAAATTTAAGAAACTTTAATGAAACTTCTGTTACAAAATGATGCTGTCTTGGCTTCAGGCTAATCCCCTAAACACACCTACAAATTCATCTCGCCAAATGTCTGCCACAGAGAAGGAGCTGGATCAGTTTTTACAATTTTTATGGCAAAGGTTAAGATAAGTAATTTCCACAACAGCTGTCGACACACAGTCTGTCTTTGGAGGCTGCTTTCCCTAGAGGATTTTATTTCTTCAAATGTCATAATTAGAATTTCATCTCTAGTGACTACTGAAGGAAGTCTGGCAGCAGGAGACAGCATGGGTCACATTTTAATTATGAAAATGCATCCTTCCTGTCTAATGGGCCAGGAAGTTTTTGCTAGTCATGTCACAGGCGCTTCTGTGCACTGGGAATAATTAACTGCACTTTTCAGTGGATAGTAGTTGTTTTCTTAAAATTCAGCAAAATTTATCAGAGCATTAACAGATTTCTCTGTCCTACCAAAAAACCAGTAGGGTGCAAAGAAGTAGATTTCCAGGCAATTAGAGCAATGAGTTGTATTCATGTACTTACATTATTTATGGTGAATGTGTATCAACAGGAGGGCACACTTTCATTTATTTTCTTTCTTTCATTAAATAGACATTTATTGACTGTTTACTTTGCTGTTGATCACTGAACTTACAGTTGGGAAAACAAACTTGAACAACACTATCTTTCTCCATAGTAGAGATGTACCTGATTTGTTGGTCATAAATTGTTATTAAAAGTGATATAGTAGAGTTATATACATGGTGCTTTGAGGACATCAAGAAAGAAGTAATTAATTCTATTTAGAGAGATCAGGAAAGATAGGACAGGAAACATGATATCTCAGTTGAGCTGTAAAGTATGTGCAGGAAGGAGTTTGATAGATTGACAATGGAGGGGAGGGAATTCCTGACAGATGGAACTGTGTCTGTAGAAAGAAAGGTTATTTGGAGGCATCTGTAATCAGTTCAGTGAGGTGCTGATGCAGAATGTTTTTGAATAAGCAGTATTAATAGAAGATAGACATACAGTACAGGACTAGAATGTATTTGAATGCAGGCAGAAATGTAGATACTATGGACAGGGCATTTATCTTCACAAGAGGGTTATAGGTTATGGGTACGACTAGATACTGATTCCCTCAGCTCTCAGAACAGCCAGAAAGGATTTTTGAATATCTTTGTCCTATTATCCAGTTACCTAAGAGAGTCTATCATTTTCCTTTTCAATGACGTGAAAAAGATTGGTACATCCATATGATGAGTTACTAGTTAATAATAAGAAGAAATGAACTAATGAGAAGTACAACAAAGTGGACAAATCCCAAAAGCATTTTGCTAAGTGAAATAAGCCCAAGAGAAATACTATACAATGCTTCCATTTATATAAAATTCTAGAATAGGCAAAACTATAATGATAGAAGGAAAATTGGCAGCTGACAGGAGCCAGAAGTTGGGAAGAAGATACTGACTAAAAAGAGGCATGGAGGCACTTTCTGGTGCAATGGAAATGACTATTTCATGGGTGTGGTGGTGGCTACAAGATTCATCAGACTATACTGTTAAAATCTATGAGTTTTGCTGTTTATAAATTAGTTTTAAAAAGCTGACAACAAGTGTGAGGCACAGCAGAGACTTTGGTCCGTAATGAGTTAACTTCAAAGGTACTAAAACCCTATAAGCCAGAAGCAAAAGCCTTCCTAATAAAAATGTCTAGGGTGAGACCACTAAATGGATCTCCTCAAGCATCTGAAGACTGAAAAGCATGTTAGCTGACACTGAGTTAGCTGAGTAAGAAATTAGGAGGGGGGTGGAGGAAGGAGTTATTATTTTCTTCTTAAATATACATTTTTGACTTTAAATTACAAGTACAACAATAAATGGGTTTCCCAGGTGTTTCAGTGGTAGAGAATCTACTTGCCAATGCAAGAGCTGCAGGGGATAAAGCCTTGATTTCTGTGTTGGGAAGATCCTCTGGAGGAGGAAATGGCAACACTCCAGTATTCTTGCCTGGAGAAACCCATGGACAGAGAGGTGTTTGCAGAGTCAGACATGGCTGAGCAACTGAGCATCCACCCACAATGATAAATAATAATTGATTTTTATAAAGCACTTATCTTCCAGAGATATCTTTAAAAACTTTTTAATATTAATTCATTTAATTCTCATGACAAGTCTCTGAGTAAATAATCATTATTATTCCCATTTGTTGTATGAGAAAACTGAAGCAAACAGAGGTTAGTTAACTTTAAAAGTTAACTTATAAGTTAAAATCACCAGTCTAGGTTCAATACAGGATACAGGATGCTTGGGGCTGGTGCACTGGGATGACCCAGAGAGATGATATGGAGAGAGAGGTGGGAGGGGGGTTCAGGATTGGGAACTCATGTACACCCGTGGTGGATTCATGTCAATGTATGGCAAAACCAATACAGTACTGTAAAATAAAATAAAAAATAAGAAAAAAAAAGTTAACATGTGTTAAATTTATAAGATACTAGTTCTTATACTAGTTAGTATAAGATATTTGAAGTCAGGTAGTCTACTTCAGAATCTGTGTACTTAACCACAGAGGAATTATATTTGAATTTAAGTTCTTCCAAAAACTTAATTAATGAGAGGAGTTTATATGCAACTTCAGGATATCTTGAGCTTCCCAGGTGGCACTAGTGGTAAAAAACCTGCCTGCCACTTCTGGAGACATAAGAGACGTAGGTTCGATTCCTGGATTGGGAAGATCCACTGGAGAGGGGTATGACAACCTACTCCAGTATTCTTTCCTGGACAGAGGAGCCTGGCAGGTTATAATCCATAGGGTCGCAAAGAGTCAGACACGACTGAAGTGACTAAGCATGCATGAAGGATATCTTGATGCTGTTGTATTTTATTATTGGAGTATATTGTGATTTTATATCACTGAAGAGTCCCTGGTAACTTTTATAAGACAGTGTGTCCAGACATAATTAGAGTTGGGAGTGAATTTTCAGCTTTACATATAGCATGACATTGGAGTTAGAATATGGTTGATATTGAAGAAGTGGTTACAGGAAGGTGGAAACAAGGCTTTCCTTACCTTCCTAAGGAAGATAGCCACAGTCCTGTGTATCACAGGTTTCATGAATAAACTCAATGGATTAGATGAAAAATCACTGGGGAGTTTTAGGGGTATACTATCCTACACATATTTTCCATGTGCTGGAACCTCTACTAAAGAAATTTTGGAATAACTTCTTAGATTATTGGGTGACACCAATAGCCCATATTTCCTAACTGAGTGGAGATAAGCACTGGGAATCTGATCTCTCTTCCTCATTTTAAAATTTTGTACCAGTACACAGAAGAAATCCTCAGTAGTTGTTTATGTCTGCTCTGAAAACAAAACTTGTCCTCAGTTAAGATGTCCCAAGGTCTAGGTTGGGAGAGTGAGAGGAGAGCATTAATAAACCAATGTGGTCATGTCCTTTAGTCACTGTCCCTAATCTATCCTTTATCAGTAATAGAACTCCTATTCTGATACTGATCTGTCTTACTTTTGTGTCTATTTCTCAACTGGTTCAGAGTTAGATGGTAAAAAGAGTGGTGTTAGTAAAGGACCTAACAACAGCCAACAGTGCTGGCGCTATTCTTTTCTTTTTCCATTCACAGTGAAGGAGAAGGAAGGGGAGATATTGGAAACAGGGCCATATGAAGATTAGGACAATACAGGTAAGAAAAATAGAGCCAAGACTAGCAAAATCGGAGCCTCTCAGTCTTTCACTTTTCTTCATCCATTGCACACAACTTTCTTCCTCTTTTCTTCTCACCATTGTCAACATGCACAAACATTACCTAACAATTCACCCCATCCCACCAAACAACAAGACTTTCTGCCTACTAATACTTTCTGCCACAGTTTTTACATTTGTTTTATTAAAGCTTTGTGACTAAAGACCACCAAAAGCAGATTTTTGGTAAAACATGTTCAGGTTTACTAACTTGCTGTAGCAAGGAAAACTGTATCCAACTGGAATAATAATAATCCTAGTGAAATGGAACTTGGATGGTCTTGTACAGGGTTTGGGTTTACACTGGGTGACTTAGTATCTGTTTTTTGTTAGAGTTTCAAAAAGGAGGCTCTTTGGTCACTGGTTATCTTATTAATTTAAATTTAGGAGGTGGGAGATATAAAGCAGGGCTGTCATTGGTAACGAAGTGTTGCTGCTGCTGCTAAATCGCTTCAGTCATGTCCGCCTCTGTGCGACCCCACAGACGACAGCCCACAAGGCTCCTCTGTCCCTGGGATTCTCCAGGCAAGAACATTGGAGTGGGTTGCCATTTCCTTCTCCAATGAATGAAAGTGAAAAGTGAAAGTGAAGTCTCTCAGTTGTGTCCGACTCCTAGTGACCCCATGGACTGCAACCCACTGGGCCCTTCTGTCCATGGGATTTTCCAGGCAAGAGTACTGGAGTGGGTTGCCATTGCCTTCTTCGAAAGAAGCGTTAGTCACTCACATTAATTTTAAAGAAGAGTGTGGTTGCACAGCTTTGTCATTTATGTTTGTCCACCACGGTCACAAAATAACCACAAAATAACAAAATCCTGAGAAATCTGCATGCAGGTCAAGAAGCAACAGTTAGAACTGGACATAGAACAACAGATTGCTTCCAAATCTGGAAAGGAGTACGTCAAAGTTGTATATTGTCACCCTGCTTATTTAACTTATATACAGAGTGCATTATGAGAAATGCTGGGCTGGGGGAAGCACAAGCTGGAATCAAGATTGCCAGGAGAAATATCAATAACCTCAGATATGCAGATGACACCACCTTATGGCAGAAAGTGAAGAAGAACTAAAGAGCTTCTTGATGAAAATGAAAGAGGAGAATGAAAAAGTTAGCTTACAACTCAACATTCAGAAAACTAAGATCATGGCATCTGGTCCCATCACTTCATGGGAAATAGATGAGGAAACAATGGAAACAGTGACAGACTTTTTTTTTTTGGGGGGGGTGCGGTTAGCAAATCACTGCAGATGGTGATTGCAGCCATGAAATTAAAAGACACTTGCTCCTCGGAAGAAAAGTTATGACCAACCTAGACAGCATATTAAAAAGCAGAGACATTACTTTGTCAATAAAGTTCCATCTAGTCAAAGCTTTGGTTTTTCCAACAGTCATTTATGGATGTGAGAGTTGGACTATGGGGGGGGTGCGGTTAGAAAATCACTGCAGATGGTGATTGCAGCCATGAAATTAAAAGACACTTGCTCCTCAGAAGAAAAGTTATGACCAACCTAGACAGCATATTAAAAAGCAGAGACATTACTTTGTCAATAAAGTTCCATCTAGTCAAAGCTTTGGTTTTTCCAACAGTCATTTATGGATGTGAGAGTTGGACTATAAAGAAAGCAGAGCACTGAGATGCTTTTGAACTGCATTATTGGAGAAGACTCTTGAGAGTCCCTTGGACAGCAAGGAGATCCAACCAGTCCATCCTAAAGGAAATCAGTCTTGAATATTCACTGGAACGAATGATGCTGAAACTGAAACTCCAGTACTTTGGCCACCTGATGCGAAGAACTGACTATTGGAAAAGACCCTGATTCTGGGAAAGATTGAAGGTGGGAGGAGAAGGGGATGACAGAGGATGAGATGGTTGGATGGCATCATTAACTCGATGGACATTAGTTTGAGTAAGCTCTGGGAGTTGGTGATGGACAGGGAAGACTAGTGTACTGCAGTCCGTGGGGTCCCAAAGAGTTGGACATGATTGAGCAACTGAACTAACTGAAGTGAACAAAATATCTGATGTTGTTGGTATTCTGTGAAATTGTCCTGGCTGCTGGTTTCCAAGCCAGCTAACAGCTATCAGTTTATCACAGATTGTTTTGCATTTTGTTTTTTTCTCCTTCTTTCTCTGTTTCTTATATCCATCAGCTCACAAGGCTGTCTGAGGCAGCTTGAACATTTCTTTTCAGAAGAGAAAAAAATAATTGTTTGTTATCATCTTATCAACCATGACTGAATTTTAGAGTAGAAATCCTGAGAAAAAAGAGAAAAATATTTTCCCTTTTAACAAGCTCTTTATCCATAAAAATGGAAATGTAGTGACTGTATATACATATAGCTAATTTATCAGAAATACAAATTCTATTTATATAAGTGTTTATAGCTGTATTATAGTAATAGTCACAAATAAGACCAAGTTATTTGATGTAAACAAACATATTGCCAAAGTTTCATATGTATAGTTTTGTTGTGTTAAGCTGGCTGTAATTAAGCTTTTAAAGACATAAAAAATGATACAAGGAAAAGATTATATAAAATATATCAGTAGATTGAGGTATTTTAGTTCACTTTTTCATAGATGGAACTTTAACAGTTGAAGAAATTATTTTACTTCAAGCATAATATAGCATAGCCTCAAATGAAAATTTCATTAGGTTTATCTCTAACAGCAGATTGAGCACACTGGATATGTGCTTTGTATACATAACCTACTGTAGAATTTTCAGAAGTTCACTAATTCTCTTTAAAGAAAATTAAAAAATTTAAAATAAAAATTCCTTTATAGAATTGACTTTCTGGTTTAGATTTTTTAGTTATCTATTTGAAAGTATATTGTTACTCCCTTTATCTACATATTCCTAGAGAAATAGTTGTGGATGTAATCTTCTTCTTAAAAGTACATTTTGGCCATTTTCCTGCTTTCTCATGCATTAACACATCTATCTATGAATGAAAATCTACCTATGAATGATGTTCCAGGGAAAGAGCCAATGGTGAACAAACTGATCAAGGTTCACTACATTTGATCAGGATAAATTAGTTTTTTCTCCACACATTTTTTGCTCACAGGCCCTGAGCTGTGCCTGTGAATAGTGATGTCCTTATTTCTCACCATCTCGTGTAAGGAAACGAGTCACAGAGACCAGGATGGGAGCACTGATGGAAATGGTGGGTGAAAGGAGAGCAATGAAACAGAAGACCAATATCAGAGTCTTTTCCCTAGTTTTGTCCAGGCATGACTGGACGAGGAAATAACCTTTGAAGTATATAAACGAAGCCTCTGAGCATCTTTTTTTCCAGTTGAAATGACCAGAATTGAGGGATTACTACTAACTGAATTCCAGACATTATTTGTATGTTGCCAGAGTAGTGTACACTTTATGTTTTAGGATCCAATTCAGATACCTTGTTACATTTTCCCAGTCTCCTCTAGTCTACGAGAGTTTCTCTCTTCCCTAGTTTTTTTGACCTTCACATATTCAAGATTAGTAGCATCTAATTGAATGTCAACTAGTTTACATTGGCTTGATATTTTTCTCATGATTAGACTTGAGTTAGTTCGTGTAAAAAAAAAAAATGAATAAATACAAAAAAAAAGAAATCAAATGTAACAGGTCACATTGACAAATTGAAGAATAAAAATTATATGATCATCTCAGTAAAAAAAAAAAAAAGAATTTGGAGGGAAAAGAAAAAAAAACAACAACTTAGAGATGTAGTATTCGTCTATTACATGATAAGGGAGAATATATCGATGTGATTAAAATGATGATGTCAATTTTTATGACTTGGTTGAATCAAGTATTTGTGTTTGTTAGGTTTCTCCACTGAAAAGTTATTTCTTCTTTCTTTATTCTGTTCTTTTGGAAGACAGCCACCTTTTGGAAGTCTAGCCCACCCTTAGGGGAATGAATATCTGCATATACTATTTTGGAATTCTTCTGTAAGGAAGATTAATTTCTGCTCCATTTATTTATTTAGTCATTTTTTTTATGCCAGCAAAGATTCATGGATATTATTTTACATTTTGTGGTATAATCCAATATTATATTATTTATTGCTCTAATTCCAGTTTTGGCCATTAGATGCTCTTCCAGGTTGGATCCTGTGTTCCTTTAATATGTCTCAGGTTTTTGTTTTGCTTTGTTTTTTGGCACTTCTGGTACAACAAGATGACCTATGACCTACACTCACCTTTTATTTTCCCTGGTTCAGTCCTAGAATTGGCTTTTTTCCCTAAGCAAAACTATTTGCATTTTATTCTAGGATGGTATTTGGCAACAAATATATGGATAGTAGGCATGCTTTTTGGTACTAGTATCAACTCTAGGCATCTAAGCTTACATGCTTTGTTTTTTGGCACTTCTGGTACAACAAGATGACCTATGACCTACACTCACCTTTTATTTTCCCTGGTTCAGTCCTAGAATTGGCTTTTTTCCCTAAGCAAAACTATTTGCATTTTATTGTAGGATGGTATTTGGCAACAAATATATGGATAGTAGGCATGTTTTTTGGTACTAGTATAGACTCTAGGCATCTAAGCTTACAAAGATCTAGATAATTTACATTATTCATTTTTTGGGAAAAAATTGAAATTACACTTTATATAATCTTATATAAACTTTTACTTCAGATAAATCTTATTTACTCACTTTTGAATATAATACACTCATATGGTTTAATATTAAAATATCTTTTGTCAGCCACACATTTTATCTCCCTCAGAGACAACCAATATTATAATATCTTAAATTTGCTCTCAGTGGTATTCTGCAGTTAGACATATATGTATTCTTTCCCTAATACACTTATATACAAAGTCAGCATACCATACATACTGTCCTCTGCCTTGATTTTCTTTCACTCAACGATATATTTTAGAGAGTTGTTTTTTAATGAAGAACTTCCTCAGTCTTTTTAACGGCTACACTGATTTTCATTGTATGGATATATGTACAATAATTTAAGTAATCCTCTATTAACAAATATTTATATTGCTTCTATTCTTTTATTATTATAATAAATTCTGCAATATAAATCTTATACATATGTAATTTCTGGAGAGCGACAGTCTGCCCCGGGGTCTCAGGTCAGACCACGTCAGTGCTGCCCTGTCGCTTCCTTGCTATGCAAGCTTCCTTAGCCGCCCCCCAGCCCCGCGCGCTCTGAGCCTATTTACACATCAGCTCACTGGGGGATGCCTGCGGGCTGTCAGCACTGTCTTAGTAATATTTGAGGGTGGGGAAGAGGACCCCAGCAGGCTTTAGGAATTCCCAGAAACGTGGGAGCGTTTAACCCTTAATGACTTGCACCTGTTTGGCTCTTCTCTGCGTTTGCCTCAGTGGCAGTTCTCGGCCTTGAATGCGAGTCTTCAGAATCCAGGTTAGTGGGCTTCCATTTGGACGAAGAGCCCAGAGAGCGCTGCGGCGGTGGAGGAATAGTGACTGTAACTGCAGCCGAGTGCCTGCTGTGTGTGTGCCAGGCACTGTGCTAAGACTGCTGCACTGGTCTCCTTCAGCCGTCCCAGTCACCTCGAGAAAGGGCCGTTATCTCCATTTCCTGGCTGAGAGAGCTGAAGTTTAGGAGCAGTGTACACCGATTCAGTGGACGTGAGCTTGGGCAAAGTCCAGGAGATGGTGAGGGAAGCCTGGCAGGCTGCTGTCCATGGGATCGCAAAGAGTTGGACACCACTTGGTTCCTGCACAGCAACAATTGACTTGTCAAAAGTCACACCTCCAGTGGCACAGAAGGAATTTGAACGAAATATGACTCCAAGTCGTGCTGTGGCCTTCCTTAACTGCTTTGGGGGATATGCAAGAGGCTGTAAAAAGTCTTCCCTCTAGCCCCAAAAGTTGGGTAGGGAGAGGTTTTTAAGACAAGGAAGGAGAGGTGTATTTTGGAGTTATTGGTCTGTGCAAAGTTCCTGGTGCTAAACAGGCCAGCTTCAAAGCAAGATTAGATCCTTGTCCCTCTCCCTTCACTTTGTAACCTGGGCTGCCCCTGCAGCCATATCTGATCCTTTACCTTAAGACCTAGAGTGGCCCTTCCCTGGAGCCTGAATCGCGATTCCTGGAGCGAGTTCTCTGCCGTCTGGGAAGATTGCTCGGGCTCTGAGAAGCTTGAGGGAAACCTTACTCTGGGGGTTCCTTTTCTCTTGTGCTCTGTGTAGGATATCGCCATTGGGCTCACCTCCTGCTTCCTGTGTTTCCTCCTGCCTTCCGGCTGGGTCCTGTCACACCTGGAGAGCTACAAGAAGCGGGAGTGATGGGAGCTGTCCCCTCCCTCACCCCGAGACCTGACCGCCCCGGCCTTTCCTGATCATGTCTGCTGCATTCCTGGCCAGCCTCCCCTGGATCATGTCCTTCTGTTGCAGTGACCTCTTCTGCAGTCATGACGTCTTGATTTCTCCACGGTGACATCCTGGGACCACATGTATCTGTTTAGAAGGCCCTGCTCAGTAGGGCCTCCCTTGTAACAATAAAGCCTATTTAAAGTGTGCTTCAAGGGGAATCCCCTGGTGGTCCAGTGGTTAGGACGCTGCACTTTCATAGCGGGTGGGGGTAGGGGTTCGATCCCTTGTTGGGGAACTAAGATCTGCAAGCTGCACGGTGTGGCCAAAAAAAAAAAAATTATTAATAAACCCGCTTTAGAAAGTCACCGTGCCTTCAGCCTGGGCTCCTGCCTCCATCCTTGAGTTGAGGATGGTGAGGTATGGAGAAGAGGCTGCACAGCTCTGCTGGCCCACTGCGCTGTGGTAGGTCACGTGTGCTCAGCCTCACTCCTCGATGTCTGAGAGTGGTGCTTCTGCGTGCTTTCCTTTCTTTAAAGGTTTGCTGGCCTCCGTGGAAGACACATCCTGCTGTGGTCGGGCAGCCTTTCTCGCTTCCCCTCTAGCTCCCTTGGTTGTGCCAAGCCCAAGACTGTCTCAGTGTCTCTCCCAGCAGGGCCAGCTCTGTGGCTGGAAGCCCCTTCTCGGTGGGCTCGCCGTCCTTGTCCTCTGTCCCTGGGCTCTGGCCGTTTCCCAGGGTCTCGTTGCCCTTCCTGGGTGCTGCTGGGCCAGGTTACAGTATCTTGCATTGTTTGGTCACCCTGGGGCCCTTTTTAGCCCCATATCTGTAAATGCTTGTGACTGACCAGCTTCCTCATTCTCCCTGCCTGCCTCTATGTACCCTCCCCTCCTTGACTTGGAGAATTTGCTGCTCCTCCATCCATTCCCAGGGTCCTTCCTCCGTGATTCTTCCTGGGGGCATCTCCTTAGCTGGCACAGGTATGTGAAGCGTTCCCCACTGAGCTGGGACTCTGCCTGCCAGTCTGAAAGGAAGGCTGTGACCGCTGGATCCACCCCTTTAGTTCTTCTCTTTGCTGGGGTGACATGAATGATTTTGGAGCAGACACAGGCTCAGTGTCCCTTGTGGAGCTGCTGGATGGTGGGCAGAGATGCCAGGTGAAAGCAGAGGGGCTGTGGGTGCTTTAGACCCTGGGTGTTGGAACAGGCATCCCGCCAGCCCCTTCTCAGGGCTCGTTTCCTGATTTATGTTGACAGGAGCTGCAGGCAGGCCCTGCTCACCCTCCCTTGTTTAGTCTTCGCTGGCCTTGCGTGGTGTCCAGTGATGCCTGGTTGCTGTGCGCACAGGTTAGGCTGGGAGTCTGTGGCACTCAGCT
This sequence comes from Oreotragus oreotragus, assembly GCA_006410675.1. Taxonomy (NCBI): domain Eukaryota; kingdom Metazoa; phylum Chordata; class Mammalia; order Artiodactyla; family Bovidae; genus Oreotragus; species Oreotragus oreotragus. The sequence goes on from SJYX01015390.1 coordinate 315,480, forward strand.
GCCTTGGCTTTCTGTGGTGCTCCACTGCCCTGCCAAGCGTTTGATTTCAGTGTCCCTCGTTTTTGTGCCGCTGGATCCCCAAGGGACAGTGGTCCCCGTGGCCCAGGAGGGCCAAGGCCCAAAGCTGTGCATCTTGAACCGCTCCTCGGACCGAAGGGAAGCCGGTGGATACAGGCCGGAACGTCAGGACCCTGGTCCGAGAAAGCCCTTAGGAAGCCCAACAGCTCTTCCCGCCCTTGTGCTCCTGCGCCTGCTGGGCGCAGCAGTGAGCTAAGTGGGCAGATCATGGACTTGGGAGTGGATGGAAGGGTTTTGGACGTGAGCTGTCTTGCTCGGACTCCATCTTCCCCTTGTCCTCAGTGTAGTCCCTGGGCCTTAAACCTGGTCACCGTTCTGTGTCCCTCTCGCTGCTAACCAAGTCAGAGGCCCAGGGGCCAGTCTATGTAGCGAAAGCAAGGCTCCCTGTGCCCCCAAGCAGCATTTTCTGTGTCTGTCTGTAGACCTCTGTCGGATCCTGGGTCTGGGTGGGTGTCTGTGTCCTGGTGTGCAGGCAGCGGGCGGGGGGAGTGTGGAGGGAAGAAGGTTGCAGTCATGGCAGAGAATATAATATCAAGCATAGTGGACTGGGAGTCAGGAGGCCTGGGTTTGAGGCCTGGCTTGGCCATTTACCACTTGACCTTAGCCAAGTCAAGCCTCTCTGGGTCTCAAGTTTTCATGACTCAAAGTGAAGGTGGTAATGTGGCAGGAAGGAAAGTGTCCTCCCCAAAATGTCCGTGCCCTAATCCCTGCACCCTTGTGACTATGTTAATGTCACAGCAAAAGTGTGATAAAAGTCAGACATGCTGAAGTGGGGGATTAACCCATAGGCTGAGTGTAGTCACACGGGTCCTTCAGGTGGACAGGCAGAGGTGCCCCTGCGGACTCTGCCTGCCTTGGGGCTTTGAAGGTGGAGAAGGTGGGCTGTGTTCCAAGGAACGCAGTGGCCTCTAGAAGCTGGGAAGAGTTCTCAGTGTACAGCCAGCAGGGACACAGCACCTCAGACCCAGAGCTGCAAGGCACTGAATCCTAACAGCCTGCGCGAGTGGGAAGCAGACTCCCTCAGAACCCTGGATGGGAACACAGCCTACAGATAACCTTGATTTCAGTCTGATGAAACCCTCACCAGACCTCTGACCTCTTACACTGCAGAACTAAACATTTGCATTGTTCTAAACCACTAGCTGGTGACTAGTTAACAACCGCAGTAAGGAGCCATGGAGCCTTCTGGTCCTGTGTGGCTGGGTCCTCTGCAGACTTGAGGTGAATCTCAACGTGAGACATCTGCAGGAGGCAGGTGTCCGAACAAGCACGGCTGGTGTGAGTCAGATGGGTGGTGCGAGTCGGAGTGGGGGTGGGGGCTCTCTCTACGCAGCCTCTGCCTCTGCTCACTTTCTGCCTTAGGTGGTGTGAACCCTGCAGACACTTACCCGGCAGCCCCCGCTCAGCCTCATCAGCCTGGCTGCGCCATCAGAGCCTCGCTAGACCATAATTTTGGAGCCGGCTGCCTGTGGACGGGTGTAAGTTCCCACAGTGGCATCTCCAGAGGTCCGTTTCCGGGCTGGGCATGGCCCTACTCTTCCCAGCCAGGCAGCTGCCTGACTCCTAAGCCTGTCTTGGGAAGGATCGCCGGGGCCTCGTCTTCCGCCCACCTTGAGGCTTTCTCCTGCCCGCGATCCCTCTGTGAGGACTGCGGCTTTCCCAGGCCTGTGCCACGTCCCGTTGCCTGGGCCCCTTCCCTGAGCAGCTGGGTGGGCCTGGAAGCCACGTGGCTCTCTAGGGCCTCCGTACTGTCCTGAAACTTCGTCTGTGGCTGAGGTCACAGAGTCCTGGGTTCTGCATGGGGTCTCTTCTCCCTCCAGCGGAGGGAATGCTATGGTCATGGATACCTCGTCTGGACACACCCCGAGCCTGTGAAGAGGCATCTGTGCCAGGTCGGGTCTGTGGAACATAAAGTCCTAGGCTGCTGCCTATCACCCTTGTGACTTTCCAACAGCAGCCTAAACCCACGCAGCAGTGCTGCCTGTTCCATGATAGGCCTCGGCAGGCGGGACCAGCAGTGTGTGACTATTCATTTCTGGGTTTGTAGACTGAAAGGCAGAGGTGAACATCTAGAGCTGGTGATTCCTGGCAAATATGCTATTGGGTTTTAGATGCTTCAGGATAGAGAACCAAAACCCGAAAATGGTAAAAAGTAGCAAGAGAGATGGAATAAGGGTAACAGAATAGTTATCACCAAATCGACATGGAAAAGAGCAGGGCAAAAGTTGACCATCCTGGGACTGGATTAAGAGCCAAAGCTTCCCCCGGCCTGACAAGAGGGGGAGGGTGGGCAGCAGGCAGGAGAGCCCCTCAGCTACACACCCTGCATACACAGGGTGCAGATCCGTTCTTTGAGCCCCAGACCCGTGTGTTGAGGGAGGCATTTACTTGGCGTTGGCAGCATGGCCGCAGTCCAGCACTGGACCACAAATGGATTCCCTCTCACCCTCCAGAGGAACTGTATTCTCTGTCCCCACATGAATCCCAGTCCAGCTCCCCTTTGTGTGCTCCCCACCCCGCCAGACTCCCTGGTCAAAGTAAGGAGTGGGGGTAAAGCTGGAGTTGTCTCACGGCCATTCTCAAGACTTTGTAAAGCCAAAATGGAAATCATGCTTTTGTCATCGACCGCTCCTCATTTGGTAATACCAACGCTACTGACCGAGGGCTTCCCAGGTTGCTCAGCAGCAAAGAATCCACCTGCCAGTGGAGAAGATGCAGGAGACCCACATTGATCCCTGAGTCGGAAAGATCCCCTGGAGGAGAAAATGCAACCCACTCCGGTATCCTAGTCTGAAGAATCCCATGGACAGAGGAGCCTAGCGAGATACAGTCCACAGGGTCGCAAAGTTGGGCACGACAGAACATGACATGCACAAGCTACTAACTGAAGATCTAACTGGCAGTTCCAGATTGCATTGGCAAAACTGGGAAAAGGAACGAACAGCTTGGTGTACTCTGTGTGTGTGTTGCGCTAAGTGGCTTTAGTCATGCCTGACTCTGTGACTCTATGGGCGATAGATAGCCTGCTAGGCTCCTCTGTCCATGGGATTCTCCAGGCAGGGATATTGGAGTGGGTTGCTATTTCCTCCTCCAGAGGATCTTCCCGACCCAGGGACTGAACCTGCACCTCCTGCATCTCCTGCATTTCAGGTGGGTTCTTTCCCACTAGTGTCACCCGAGAAGCCCAGTTTGGTAGGAATGGGATCCAAATGGGTAGCCCCTTTGGTTCCTTGAATTTCGAAGCAAACACAAGGATTGGTGACCTAGGAAATAGTAATTTGCAATGTTTCTGGGGCACAGACTTGGCATGTGTAGCGTTGCTGTGAGAGTGCCACTGTGGGCAGTGTGGTGAGCCCAGGCACCAACTGTCCCTACTCCAGGACTGGATGTAGCTCATGAAGATGTTCATTCTATTCTGCACCTGTATTATCATGAACGGAGGGATCCGATTGGGGCTCAGACACGGCCTCCTCAAGTGCTAAGAGACCACTGTCATATCATGGAAAAGGCCCTCCATAATGAAAAGCAAAAAAACAGTATCCCTGAAGGTGACTTCTCTAAATAACTGCATCTTCAGCATCCAAGGCCTTGACCCTTTTTAAGTTTTATTTTTAGATAATTCACAGGTGATTTTAACAGAGTACACAGAAAGATCCTGTGTATCCTTTACCCACTTTCCGCCACTGGTAACATCTTGCGTTTGAAACTGGTTACATCTTGCATTTGAAGCTACAGTACAGCATATTCCAGGATCCCCATATATATTCAAGATAAAGAACACTTCTATCTCCACAAGGATACTCCTGTTTCATTTTTATAACCACACCCACTTCCCTCCTGCCCCCTACTCAACCCTTGAGAACCACGAATTTGTTTTTCATTGTTAACTTCTATCTTAAGAAAAATCCTGATTTTCTCATAACCACAAGGGCAGGGAGTCCAAAGATGGGTCGACCCCGAGGGACGTGGTCTCTCGGTCAGAAGCAGGACACAAAGCCCGCTCGGAACCGAGACTCGGTGGAGGGGGGCGGTGAATTCCCAGAGCTCGGATATTAGCAGAATTCCGGTCTCCTCGGCTAAGTGATCTTCATTGCATTCGCCTGTCGAGTTCTGGAGCCCGCAGCGGGAATTGCCTTCCGTGATTTGAATTTCATTTTCCTGCTTATCTCAATAATACAATCCGCGTTTCAAACTCTAGTGAAAAGAAAACTCAAGTGGCCCCAGGAAGCTCTTATCACCACCTGGCACATTGGGAGCCTGGGAAGATGGAACCGAGCAAGTGTGCGGGAGGAGGGCGGGCGGGGATTGCCTTCACTTCCCCCGGCTTTCGCCGCTGCAGAACGAGACTGCGAGCCCCTCGGGTGACTACGCCCGAGGGGATCCCGTTGCTAGGGGCGTTACCAAGGAGGGGCCTCGAGGAGGGGCTGTCTTCCGGGGGGAGGCCAACTAGTAACCCGGAAGCGATCGGCAGTGCGGCGCTGTTTAAAGATGGCGGCGGAGGAACCTCAGCAGCAGAAGCAGGAGCCGCTTGGCAGCGACTCCGAAGGTACCGATCAGGGGAGAGCCGCCCGACCTGGGCTAGCGGGGCGATGCCGGATGGCCGGTTCCCGAGGAAACCAGGGCTGGGGCGGCTGGCGGCGAAGCGAGCGGAGGGCCCCTTCCCCCGCCTCCGCCGCCTCCCCTCCCCCTCACAATGGAAGGAGCCGCCGCCGCGACCCCTGGCCGGGCGGGCGGCGGGAGAGAAAGCGGGCCGGGCTCCGGCCCGCGACTCTTCCCTGTCGCGCGCTCCTGGGGCGGGGCCTAGGCCGCTCCGCCCCCCCACCCCCCGCCCAGCCCCCTCCCCGCTGGGCGTCCGGCTCCCGGGTCCCCGGCTCTCCCGCCCCGGACCTGGCAGTCAGGCCCGGGCCTAGTCCGGCCCCGTCTAGTCCGCCTCCTCCGGAGCGGCCCGAGCCCGGGAGGGCGTCGAATTACTCCGGGCTGCGGAGCACAAAGGACTGGGCGGGCCGCTGGGGATGCTGCGGGCGGCCTGGGGTTGTGAGCGGCCGCAGGTGTGTGCCCCGGAGGGCAGCGCCCTTCGTTTCCGGTAGAGCCCCCTCTCCTAGCCTCGCAGCCCTTTGCTTCCTGTCTCGGCATAGTTTCCTTAGACCCCTGAAGAGCTGGACCTCTCAAAACGGTCCCACCCTCTTCTTTTCACCCTCTAGTTAGACACTGGGGACTGAGGAGGTCACTAGGGTTGGGAGGGATGGCCCAGTTGCAGTGCAGTGTAGGGAGTGGGTGGAAGCCCAGCTGAGGCCCCGGGCTGCTCAAGATGAAAAGGATTGGCCTTAAAAGTCATTTAGCACACAGCTCCCCTTCTAACCGCACACTGAAAAACTGAGCTTTTGAGGACCTAGACCCTCCCCGCCCCCCCGCCCCCCAAGGGACTTAAGATCATATAAGTTAAGAACGAACCAGAGCCAGGATTTAGGTCTCNCCGGGCTGCTCAAGATGAAAAGGATTGGCCTTAAAAGTCATTTAGCACACAGCTCCCCTTCTAACCGCACACTGAAAAACTGAGCTTTTGAGGACCTAGACCCTCCCCGCCCCCCCGCCCCCCAAGGGACTTAAGATCATATAAGTTAAGAACGAACCAGAGCCAGGATTTAGGTCTCCTGGCTCCTCACCAGTGGCTGCTTGGCATGGGGCCCACAGGGTGGGCCCGCCCAACTCTGATGAGTATTGAACTACACCTCTTAAGGTACCACCTCCTCAGGGCATCACAGTGAAGGGGGAAGCTGGTGGGATCTGTCTCTGTTCACAGCTGATGATGAGCCTCTGCAGTGAGGTGCCAGGGGAGTTATTGTGGGAAGAGCCCAGGCTTTGCAATTAGACAAACCTGGGTTTGACCACAGGTCTTCCTCGTCGTGACTTTGGGCAGATGATTTCACCTGTCTGCATTTTTGTTCTTTGTAAAATGGGCACTCAGGATGGCGGGTGGAGGAATGGTGTGACTGAGTAAAGCAAAGCTCTCATCTAGCCGAAGATAGTCTGCTTCCTCATCTGTCTTTCCTCAATAGACCTGGCTCAGGGGCCTTCCAGGCTGCTCGGCAGTGATGTTAGAGAGCAGGGGGAGAGGGCTTGTTCGAGCTGGAAGAGGGTACCCTGGGGTGCAATCACCTTGGCCTGGTTACTTTATTTTCCACCGCTTATTTATATTTATTTGGCTGTGCCGGGTCTCAGTTATGACATGTGGGATCTAGTTCGCAGACCAGGGATCAAACCCAGGCCCCTTGCACTGGGAGCTCGGAGCCTTAGCCACTGGACCTCCAGGGAAGTCCCTGGCCTCCTCTCTTTAAAGATGAGATAATTCATGCCCAGGAAATGGAAGGACTTTGCCAAGATCCCACAGTGGGGGTGGAGCAGGGCATGACACATGCTTCCAGACTGCACGTCTGGTCTCCTGGCCTGTTCTTGTCCTCGGCCCAGTTTCCTGGCGTGGGGAGAGCCAGGGCCCACTGTAATCCTTGGCCTTCTTCCTTCTTCCAGGCGTTAACTGTCTTGCTTATGATGAAGCCATCATGGCTCAGCAGGACCGAATTCAGCAAGAGGTAAGTGGCTGTGGCCAGTGGCCTTACTTGGGGATACATGGGCTGGACTCAGGCCTACCATTTGTCTCTACTGTGGAAGCTCCCTCCTCCCCAGGCTGAGCTGGTACTAGATGCCTTTATGTGGGGATGTGTGGTCCCTGTGCCGCTGGGTGACTGGCCCAGCCACTCTCAGCTAGATGTTTGGGCTGACAGGTGTGGGTCACTCCATTCACCTGTCAGAACGTAATGGATTCCCCACCCCACAGATTGCTGTGCAGAACCCACTGGTCTCGGAGCGGCTGGAGCTCTCTGTCCTATACAAAGAGTATGCTGAGGATGACAACATCTATCAACAGAAGATCAAGGTGGGAGCCTGGCTGAGGGGACAGGAAGAGCTCTCGGGTAGGGGCAGGAGCCTGGCCACTTTAGACCTGTGCTTGGCTGGGCCTGGCCTCAGAGGGGTGGATGGTGGGGGAGCCCTCTGGTCACTGGTTCACAGGTTGGCAGAGTCTGGAACCAAAAAGACCTTGATTCAGATCCTGATGCTGCCACATGGCAGCTGTATCCTCAGCAGCTCCTTCGATGTCTCAGAGCTGTGGAGACCTCAGCTGTGAAATCGGGGTGATGAAAGCAAGGGTGCTTGTGAGGTTGCGATAGACGATGCCTGGGGGCCCTGGTGCTGGCTGTGGGGAGCCAGTGGTCTCAGTGTTCACGGTATGGCTGGTGGGCGGGGGCTGGCTAGTCGGGGAGGGTGCCAGCGGGGAGACAGTCTTGCCCCCTGCTTCCGTGGAGAGGCAGGCAGCACTGGGGAGAGGGCCCCCTGGATCTTCATGTAAGGCCCTGCTGCCTCTCAGAAACGTAACCACTCACTTCCTTTTCTCTGAGCTGGGGGTTTGAAATGTGACACTGGGCACAGTGTCTCCCAGGCACAGCCTGCTGCTGCTGCTGCTAAGTCACTTCAGTCGTGTCCGACTCTTTGCGACCCCATAGACGACAGTCCACCAGGCTCCGCCGTCCCTGGGATTCTCCAGGCAAGAACACTGGAGTTGGTTGCTGTTTTCTTCTTCAATGCATGAAAGTAAAAAGTGAAAGTGAAGTCGCTCAGTCGTGCCTGACTCTTAGCGACCCCATGGACTGCAGCCCACCAGGCTCCTCCGTCCATGGGATTTTCCAGGCAAGAGTACTGGAATGGGGTGCCAGTGCCTTCTCTGGGGCACAGCCTGAGGGTTTAGTAAATGCTATTCCTCGCCCCTAAAATCAGAGCTGCTTAGAATCTTCCACCTGCAAGGTTGGCCTTTGGGGTTAGCCATTTGAGGGGCCAGGCAGGTAACCCAGGTGACTGGAGGTGGCCGGGTCAGGTGGTGAACAGTGGCACCGCAGCCCGGCTCCGCCAGTAGCAGGCGGTGGAGCCTCATGGGGCGAGTGGGAGCATCCGTGCCTGTCACTCCATCAGTGCTTCCGAGACCAGCCAGAAATCATTTTGTTGTAAAATCTCCAGACTCCTGACAGTTGGCAGCTGATTGACATTTAAAGTGGGTGAGACAGCGCACGTGCAGGCCAGAGCCCGCTGCATGTGGCCTGTGGGCCCCTCTGCCCCTGCTCAGGGTGCTCACGGTTTACCCTGGAGGCCTCTGGAGAGAAGGCGGCCCTGGCCCTGGGGCCCAACAGACCTGATGTGGCGTCCCGGCTTCCCCCCCGGCCCCACCGTGTGACTTTGGGCAGCACACTGGCCTTCTTGGGGCCTCTGTTGATCTGCCAGCTCTGCGTGGGGAGGCCTGTCTCGTGGGGTGGGCGTGAGGCTTGCAGGAGAGGACAGTGGTCAGGTGTGGAGCCCAGCGCCTGGGAGGCGGTGAGTCCCTCCTCTTCTCCGTGTGGTGGGCTGGCGGGGCTCAAGGCCTGCCTGTCACACGGGGCCACCCTGGGAAAGCGGACAAGCCACGCCTCTCAGGTTCTTCCCCTGAGTCAGTCGGCAGATGTTCAAGTGTCAGCTGTGTGCTGTCTGGACAGGAGGCCCGCCTCGGCACCCGACACCCCGCCGGGGCTGGGCCCGAGCCCCCCTTAGCTCCCTGGGAAGAGCCCCGGCTCCCGTGTGCCCTGGCTCCTCTGTGAAGTGGGCCCCGGGGGGGCGCGTGGGAGGATAATGGGCCTGCACGGGGTAAGTGCTTAGAACAGTTCTGGTCGCGGCAGGGATTTGGGCTCTTTGTGCATATTCTGTCCCATTTTGACACTTAGGAGCGCACACTGGGGGCCAGGCCATTGTAGGCTCTGGCGATAGTGAGGACCACAGCTGCCAGGTCACCATGGCGGTTCAGAGTGGAAAGACAGCTGTTAAGGCAACTCACATGTATGGCAGAGGTGGTGAGTGCTGCGGAGAAAAGTCAAAAGTGAAGCTGGCCGAGGAGATGGAGGGCGGGGATTTGCAGGTTTACCCAGGGTGGTGTCTGATGAACTGAAAGAGGCCAGTGAGCAAGGCGGGGCGGCCATCCGGGCGGAGCCGGGGGGCAGCCGGCGTGGCGGGAGCAGAGTGGGTGGGAGACGCGGGGCTTGGAGCCCAGAAGGGATTCGGAGGGAGCCGCGTTTACTGGGTTTTTGTGGTTGCTGGTGCCACGGTGGGGAGAGACTGGGCAGTGAGTGAGGTGCGGGCAGGGAGACCGTGTGGAAGCCTTTGCGATGAAACCGGCCCTAGATGGAGCCGGACGGCGCAGCAGCACAGCCCACGTGAGGAGAGACGGACGTGGGCAGAGTGGCAGGGTCTGCCCTGGGTGACCGCGGGCAGTGAGGGCGGAGTCCGCAAGGCTGGGAGGGTTGCGGCTGAGAGGTGGGGAGCTGAGGAAAGGCAGGGAAGGCCAGAGGTCAGAAGCCGCCTGTTGGCTGGGCGGTTCAGCCCGGGCAGTTGAGTGGAGGGTGGAGAAGTGGGCGGATGAAGAATTATGTTTAAATCCCAGGAGGTCAGGAGACAGGTAGTGCTGTTCACGCAGCAGGGGCTGTGGATGGTCGCTGGCGAGACTATGTTCTGGCAGGTGACACACGGGTCTTGAGGAGGGGTGTGTGGTTGGGTGGCGGCCGTGACCACCGCGGGTAGGTGAGGAGGGCAGCGGTGAGGGCGTGGAGGGGGTGGGGGAGGAGTGAAGAAGGGGGCTCGCGTCACCACACCTGCGGGTGCAGGGGGACGCTGCTCGGCAACGGTCTAGGGGGAGTGGGTTTGACCCTCGGACTTAGGAGGGCATCTGTGACCTTCACTAGAGAAGCCGGCTGGGCTTGCGTTCCCGGCAGAAAAGAAATGGAAACAGCGGCACAGGCAGCTTCAGGAGCAGTGCTGCCCTGCGGGAGAGCAGAGAGGTGGGGAGGTGGCTGCGAGGGAGTTCAAGGGGAGCAGAGCATTTGTTTATAGGCAGTGGGGCCAGTGGGTTGGGAGAGAGAAGCTGATGATGGGGAGGGGAGGGCAGACTTCAGGAACAGTGTCCTGAGTCCAAGGGAACGTGGCTCTGGGAGCAGCCTCGCACCTTCTAGGGATGGAGAGTGAGGCCCCGGGGGGCAGGGTGCCGTGGGGATGACAGCTTCTTAGTGCAAGTCCTCGGGAAGCACAGCCATCGGGAAGATGACTGGCTGGGGGCTTAAGATATGGGGAGAAGGCATGAAATAAGTGTCAGGAGGAAGGGGAGCATGCTCAGGCCCGGGGAGTGAGGCCAGGTTGCCGAACAGCACCGAGGGCCAGACCCCCGACTCCTGAGGGGAGATTGAACAGACAGGAGGAACTTCGTTGAGCTGGGGAGGAAGTTGGGAAAGAGTGAACCAGCACCTGTGAGTGGGCAGGGCAGGGATTAGATGGATGTGAGGGGGCCTGTTTCCCGCCCCAGGACTGTGCAGTGGGGGCCCCCGGCGAGGCGCTTCGCCATGTACACTCACTCATTTGCCCTGGAACTCTCAGGGTTTGAGAGGCTATTCACTGGAAAAGCTGCTTCCATCAAGGACCCATTCACTTGCCTGGTTTTATGAAACAGTAGCCGTTTAGGCCCAGCAGCATGGCATGCCTAGCGGCTGATGACCACTTTGGTGACCGATGCAACCAGTGTGTCTGTAATCATGTTCCTGAGGCTCTGGGGCTCCCAGCAGCGGGTTGCTGAGTGACCCCCATTATCAGAGGCAGCAGCCAAGGATGGCAGGAGGCTGTTGTGATGTGACCTCTGCTGGGGGCATTTCCTGGGCCTGCCCTGGTTTCCGCCAGATGTTGATGGGCACGGGGTGGGGTGGGGGCTGCCTCTCCACAGGACCTCCACAAAAAGTACTCATACATCCGCAAGACCAGGCCTGATGGAAACTGCTTCTATCGTGCTTTCGGATTCTCCCACTTGGAGGCATTGCTGGACGACAGCAAGGAATTGCAGCGGTGAGGAGGCACGCGGGGGAGGTTCTGTGAAGGGCACATGGGCTCCCTCCTCCCTGTTGGTGGCTGGGAGGTGCAGTTCCCCCTGAGGCCCAGTGATGGCCTGGGCCCTGCTGGGCCGGGTCTGCCGGCCTAGGAGCCCGTGGCGCCCTCTCTCCCACCCATCCACAGGTTCAAGGCTGTGTCTGCCAAGAGCAAAGAGGACCTGGTGTCCCAGGGCTTCACTGAGTTCACAATTGAGGATTTCCACAACACGGTGAGGCCAGCTGCCCCGCCGCGGGGTCGGCCAGGGTGGCGGGTGGTGGCCTGGCGGTGGCAGGGATGACCCGTCTCCCCCGTCTCGCCCTCTGTCCCCCCTCGGGTGCAGTTCATGGACCTGATCGAGCAGGTGGAGAAGCGGACCCCCGTGGCCGACCTGCTGGCCTCCTTCAACGACCAGAGCACCTCGGACTACCTGGTGGTCTATCTGCGGCTGCTCACCTCGGGCTACCTGCAGCGCGAGAGCAAGTTCTTCGAACACTTCATTGAGGGCGGGCGGACCGTCAAGGAGTTCTGCCAGCAGGTGCTGCCCCTCCCCGCGCCTCAGCCATGGGCCCCTTTTCCCTCGAGCCCCAGGGTGGGGCCCAGGTGGGGGTGCCCCAAGCACCCCCTGAGCCGCGCTGTGCCGCAGGAGGTGGAGCCCATGTGCAAGGAGAGCGACCACATCCACATCATCGCGCTGGCCCAGGCGCTGAGCGTCTCCATCCAGGTGGAGTACATGGACCGCGGCGAGGGCGGCACCACCAACCCCCACGTCTTCCCCGAGGGCTCCGAGCCCAAGGTCTACCTGCTCTACCGGCCCGGGCACTACGACATCCTCTACAAGTAGGGCCGCCGCACCGCCTGCCTCTCCGCCAGGCGCTAGACGTGTACAGAGGCTTTCTCGTGGTTGTAAATGGTCATAATTCACTCCCCCACCCCTTCCCTGTCACACGACCTCCCGTGTTTTATTAAAGGGGACGCTGGTGGTGAGCCGCGTGTGTGCGTGTCCCTGCTCGGCTGCTGCCCACCTGGCTGCTCTGTCTGGCTGCCCCCTTCCCCTCAGGTGGGTTCTTCTCGGCCTTTCACCTGTCCACCCCCAAACCTCCCCGCCAGGAGCAGTTTTGAGGGGTCTGGGCCTCTCAGGGACCCTTCCTGGTTATGGGGGTTCTGCTTCCTTCCCTTCAGGCCGCCATCTCTTCCCTGTTAAGCTGGCCAGGGCTTGCCTTGGGGACCCAGGAGCACTGAAGCTTCTAGCTGCTCCCTCCTGGGCCCTGCCCCCACCCTGCTGTCCTGGCCGGAGCCCCCGCCACCTGCCCTCGATCAGGGCTCTGCGTGGGGGAGTCCTGGGTGGAGAGGGACCGCGTGATGCTGCAGCCTGGCTCGGCAGGGGGAGGTGTGGGGGTGCCCCAGGGCGCCCCAGCTGGTGCCAGCCAGGCAGGGGAGGGGCAGTCCCCCAGCCTGTGCGTGGTCCTGTCCCCAGGTCCAGCCTCAGGTGGAGTGGGGCTCTCCAGGCCACCATTCTTCCCGCTCTGCTCCCCTCGGCCCCCTGCCTGTGCCTGCTTTGCACCCCATTGCTGCACTGCCTTCCTTTCTGCCTTCCCCTCATCTCTCACCCCCGCCCCCTCCCCGCAACATGTGGGGTCTCAGCCCCAGGCTGTGAGCTTCTTGGGGGCAGGCCCTCAATAAACGTGACGCGCTGCTGCCCACCTCTGCTGTCAACCTGGTGCCTCCCCCTGCCTGGCTCACCGAGAGCTCTCGCCAGCCCCTGATGCCAAAGCGGCTGTCCACACCTAGGCTCCCTCCCTCACCCCCAGCAGAGCTGGGACAGTTGGAGCTGCAGCAGTGGTCTTTATTAGGCTCCTGACGGGGTGGCAGGTGTAGGGAAAGAATAGGGTGGCCCCGCTAGGCCCCACTGCAGGCTTCAGACTTAGAGCTGGGAGCGTGGTCCGGCAGGCCCGGGGGAGTCTGCAGGCAAAGATGAGAGGTCAGAGCAGTGGCCCGTGGGCTGCCCCGGCCTCCCAGGCTGCCTCCCTGGCTTCCTTCCCTGCGTGGGGGTGAGCGGGTGTTAGTGGGCACGAGGTTAGTGGGCAGCCACACAAAGGGCCAGGCCCTGCTTACCAGTCCTGGTCAGGGTGGGCAGCATCACGCTGGAAGGCAGAGGACAGTGAGAGCCTGTCCTGGGTGGGCGGGGCGGGATAGGGGCTGATGGGGGCGCGGTGGGGGCAGGAGGCACCTACCGACCGGGAAGTAGTGGGGGAGGCGTTCCCGGTAGATGTTCTCGTCCTTCTCCAGGAACACGCAGATGATCAGCCGGTCCACCTGCATCAGGGCCTGTTGAGCCTGGGCGGAAGCGGCCGGCTCCCTGGCCTTCACCACCACCACCCTCGCCGCTGTGGGGTTTCCCCTGCCCTGTCCTTGGGGCACTCTTCAACCTGGGTTTAGAGGTCGGGCTACAGAAGGGGCTGGTGGCGTGATGTGCGCCCCGCTATCCCTTTCTCGAAGCGCCCTGTGCCCTGGCCGTAGGGGAGGAAAACAGGCCCCGAGTAAAAGAGGACGCAGAGAGCAAGCGCGAGGCCAGAGCCCCGAGTGCCCGGCGCTCTGCACACTCCTTGGCGATGACGGGTGGGGCTGGTCACATGCGCCCCACCGCCCACCTCCGTCCGCTCCCTTCGGCTGGACCCAGGCCTCACCTTGTCCTTGTGCTGCTCCAGCCACTCGCGCAAAGCGGTCAGCACTACCTCGGCCGCCGCCTCGTTGGGGTAGCCTGCGGGCCGGACCGTGGGCCCCAGTGAGCCTCGAGCTCCGCCCCTCGCCGCCCCGCCCCGCCCACTCCGGCCCGCGCACCGCCCATCTGCGCCCTTCCTCTTCTAGACCCCACTCACCGAACACTCCAGTGGAGATGCAGGGGAACGCCTAGGGATGAGGGGTAGTGAGAAGGGACTGGGGACAGCGGCACTCTTCGCTCCGCCTCCCGCCAGGCCGCCCCCTGCCCTGCCCTGCCCCGCCCCGCCCCGCCCCGCCCCGCCTCACCGCCGAGCGGAGCCGGTGCTCAAGCAGCAGGTCGAGGCTGCTCAGGTAGCAGCTGCGGAGCTCGGCAGCCTGGCTGGCGCTCGGCTCTCCGTGGGCGATGGGTCCCACCGTGTGGATGACATCTGTGGGAGGGGGTGAGGTCAGACCGACCGGAGCTCCCGGCGGTCTTCGGCTTTCCCTCCTGCCGGCCTGGGCCCTGGTGGTNCCGCCCCCCGCCCTGCCCCGCCCCGCCCCGCCCCGCCCCGCCTCACCGCCGAGCGGAGCCGGTGCTCAAGCAGCAGGTCGAGGCTGCTCAGGTAGCAGCTGCGGAGCTCGGCAGCCTGGCTGGCGCTCGGCTCTCCGTGGGCGATGGGTCCCACCGTGTGGATGACATCTGTGGGAGGGGGTGAGGTCAGACCGACCGGAGCTCCCGGCGGTCTTCGGCTTTCCCTCCTGCCGGCCTGGGCCCTGGTGGTTTAGTCGCTAAGTCGTGTCCGACTCTGTGACCCCATGGACTGTAGCCCGCCAGGCTCCTCTGTGCATGGGATTCTCCAGGCAAGAAGACTGGGGTGGGTTACCGTTTCCTTCTCCAAGGGATCTTCCCAACCCAGGGATCGAACTCAGATCTCCCGCATTGCTGGTGCTTTCTTTACCAGCTGAGCCACCAGGGAAGCCCCTGGGCCCTGGAGGGGACAGGAAACAAGCACCCTCCTCCGCAAATTCTGATCTTCCCCGGGTAGGGACCCCACCCATAATTCACACCTACACAGACAGGCCAGCCTACGCAGGCCCCCATCTGTCTGGACCCGGCTGAAACAGTGGACGTTGTTGCCTCCTTAGCTATTCCCCTCACTTCGTCCTTGCCGCTCCCAGCCTCTGCGCATGCCCTCCATACACCTGCTTCCTGGGATCTGCGAGGAGGGGCCAGGTCCTGGCACTTAAGTGCCCCCGGAGGAGGCCTCCAGCAATTCTGTCGGGGGTGCACCCCTAATCCCGAGTTACACTAATTACGCAAGGCGCCCCGTCTGCGCCCCACGGGGTGGGGGTGTCGGGGACTCACACTTGGCCGGCAGCCGATAGCCACAGGTGATCTTGGCCTTGCCGGTCTCGCAGTTCTGCAGGGTCCGGCACTCGTCGGTGAGCAGAGGTCCGGCGGCCCGGTGGATGCAGCCGTCCACTGCAGGGAACCGGGCAGTGAGTGGTGAGGCTCGCGGCCACCCGCTGAGCCCGTTTTACAGAGAAGGCCGTGGCCCACGGAGAGAAGACTCCAACGCCTGGGCTGTGCCTGAACTCACCCGGCCCCGAGCCTTTCTTCCGCGGCCTCCAGAAGCTCCCTCACCCCTCCACCGTCTTCCCGCACCCCCAGTCCCACACTTGTTTCACAGCTGGGGAAACCGAGGCGTAGATGGGCGCCAGAGCGGGCCGCGGAGGGAGCCGGCGCAGACCCGCCGGCAGGGGGCGCGACCCGTCCGCCCTGCTCTTTCCTGGGCGCGCGGCACGGGCGCAGGCGGGGCTGGGGTGTCCCCGGGCAGAGGCGGCGAGTCCGAGCAACAGGATCCGCAGCCAGAGTCGGACAAGGGGGAAAATCCGCCCTCCAGGCCGCGGGGCCCGCTGCCAGTAGCCACCTTCGCGGGAGGAGCCTGGGATCCGAACGCCGACCTCCTAAGGCGAGGCCCTCTCGGACCCACTTTACAAACTCGGTGGTGGTTTAGTCGCTAAGTCACGTCTGACTTGAGACCCCAGAGACTGTAGCCCGCCAGGCTCCTCTGTCCATGGGATTCTCTAGGCAAGAATACTGGAAAGTGAAAGTGATAGTCTCAGTCCTGACTCTTTGTGACCCCATGGACTATGCAGTCCATGGAATTCTCCAGGCCAGAACACTGGAATGGGTAGCCTTTCCCTTCTCCAGGGGATCTTCCCCACCCAGGGATCGAAGCCAGGTCTCCCTCATTGCGGGCGATTCTTCACCAGCTGAGCCACAGGGGAAGTCCAAGAATACTGGGCTGGGTAGCCTATCCCTTCTCCAGGGGATCTTCCCGACTCAGGAATCCAACCGGGGTCTCCTGCGTTGCAGGTGGATTCTTTACCAACTGAGCTATCAGGGAAGACTACTGGAGTGGGTTGCCATTTTACAAACTTTTAAGAGAGGTGGCTCAGAGGGTAAAGCATCTGCCCGCAATGCGGGAGCCCTGGGTTCGATCCCTGGGTCGGGAAGGTACCCTGGAGAAGGAAATGGCAACCCACTCCGGTACTCTTGCCTGGAAAATCCCATGGACGGAGGAGCCTGGTAGCCACCATCCATAGGGTCGCAANGGTGGCTCAGAGGGTAAAGCATCTGCCCGCAATGCGGGAGCCCTGGGTTCGATCCCTGGGTCGGGAAGGTACCCTGGAGAAGGAAATGGCAACCCACTCCGGTACTCTTGCCTGGAAAATCCCATGGACGGAGGAGCCTGGTAGCCACCATCCATAGGGTCGCAAAGAGATGGACACGACTGAGCGACTTCACTCACTCACTCACTCAAGACTCACTTTACAGACAAGGACACTGAGGCCACCTTGAGGCCGGTCCCATGGGGGCCTTGAGCTAGGTCTTCCAGCTCCTTCCTGCGCCACGCGGGAGGGTGGTCCGGACCGCGCAGGTGTCTCCGGGCGTGCACCCAAGCTCGTTAACGAGTCGCCTCGTTAGTGCATCCGGCTTAATTGGGGCCAGGCCTGGGCTTGTTTATCCGAGGGCGGCTCTAGGGCCTCACCAGCGACCCTGGGGACTCGGACCCAGATAAACAAGTCGTCGTGGGCGTGGCGGGAGGCGTGGAAGAGACGCTTCTCCCTGACCTCCCCAGGCTGCTGGGGCTCCGAGGGAGAGGCGGGGTCAGCCTCCGAAGAGTCAAATCCAGACTCCCCTCTTATTGGCTGCGGCACCTTGGCAAGCCCTTTCCCCTTTCCCAGAGCGTCCTCTGCCTGATCAGAAATACTGGGGTAAAAAAAAAAAAAAAAAAAAAAAAACTGGGGCAGTGACCACTCCCCATCCCCATTCCCCTGGAGAATATCACCCACCTCTGGCAGGTCCCCACCTCGAAGTGCGCCTAGGCCTGTGCCAAGGGCTTCTTGCACACTGAGTTCAATGCTCTGCAGCAGGAACTACTTCTGCTTCCCCATTTCACAGCCTCAAACTGAAGGCCTGGTTGCTTCATTACAGCCCCACCCTCAAAATCTGCGCTCAGGACCAGGGCCGCAGCTGAATCAGGCCCGTGGCTTCTGTTTTCTTTTGTGCCTGTGAGCCCAATTAAGCCTAATTCTGAGACTTCACCTGGAGATGGTACCAGGTGATTTTCCGAGCATCCTAGGAGCTGGGGTGGGGGCGAGGGGTAGAGGAACTGAGGGAACCCCGGGAGGGAATCTGGGACTGGGCGCCCTGCCACCGCCTCTCATGTGCAGGGCTGAGGGCAGCTGCAGCCAATGGGAGGGGGCGGAGGGTGGGTGGTGTGGTGCAGTGGGCGTACCTCGTCTACTTGTGGTGTGTCTGTTCTGGGTGAGGGGGTACCACGGAGCTACCCAGTGCCATGTGCAACAGCGGGGGCTGTGGAGCTGGGCAACCTGGGTTCAAACTCTGCCAGTCACAGATGTGTGATCCAGGGCACTTAACCTCCCTGGAACTCAACTGCCCCATCCGTAAAATGGATAATTCGACTACCCACTTCATAGGAATATTGGCAGGATTAAATTAATTCCTGTAAGGTGCTTAAGCCAGTGCCTGGCATGAGTGAAGGCGACTCGAGTGTTGGCTGTTACTAGGACACTGAGGCTGTATGGGCCTGTACCTGACCCATGTACACCGGGAGTGTGGTGGGAGGCGGCGTCCAGGGCATATGGGGTGAGCACGGGACCTCCTGGCCCTGCCCCAGTGGTCTCATCCACTTGGCAGCGGGTTGCCTGCCATCTCCCAGTGCTGTCCACCCTGCTGGTGACCTTGGCCCGCAGTGGGGGGCCGTGCGGAAGTGGAGCTCAGTGAGATCTGTTTCAGGGACTTAATGTTTCCTGCAGAAGTGGACAGGCCTGCAGCCAGGCCTTTGGTGCTGACCTGGGGCATGAGGTGGGAGGAAGCGGGAGGAACTGGAGCTGGCAGAGCCCTTGGACTGGAGTCTCCCACCCCCCGCAGCATCCACAACAGGGCTGGGCCATATGACTCCCGCAACAGCGCCTAGCTAGGTGTCCACCCAGAGCAGAGACGAGGGACAGGCTCGAGGTTCCCCCCTTGCCCACCGTCCCCCCAAGCCAGAGCCAGCCTGGCCCCCTCCTGTCCCCCTTCCCCAACCACAGGGCAGGCCTGTGGCTCTCCTGTCCCTGAGGAGGCCCCCAGCCCCACTGGCCTTAGCTACAGGCCAAAGGACTGCCCCTTCCCACGCCTCCCACCATGACCTGCACCTCCCCTGGTTCCGACCCCTAGGCCCTGCCCCGGCTCTTAGGTAGGGCTAAGCTGAGCCCTGGAGACCAGAAGCAGGAGGCTTCCGGGGGTCCCATCCCTTCCTCCCCCCTCCCCACCTGCCTATCGTTGGCTGTTATTAGGACAGTGGGGCGGCTGGGCCTCCGGCCTGCCTGGTAGGGGGCTGTCCCCAGTTCATACCAACTGACCCTCAGAACCCTTCCTGGCGCCCTCAGCCACATTCCCCCAAACCTCCTACTTGACCCCGCCCCACTTGGAGAGAGCAGAAACCCTGGGGTCTCTGCTGCGGAGCCTAAGACCAGGTGGGCGACAGGGCCTCCCTCGGTGCCTCTCCACTGGCCCGGGCAGAGCCCTGCCCCGCGAGGAGACGGCCCTGAGGCCCGCGCCGCCTCGCTCTGCAGCCGCCGCCTCGCTCCTCCAGTTTACGCGCCCAGGCTTCTGTTGCTCTTGTCCTTTAGTCGCTAAGTCGTGTCTGACCCCATGGACTATGGCGCACCAGGCTCCTCGGTCCCTGGGAATTTCCAGGCAAGAAGACTGGAGTGGTCGCCATCTCCTCCTCCGGGGGATCTTCCCGACCCGGGGGTCAGACCTGCATCTCCTGCACTGACAGGCAGGCTCTCTACCACGGAGCCAGCAGGGAAGCCTCAGCTCCCAGACACGGCTCCTTGGCTTCAGCCTCTCGATGAGCAAGGCGCTGAGCCGCGTACGCCCACCGTCATATCTGCTCCCCGCAGCCTGGCTGTGCTATTGCCTTAGCAAAGAAGACACAGAGGCACAGAGAGGGTGAGAGACTTGCCCAAGGTCACACAGCTGCGCAGCTCTGCGTCCTCGAGAGCCACGGCAGGACCCGTCCCCACTGTTCCTGCCCCGAGCCGCCCCTCCACGCTGGCTGGCTGCCGTGTGCCCTCCTCACTCAAACACTTCAGGAAGGTGTCCTGCCTGCGGCTGCTGTCTCCTCCACCAGCCCCCAGCAGCCTGGCTCTTGGCCCCTCCCCACCTTTCCCCATCCCCCTCCCAACAGAGGGGCTGCTCGGGGGACCTCTGGTTGCTGGGCAGTCTGGGGGTTCTCCCCTTGCAGACCGTTCAGCTGCACCCACAGGCTGACCACTGGCGGTCTGCTTCCAGCCCAGCAAGGCGGCCTTGGAGACTTGCTCTCCTCACCCTCCTGCCTCCCCGATCTCTTCTGCCTCCTTCCCCATCTCCTCAGACGCTGCTGTCCGCAGGCCCCGTCTGTCCCTTTTCTGTTCCAGCCCTGACTCTCCGCCCAGGTCCAGGTACGTCCCCCAGAGAAGCCCACCCCAGCCTCCTGCCATTGGTGCGGCCTCCAAAGCCCTATTCCCAGCCTTCAGGAGCATCAGCTCAGACTCAGCGCCTTCCTAGCAAGGCCGGGGCTGACAGGGCATCCAAAGAGAGTAGGGGCTGGAGCCAGCGGCGGCGAAGCAGGCAGGCTCCCGTGGGGGCCATTTGCCAAGGCGCTTAGGATATGTTGGCTGCTATTTAGGGTGCTGTAATATTCATGAAGGGAAGATTAGATATTCAAATTTATTCAGCAATAAATGCATCTCAGTGGGGGAGCATTCCTCATTCTAAACAAACAAGCAAGCTGGGGCTAATTAATTATTTACAGGAACACAAGGAGGGCTGAGGCCTGGGGGAGAGGAGGGCAGCTGTGTCCTGACAGAGGGCAGGGGACCCTGGCTAGCCCTGGGCCTGCCCCTCTGCTTCCCCTCTCTTCTCCACCCCCCTCCACATCCTGTGGGTCTGGCCCCCTGCTCGCCTCTTTCTGGCATTTCTCTTCCCAGAAATCTTGCCCACAAGCTTGTTGGCAGCTTTGGGCCAGTCACTTAACCTCTCCGAGCCTCAGAAAATTTGGGGGGAGGTCTGAGGTTTGTGGCGAGGTGGCCAGAGGAGGGGAGGCTCAGGGCCAGGATGACTTAGTGGCGCGTCCGAGGTCTCAGTTACAGGATAGCAGATGCTCCGAGCGCTGCCCTGGCCCCCACCTCAGCCGCTCTCAGCAGCTGTGGGTGGTGAGATCTTGTCCGGGCAACCCTCCGCCCTGCCCTGCCCTGCCCTGCCCAGGGCTCCTGGGGGCCCCCAGTGCCTTCCCAGGTGCCGAGTGTCAGAGCCTCTGAGATGAGCTCACTGGGGCTGTGTGGCTCAGAAGCAGACCGGCCCTGGGAGACGCAAGGCCTCCTCCCCCAGCTCTCCCACCCCGCTGCCGCTGCCAGTCACTTCACCTCTTTGCTCACATTCACCTGTAGAAGGCAATAGCACCTCCCATTGCGTTTGGCCTGAGGGTTCAGTGCCAGACGGTACCAAAGTGCCCTGCGTGTTATCACCTGTCGTCCCATTTTACAGACAGGGAGACCATGGCACAGACACGGATTCCGTAGGCAAAAGACGCCTCTGTCCCAAATGCTCTCGGGGCCCCTTTGCCCAAGGGACAGGACACACCGCTAGTGGAGAGATCACCCAGAAAGCCCTGGCAGGGAGAGGGCTGCAGAGGTAGAGGAGTGAGCTTGAGGCCCGAGGGGCCAGGGGAGGAGTGTACCTCTCAAGCCCCGGCAGGCGCCTGGGGGTGGGCCCTCTCCATCACTTCCCATTTAGACGGCTCACCTTGTAGATCCTGCCCGCTCTGACCAGGCAGGTGTAGTCCATCCCAGCCCCCTGCACAAACCGCCTGGGCTGAAAGGAGCCAGAAGCCTGAGTCTCTGCATCCCCAGGCCCCTGAGCTGCAGAGCGCAGGCCCAGCCCTAAGTTCTGGCCAAGTGACTCAGCCTGAGGCCTCGGGCCCCCTTCTCTCCAGCCCTCCCTACTCTCTTCCTCTCTGGCCTCCGTTTTCCTCGCAGGTTGAGACTTGGGAGCCTCGACCCCACGTGACCCCCGTTGCCAAAACCGCCTCGCTTCTGCCCACGCCCTCCCAGTCACTCATTCACTCAGCAGACGCGTCCCAGCCCCGGCTCGCTGCTGGGCTTGGGCTCAGCCCACTGTCGGGGGGAGCAGAGCCCACTCTCGCCAGGCCCCACCCTCGAGATGCCAAGGTGGGTGGGTACTCCTGGGAGAAGACGGATGGACGACAGCTCGGCGATGTGATCTGAAATTCGTTATGGGGTGAGATCAGCTCCTTAAATGGGGATTTGAAAACATTAGGGCTTCATTATGTACACAACAGCAGCACCTCATTCATCATGCAAAAATCACTCCCGTTATTAAAAATCCCCGTGGCAGCTGCAGGCAGGGGCTTGGCTGCATCTTGCCCACGGGGCGGGGCGGGCATGGGCCCCACCATTCTCTCTGCCCCTCAGGGAGGGCAGGCCGAGGGATGGGGGTGGGGAGTGCAGTTCAGCTCAAGGGACTTGGTGCCTCAGTTTTCTCATCTGCAAAATGGAGATGCTAAGGGTACGCATGGCCCAGGATGCTGTGACGGGTACGCGAGAGCCTGTGGGGAGAGCTCAGCCAGGCCCAGCATCCGCGTGGGGAGCGCTGAGAGCATCTCAGTCCTGCTCCTCAACTGGGGCCTGTACTTGAGGAGACCGTGTCCCCCTCCTGCTCACGAAACCTCCCGTGGCTCCCACGAGTCCATGAAATAAAATCGTCAACGCTGAGCAGCGCTGGGGCTCCCTCTAGCCTCCACCTTAGATGACAGCCGGCCTCTGCTTGCTGCAACCCCCCACCTCTGGTGCACTGGACAGGAGGAGGTGGGTCCACCACACCCGGTGCAAAGGAGGCGAAGCTCTCACATCACCACCCCTGTGAAACAGCTGAAGGAAAGACTTCAGAGCGGCAAGGGAGCTGGGAGGGGGTGGCTTTCAGGTTGGTTTCAGGTTGGGAAGGTGCCTCCAAGGAGGTGGCATCTGAGCAGAGCTCTGGGTGATAGGCTTTGGGGGGAGGTCGGAGGAGGAGGGGTCCAAGCAGAGGGCTCAGCAGGGTGACAGGGAGAGAGGTGGGAGGGGTGAGCTGAACCCCCGGGAGCCACCGCTGTGGGAAGGTTCCAGCAAGGGAGGGGTGTGGTTGAGATGGCCTCTGCTGTGCCTGCGGCCAGGAATGCCCTTCCCTTCTCCGCCCAGAGCCCCCTGCCCCAGACAACTGGTTACACCTGCCAAGTTCACCCAGCGGCCCTGGCCTGGGGACTTGGTGGCAGTCCACTGGCTAAGACTCCGAGCTCCCAGTGCAGGGGGCCCAGGTTCAGTCCCTGGTCAGGGAACTAGATGCCACATGCTACACCAAAAAACAGAAGGTCCCCTGTGCTGCAACTAAGACCCAGTGCAGCTGAGTAAATGAACAATTATAAAAAAAGAAGAGATGGGCTGGTCGGGCCCCGCCCAGCCTGGCCTGGAGAGGGTCTGCCCGCTGTGCCAGGCCCCAGCCAGTCGGAGCAGAGCGGGGAGCAATCATGGATTAGCAGTGCAGGGTGATGGGAGATAGGGCCGGGCCCGGGGTGCGCAAGATGGCAAGCGAACCCAGGCAGAAGCCGAGGCCTGAATCCTGAGAGGCCTCGTTAATCCTCCCGAGCCTGCCAGTCTACGGACAAAGGAGGATGAGCGAGTGAGCAGGCAAGAAGGAGAGATGGCACGTGCCAGAGGAGAGAGATGGAGAGGAAACTAGAGCGAGACGTCAAGAGACAGACCGAGGGGGACTCGGAGACAGAAGGATGGTAGTGGGTGCCCACGTGGAGGAGAGGGCAGGCCCTGGTGGTGGGTTCTGCCTGTGCCATGACAGCTGGGCTGAGGGCACATGCCCCCGGGCACGCCAGTCTACCAGCAGGTCTGCACTGGGCACCTGCTTTTTGCTGGGAGGCGGACAGACAGACGCTTGTGCTTATCCCTGAGTTGGGGGGGTCTGATGGGGGGCTGCTGCTGCTGCTGCTAAGTTGCTTCAGTCGTGTCCGACTCTGTGCGACCCCATAGACGGCAGCCCACCAGGCTCCCCCGTCCCTGGGATTCTCCAGGCAAGAACACTGGAGTGGGTTGCCATTTCCTTCTCCAATGCGTGCAAGTGAAAAGTGAACGTAAAGTCACTGAGAGTTGGACACGACTCAGTGACTTCACTGATGGGGGGCGGTTGATAATTACACAAACGTGAGTCGGATTTGCCGTTTTCCAGTGCTGGCAGGCCCCTTAGTGAACAGAGAAACAGAGCAGTGAGTGAGGAGTGAGTGAGTGAGTGAGTGAGTGAGTGTGTGTGTGCGTGTGTGTGTGTGTGCGTGTGTGTGTGTTGGGGGACTGCTTGTTGGAGGGGCTGTCCCGACAGGGAGATAACTAGGAGGGAAGGTGTGGTGGGAGGGCAGAGGAGCCCCCGAGCCCGGGAACAGCATGTGCACAGGCCCTGTGCCTGGAGAGGGCTATGCAGGGAGCCGAGTCACCCTGGCTTCTCCCTGGTGTGAGATGCCTGAGACCCTGCAGTGCAAGGGACATGAACATGGACTTGCAGGGTGGGCCCAGGGAGCAGGGCTGTGCAGAGCCATCGGGCGGGAGGGCAGGGCGGCTGCACCCTCACACTTCTGCCGGTGTTGGGGCGCCGGCTGACCTCTGGAAGTGAGGGCCCTTGGCAGGGGCTGTGTGTGTGGACGAAGCTCCAACCTGCCCTGCGCCCATCCTTGGGCCGGCCCTTGGGGCCCCGGCCAGGCAGACACAGAGATGGCGCTGCAAGCGGAGGAAGGCGGCCCTGAATTAATCTGTCACTAAAGCTTGGCCGTGGCGGGCGCAGTCATGATTTAGATGAATAATTGAAACGCTCCGATACATTTATTATCCCTTTAGTGCGAAAGTGGCAGAGAAAGACGAGGGGTAATTGAAAAAGAGCGCACAAATCTCCTCGAGAAAGCCGGCTCCTTATCGCCGAGTAAACATTTCAGTCCTAATCAACAGGAGAGACACAAGTCAGGGCCCTGCCGATTCCCATCCTGATTTAGGGCCCGCCTCCCTTCTTACCATACAATAGCAGAGTGTTGTTTTTTTTTTTTAATTTTTATTGAGCCAGTAAAAGGGTGTCCAGGAAGGAGGCGGGAGCAGGAGTGGGCCAGGCAGCCCCCACTGCAGACGCTGGGCCCTCTGCCTGGTGGGCCTCTCTGTCCGTCTGTACCTGACGAATTCCTATGCAGTCTCCCAAGTCAGATGCCCTCTCTCTGTTGGAAGACTTCTACTAAAGTGAGCCTCTTTGAGGGCAGAGTCAAGTTCCGAGTTGTGGGGTCTGACACAGGTGTCCTCCCCTGCCCACCCCCACTTTCAGAAAGAGCACCGGGAGCTGTGGGGGGTAGGGGCCCTTCGCTGTGTTGTCAGAACCACTGACCTTGGCCTCAGGGCCTGGTGGGGGCCCAACACAGGGTGAGGCAGGCCCAGGGGGCTTGAGCAGCCCCTGGGGGTTCCCACTGAGGTTTGAGGTGCCAGCCAACCCCCTCCCCAACAGGCTTGCTGTAAACGCTGTGGGTTCACTGCACCAAAGCCCTGCGGCCGGCCCTGGCCCCGCTTTAGGTGCCCCCTTTCTGAGCTGATGGCTGCCCTCCCCAAGCAGGACCAGATGTGGACCCTGGGGCGGGGTTATTGGTCCCCAGTCCCCAGGCGCACCCGCACACAGGGGTGCAACTAACCACCCCAGAAAGGCTGATCCAGGGGCCTGGAATCCCCTGAACTCTGGTCCCGGGGAGAGTATATTTTCCTGGGAGGAAAGGAATAATACAAACACCCGCACGTTGAAAGGGGAGCCACGCTCTGGGAACTGGCGCAAGGGGAGGTCAGCAAGGTGGGCTGGGGGTGGGGGGNTCCGCCCCAAGTGGGCACCAGGCCCCCCCAGCCCCCACCTCGCCTCCCCTCAACCCCAGTCCGCTCCCGCCACCTCCACCTCGTTCCAATCACATTAGCAGAGTGAGCGCCCAGCGAGCCCTGGCGGCGGCTCCATAAATCTCGGCCGGCGTTAGAAGGCTGGACTCCGGGCCCACTTCCTCCTGGGTCCTGGCCCACCCCATCCATCTCTGCGTCAGTCAGGCTGTGCTGGGGCTGGCTCCAGCCTCCCCTCGCCCTCAGTGCCACAGGAAAGCGGGCACAGGGGACCCCGCCCGGCCCCCGCCGCTCATTCTGGCCAGAGCAGCTGCCCTTTGACCTCTCAGAACAAGGTCCCCAGGCCACCTATGAGCCACTCTCCCTGCTCTGCAGGAAGGTTCAGTGGAAGTCATGCAAGTCCTCTGCATGACCCGTAGGGCCATCCCTGACTATCTACAGTTCATTCGTTCATTCATCAGCCATTCATTGAGCACTGACTGTATGCGCCAGACCACTCCTAAGTGTGAGCGAGCCTCCTGCAGCTGCTGTTCTCANCCACCTATGAGCCACTCTCCCTGCTCTGCAGGAAGGTTCAGTGGAAGTCATGCAAGTCCTCTGCATGACCCGTAGGGCCATCCCTGACTATCTACAGTTCATTCGTTCATTCATCAGCCATTCATTGAGCACTGACTGTATGCGCCAGACCACTCCTAAGTGTGAGCGAGCCTCCTGCAGCTGCTGTTCTCAAAGGGGAAACAGACAACAAAGGAACGGAACAGACAAGTAAGTGACACGTCACTTTAGGAGAGAGGCCGCTGGAGGAAAAGGAAGACTGGACCCGTTAGGGGCCCAGGGAGTGTCAGGTGGGGCCGGGGAAGGGGCAGCAGCTGCAATCCCAAGGTCAGAGCGGCCCTCAAGAGCAGAGGGCCTGCGACTGAACACAGGCGGTGAAGGGAACGGCCATGGCTGTCTGCGGAAGAGCATCTGGAGCAGAGGCAAGAGCCAGTGCCAAGGCCCGGTGGTGCAGGTGGGCCGGCTCTGCTCCAGGAGCTGCAGGGAGGCGGTGCGGCTGGCTTGGAGTGCGGACGGCCAGGCAGTGTGGTGGGGAGTCTGATCGGTGGCTGGAGACCTTGCGGGCCGTGGAAGGAAGTGAGGTGAGAGCCCCGGAAGAGTTCTGAGCAGAAGAGGGCTGATGACCTGACTGAGGTCCCACAGCTTCTGTATCCCTTTGTCTTCCTACGTGTGTGCGCGCTACGTCGCTGCAGTTTTGTCTGACTCTGTGCGACCCCGTGGACCATAGCTCGCCAGGCTCGTCTGTCCATGGGATTCTCCAGGCAAGAACACTGGAGTGTATTGGCATGCTCTCCTCCAGGGGATCTTCCCAACCCAGGGATCGAACCTGCATCGCTGGCAGGTTCTTTATCACTAGCGCCACCTGGGAAGCTTGTCCTCCCAACTGAACGGCCAAAACTCCAGCTCCTCACATGGTCTCCAAAGCCCCTGAGTCCTCTCCCGGTTCCCCTCCCCTTGTCTGGGCTCGAACCATTCCCATCTTCAGAGCCTCCCTCACTCCAGGCTTCGCCTGTGGTGTTCCCTCGGCCCAGCACACCCTTCCCACCGCGCATCACCGCTCGCTATTTCCTGCCCACCCCCTGCTCCCCACGCCCGGACAGGTGCGCCTCATTGAGCCCGCCGCTCACATGGCACAGACCACCCTGCCGAGAGAAGCCCACTCATCCTGTGAGGCCTCCAGCGTAGCGGTGACCTCCGGAGGGACGGCTGGAGGAGAAGCGGGGGAGGAAGGGAAAACATCTCCAACCACAAACAGACCCCCGCCCCCGCCCCGCGTCCCCATCCTGCGTCCTGGCCGCTCACCGACAGCTCTTAACGCTGCTCTTATTTATTCCTGACCTTCTATGCCCCTTTTATTTTTTCCCCCTTTTAAAACCTGGCCTGGACCCCGCCACTGCCGCCGTAAACACAGCCCCTGGGATTTATCCGACGGCGCATTAACCCCTGGCCCCGGGCTCACCAATCATCGGGCCGCCGGCAGACAGTGGGCAGCCCAGCCCGCGAAGGGCCCGGGGGCTGGGGCCGAGGGGCTGGCGTGGCCGGCCTGGGCCGGGCTGGCCAGGCATTAGGGGTACAGGGACTGTCCCCCAGGCCCTCCCCGCCGGCACCAGTTGACCTGGCCCGGCGTCCCTGGAGGCCGGGCCCACTCTGACCTCGACGCCCTGCCTACCTGGCCCTGCCACATGCTGGGTCATGGTGGGTCTCAGAGCAGTGCACACGCCCGCCTTCTTGTGGGCTGAACGGGTGCTGGGGTTCTCCCTGGCTTGGTGAGATCGTGTCCTGACGCACAGCCGCCCTGCGAGGCTGCAGGGCAGAGCGGAGATGCTCATTTTGCCCTCACAGGTGGGCAAACTTGCCCAAGGTGCATGGGCATCAGGGGGCAGAGCTGGGGTTTTCCCACCACACCTGCGGTGCCACAACCCCATGACCCAGGCCCAGTCCCTCTGAAACCTCGGGGGCCTTCCAGCTCCCAGGTACAGACCAGGCGGCCTCTGTTTTGGGGGCAGGGACCTACCCCAGTCACCCAGCCGTGCCGGAGCCAGGCCTGTCGTTCAGGTGTCCGGCTTCACCTACAGATACTGGAGGCCAGGCAAGGCTGATGGGGTGGGGGGCAGTAAAGAAGGGCAGAGTGGAGAGATGGGAGGGGTGCCTGGTGGGGACGAGGGGGCAGCCTTGGGAAGGCACGGCAGCCAGCTGGGCTCGGAAGGCAGGCGAAGGGGCCAGGAGGAGAGAGGCGGACCCCC
>SJYX01015390.1:343671-362589 GCA_006410675.1 Oreotragus oreotragus
GTGGGGAGAGGCTGGGGGGACAGGCAGCTATGTGGAGGGGTGACCGGGGGCTGCCTGTTGGGCCCGAGTGCCAACCCAGGTCCCGGGCACGGGCTCTCTGAAGCAGAGGTGGATAACTGGGGATTGCAGGGGGCTGGGGCTTCCTCTCCCTCTGAGGCTCCTGATGGGCCTGGAGTTTGTAGGGTGAGTCTGGGCCTGGAGTTTGTAGGGTGAGTCGGGGGGCACCAGGGTCCGGAAGCAGCTGCGTGCAGGGCCTGGCGTGGCAGGCAACCCTCGGCCACACGCATCCTTCCTTCCCCAGAGGTGCCCAGGGCTCGCCTGTCAGTGCGGTGCAGAGGGGTGGGGCTCACAGGCTGCAGGGGCCACAGAACTGTGGTCACAGGGACCCAGCCGGGGGAAGGGCTGCCCAGGGCATAAGCATGCAGGGTGAGAGCCTTGAACCAGGGTGGGGAGCCTCGCGGACCAGAGCGCCCACCCGTGAGTTCTAGGCCCCACCCTGGCTCAGTGCAGGAAGGGCCAGGGCCTAGGGACTGGAACCAGCTGGAACAGATGGGTGACTTGAGCCGCCGTGCTCTGTGACTCAGTTTCCCTTATGTGAAACGGGAGAACAGGCCACCTTACAGGCTTGGTGTGAAGGTCAAGGAAGAAACAGGGCTCTCCCCGTTCTGCTAGCCCCCTCCCTCGACCAGAGCTGGACTGCGGGCTGCCCAGGCCGTCTCACCCTGCCTGGCTGGCTGCCCGCTCCAGCCTCCCTGCGGAGCAGAGTGAAGCTGGCAGCCTCCCGGCTGGAATGTCAGGGCCGCGCAGGTCCGCGCCCCTCCCAGCCCGGCCCCAGCATCTGACTGCACAGCTGCCTGGGTGTGAACCACCATGCTCAGGGCTTGTCAGGGCGAACCCAGGCGATTCGGGGTGGGTGCGTCCTGGACGCCCAGGTGCTGCTGTGCTTCGGCCCCCCAGCCCCCGGAGTCCTCGGCTCTGACACTGCTCTGGCCTCCCAGCCTCCCTTCCGCGGTCTTGTTGCAGCCCCTCTGGAGGGGGACTCACAGAACAGGGCTCAGGCCACGAGTGGGGCCATTTCCAGGCCGGCCGGGCCACAGGCCCCTGGGTGGAGGCTGCTAAGTGGTGCTGGGTGGCTCTGAGTGGCTGGTCTCCCAGAGCTGACAGCTCTTCGCTTGGGGAATAATTAATTCCACAGCCTGAAAACCCAGGGCTGCAAGTTGCCACGTTACTTGCAAGATTAATACAAGCAGCTAATTAAGATGGAGAGGCGAGGAGCGGCTGGGCGCTCCCAGAGCAGGGGTGGGGGGCCGCCCGGAAAAGGGGGGGGCGGTGCAGGCGGGCAGAGCAGGCAGGTGAGGCAGCCGGAGCTGGAGATGGACCCTGGCGGACACCCCGGCGGACGTGCAGGCCGCGGGGGCGGGGCTCACCAAGCCTGGGGCTGTGGGCTCTGCCCCAGGAGTGCAGGTGGCCAGTGGCTGAGCGAGGGCTCTTTGCCAGGCAGACTGGTCCCAGGTACTATCACAGCAAAGCCACAGGTGCTGTGCAATCGCTCCCATTTTACAGACAAGAAAAGCAAAGCCCAGAGGTTGAGCTGCACAATAGCAGGATCGGAACTGGGTCTGTCTGATGTCAAAGCCACAGAGCAGGTGGACCTCAAAGTCCAGAGGGAGGGTCCCCCCAGCCCGCCCTGCCAGGACCAGGGCCTGCCTCATCCACTTACAGGCAGAGCACACAGTAGGTCCCCGGGATGCAGTCTTGACCCGCCCCCACCCCAGCAGGTTGGCCGCAGAGATGAAGGTTTGGATGTCTGGAGCGGTCTGCCCCGGAGCCTGTTGGGGAGGCTGGGGCATCTCAGGTGGGCACGGGTCCAGCCCCCCCACCCTCGATCCCTCAGGGCAGTCCTGGCGGCTGTCGGAAGCTGCCCTCCATGGCCCTTCCCCGCCTCCCCCCATCACCTCTCTCTCTTAATTAACACCGCCGCAAATGAGCTGGCTTATGCTTGTGGAGGGCTGGATGCCAAATGGATTGGCAATGAGCCGCAAAGGGGTGGGCGGGGAGGGGGTGCTGACCTGTGTTTCCGAAGGCCCCTTCAGAAAGAGATGCCATCCCTCACCTGCCCTGAGCCCCCGAAATCCCACCGCATGTGGCCCTGCCTGAGAGAGGGGGCTGGGGTGAATTGGCCTGATGGCCACCAGGCTGGGGACACCCAGGGTCTGAGGAGGGAGGTGCGCTCGGGGCAGAGGTGGAGCTGGGGAAAGGGGCACGGTAGCGAGGTGGCATCACCTGCCACAGGTGGGAGAGCACAGGTGCGGCCCAGCATTGGGGGCTCAGACTCAAGCTGCACAGAGGACGTGGGCCCCAGTTCAGCGGGCACCCCAGGAGGCTACTCTGCAGAGTCCCCATCCCCCAGCCCACTGTGCCCCTCAGTCCCGTGGAGGAGGGACTCAGGGAGGGGCAGTAACCCAGGGCTCTAAACCCTGCCCCTGCCCTCTCTCCCCCGGGTCCCTCTCCCCAGGGGCCTGGATGTCTGGTCATGCAGTGTCCAAGGCACTTAGAGCTGGGGGATGACCCGGAGGCTTGGGTGGAACATGGGAAATGGGGAGCAGTGCCAAGGGTACCACAGGCGGTCTCCTGGGTGTGCTGCCCAGCTTCCCACCCAGCGCGGGGCAGTTCCAGGCCTTCCTGCTCCTGGCCAAGGCTGGCCCGCCCGCCTCCCCCACTGGCCTGGAGTCTCCAGCGCCTCCCCTTTCTGCTGCACCACTGCCCCCCATGCTCCCCTCAGTTTGGTTTGAGGCTCTAAATCAAAGTTGGTCATTAGCCCATTTTTCCGATGAGGAAACTGAGGCTCTTGGCATGCCGGGTTGGATGGCGGAAAGGGCCTTGAGCCAGGATGTCTGGTTGTCAGCGCCCATTTTATTAACCCCTGAACCCTCCCTCTGTTTGAAAGGGTCTTCCTGCTGAGCCGGGAGGTGGGCGAGGGAAATGAGGACAAGCGCTGGCTTTCGGGCCCAAGCCAGAGTCTATGGCCCAGCCCTGCCCAGAGGGCCAGAACCTGCCCAGCTAAGCAGGGCCACTGAGCTTGTGAGTGGCTGAGTGAGGGAGTGGGGCCCAGGCCTGGCCCTGAGCTGTGTGGGGGCCCTGAGGTTTCTTCAGTCTTTCGGGGCATGGGCTCCTTGGCCAGAGTGTGTGAGGTGCCTGGCCCAGGGCCTGCCATCTGAGTCTGCCTGTTGGCACCCCTCTGCGGGGTGAGGTGGTCCAGCCCGGCCGCGGCCCCCGCCCGGAGACGTGCCGGTGCCACGCTCGGCTGGACACAATTAACTGGCTCCGAGCCTCAGTGCTGAGCCTGTGACCTTGGGGTGGAAATGAGGTCCACCCCAGTCACTGCCAAACCCTGTCCCCTGACAGCCGCCCGCCAGGCCGGGGCGCGCTGGGGCGCCTTGCTCCTGCCTGCCACCCTTCCCTGCCCCCACTCTGCTGCTCAAAAATGCAGTCCCCTAACCCCACCCCCCCTGCCCGCCCTGGGCCATCTGGGGGGCGGCCCATCCCTCAACCCCCAGGGCCTGCTGTTCTGTGTGGGCAGAGCCTCTCCCCAGTTTGTGCCCAGTTCAGGGGCTGGCATGTGACCACTGCCTGGTGAAAGGGTGAGGAGGGCCGGACACGAAGGGCTTGGTCACCATCACTGCGTGGGACTCTGCGGTGGCCCCTCCCCGTCACTCTCTGCACAGACCATTTTAATTGAGTGCCAGCTGTGTGACAGGGGCCACCGAGGGTGCCCAAGTTGGGCGGGGAGGAGTGTGTAAACATCCCAGTGAGGGAGGAAGAAGGGGCGGTGGGGGTGGGGGTGCTTCACAGGGGAGGCGCCAGCACACCCTGGAGGGAAGGAGGGCACGCAGGGAGGTGAGCCTGGGCATCTCCTGGTCGGATGGGCAGCTGCTGGGTGCCTGTGCTGGGGAAGGGGAGGGTGGGCTTTGCCTGGCTCTCCACAGGCCCAGGGAGGATCAAATGGAACCGGGGCAGCAGCAGGACAGGGATTCCCAAGGACACCGCCTCCTCTTCTGGTGGTCCCCTCCACTGCCCCCGCTACCCACCCCCTCCTGCCCTGCGAGGGGGCACCTCAGCAGAGAAGAGTAGCCCCCACTTTGAGAGCTCAGGAGAGGAGCAGTAGGCATGTGCCTGGGACTCATAATTCTTTTAGGGACCCTGAAAAGGTAATTTCCCTTAAAATCAGAAGAAAAGGGACTTCGCTGGTGGGCCAGTGGCTAAGCTCTGTGCTCCCAGTGCAGGGACCCCAGGATCCTCGGGGTAGTGAACTAAGCCCGCGCCTCGCAACTGCTGAGCCCTCAGGCTCTGGAGCAACGAGAGCGGCGTGCCAGAACGAAGACCCACTGCAGCCAGAAGAGAAGAATCAGAAGGAAAAAGTGGGCTTTTAGGTTGAAAAAAATGTTATATATAACGTTACATATATAGGAAATATACACTATCAAATGTTAATAAAATTGTCTTTATGCCAACAAAGTCATACAATCAACTTTTAATATTTTTATAGCGGAAGAGCCCCCAGTGGCAGAGGGCCTGGGCCCGGGGCCAGGTAAAGTCTGTACTCACATGGGCTCATTTGATCCTGACCCTCTGTGGAGGATGCAATTACTAACCCATTTTACAGATGAGCAAGCTGGGCCGCAGAGAAGGATCCTCTCACTATGCAAACCTGAACGACTCCTGGGTAAAGGTACCACAGCTTCCTGGGTAAAGGTTCAAAAGATCCCTTTTGCTCTCAGGACAAAAATCTGGCTGCTCCCACTCCCCACCCCAGGCCCATGACACCTTACCTTTCTCCTCTCCGCCCCTCCCTGAAACATTCCCCATTTCTTCCAGCCCCAGGACCTTCGCAGAGACTGTTCCCTCTGCCTGGAGGAGACCCTCCCCGAGAGCCAGGAGAACACCCAGCTCCCCGGGTCTGGAGCTGGTCTCCAGCTGCACCCTCCCCACCCTCCTGTGGGCCATGAATCACTGCCTCCAGCATTCTCACCTCCCAGGTAAGCGTCTGCCTCCCCACCCTCGCTCCGTGTGTCTGATCCACAGTGTGTCCCAGCGCTGAGCACACGGACTGGTACACAGTAGGCGCCCACTAACAATTTGCTGAACCAATCTGACAGTGACCTGACAGTCATTCGGCCAGGCTGCATGGGGTCCCCGCTCTCATCCATGGGGCCCTGCAGGAGAGCCCACCCGGGGGCCCCTAGGAGGCAGGACGGGGGAGGGGGCCGTGCAGGCGGCAGGGCTGGTTCAAGGGCAGAGGCAGGAGGCCGTGTAGGAGCTGCCCAGCCAAGGGAGGAGGGGGCACTGTGGGGGGCTGGGCCGCCACAGAGGAGACTCGGTGACCCAAGGAAAGCGCTGAGCAGGTTACCGGGCCAGGGAGAAGCCGGGTGAGCGGGCACAGTGGTGACTTTGCAGCCAGCGCAGCCTCTCTGGGTGTTTTCAGAGGCCGTGGCTGCCATGCGCCCTTGTCCTGGCCTCCAGGGCTGGGCTCAGGGAGAGGCCTGCTCCCCCAAATCACCCAGCCTCTCTGCCTGGCCTGCTTTGCTCCACCCTCCCCATAAGGCCAGGTCTCAGCTTTCTATCTCTTGACAAAGTCGCATGCACCCGGACACGTGCCAGGCTCTGGGACCCAGACGGCTGGCACAGAGCTCATCACCTAACAGTTGAGAAACCACAAAATAAACTCAAATGAGAATTATCATTAGCATTAGCGCCCGAGGTTGCGAAGAGGGTAGAGAAGGGAGAGAGTGGCAGGCAGGTGCGGAGGGGCTCATCTAGGAGGAATCGAGGACCTGCTGAAAAGGGGGCCTTTTGTGAAGAGCATGGGCCCGGCAGAGGCTGGTCTGTGCAAAGGCCCTGAGGCAGAGGCCTGCTTGGAAGGTTGCAGGCACAGCCAGGAGGCCGCTGTGGCCGAAGCAGAGTGAGTTTGGGGAGAGAAGTAGGGGAGAAGGTCAGAGGGCCCGGGGCTACCGCGCTTTCTGGGGAGGGAGGGGTGGGTGGTCTGGGGACTCTGTTCCCAGGAAATCAACACCATCGCCTCCCCGCAGGGCTGCGGTGGGTGCCCGTGTTATTTGAGGGCAAGCCGTTTAAAACACGTTTTAGATTAGAAACGCCCCACAGATGGAATAAAATATGAAATGTGGTGAATTTTTGAAGATAGAACAAGAGGCTTCAAAGGCATCTCAAGCTGCGCGAGCTGTTGCCGTGCTTGACAAGCTCCCTCCCCCAGGCCAAGGTCACGGTCCTGTGACATGGGGCTGCCTGGTGGAAAGTGAGAGGCTTACTGGACATTCCCAGACTTGGGGGGGCCCTCCTGGGGGACACGAGGCTCACACTTCTCAGCACCAGGCTTTCATACGGACCTCTGCTGACCATCTTAATAGGCGTGTACGTGTGTATACACACCCCTTCCCGCCCTGTTTACAGATGGGGAAACTGAGGCCCAGAGAGGCAAAGTCCAAAACCACAATCCACTTCGGGGGAGGCAACGTCCTTGTGCTTTGCAAGGCCTGGTCCTGTAACCCCCAGCCGTGATATTGGGCCAGTTGTTCCACTCCCGGGGGAGTTTCCTCCTGTGCTGGGGTGTGGAGAGGGCAGTTAAGTGAAGGTCTCTGGGGCATGTATGATAAAGTTTTAAATGCCTGTAAAACCGTCACAGCATCACAGAGCTTTGTGGTGACACTGGGTGCAGGAGTGAGGTTCCCGCTCTCCCCAGTCAGCCGGGAGGAAGGAGGAGACCAGGCTGTTGCTTTAATAATAACAATAGATGTCCTTGGTGGTCCAGTGGTTAAGAACCTGCCTGCCAATGCAGAGAACCCTGGTTCCATCCCTGGTGCTGGTAGATCACGTGGCTTGGGGCAACTAAGCCCTCATGCCTGGAGCTCGTGCTCTGCGATGAGAGAGGCCACCGCAGTGAGAAGCCCGCACACCACAGCTGCAGAGAGCCCCCGATCACCGCAACGAGAGAAAGCCGGAGCGCAGCAAGGAGGACCCGGCGCCGCCAAAAACGAACAAATAAATACAGTTTAAAACAACAACAATAATGATGACAGCCGCTTCTGCTCATCAAGGGCTGTTCACCAGCCTCCTAGGGAGAGGCATGGGGACTGGCTGGACACACAGCTCCATTTTACAGATGGGGAGACTGAGGCTCAGGTAAGTGTCTGGTCTGAGGCCACTCACTGAGGGTGGTGGAGATAGAATTCCAATCCCATTGCTCTGACTCTGGAGCCTGGCCCAGTCAGCATGCTGCTCAGCCAGATCTGGCTTGCTCGCCTCCAGGATCGAGCCTCTCACTCCCTGTTCTCTGAACAGAGCCCTGAGATTCCCTAAATCTGTTGGGAATTTTCAGCTGTGCTGGGTCTTCATTGCTGTGCGGGCCTTTCTCTCATTGCAGAGAGCAGCTGGGCCCCACTTCTGAAATCTCCCCCTCAGCTTCCTCCTTCCCACTGGCCCTGGGCCAGGCTCTCATTCCTCTGCTATCTTGAACCTCAGATGGGCCTCCCTGCTCACCCGTGCCCAGCCCAAACCTGCAGTCTGCTCCTTGGTCTGACCCTGGCATCCCACCCCCATGCCTTTCCCTACAAAAGCAGCCCAGTCAGCCACTGGAGCTCAAAGCAGGTGACCTGGCTGTGATTCCTGCTGTGGTTCAAGGCCCCTCCTCATCCCCTCCTGCCTGGACTCTGCCCCTGAAAACCTAGCATCCCAGCCAGAGGCCCCCAAGCCAGATTCCTAGCCCTTGGACCCCACCCACCCTCAACACCCACTCTCCAATCTACCCAGACACCTTCCACTTATTGGCATTTTGTGTTGCAAGAAATTCGTGTTCATTGCCCCCAGTTGGATAATATACAAAAAAAGCAAAAGAAAAGTGAGTCACCCATTAGCTCATCACACAGATTCGCCCCTGTTCACATTTTCCTGGAGGAACTTTTAGACGTTAAACAAAAATAAAAAATACTTAATAACACATTTATCGAGCAAATTCTTTGTGCTAGGCGCTGGGCCAAGCGTTTCCAGCGGATTCTTTCATTTTACCCTTCCCTCCCTGGAGAGCCTAATGAGCGGGTACTATTATTTTTCTCACTTTACAGATGAGGAAATAGATGTTCAGAGAGGTTAACGTGATTCGTGCAAGGAAGCCAGGCTTTGAATTGGGCAGACTGATTTCTAAGGCAGTGCTGAGTCGGCAGTGCTGTGGGACTCTGGCAGCAGCCTGGGCCTCCCCGCCCCCAGGAGCCAGGGGTCCCAGCGTCCCACCATTAGCATAACCATGAGCAGCCCTGAAACCCAATTACAAGAGATGACTTGGGCCCCAGCCAGCCGGGCAGCGCAGTCTCCAGCTGTGCAGAAACCAGGGGCTGGGGCCCCGGGGAGCCCCGCGGAGTCGGGAGGGACTGGACAATGAGGGGAATATGTTCTGGGGGAGGGGCCTGAGAGGCCACTTGTCCACTGCGCCCAGGGCCCTGTGGGTGGGTCCTGAAGGCAGCCTTGACTTCCTGCTCAGTCCCTCTTGGGCAGAGAGGCCCACTGCCCCTAAGGAAGGGTCACAGGTTCCTCTGCCCCCACCTTGCTGCGTGGTCTCAAGCAGCCCCTTGCCCTCTCTGAGCTTCACTTTTCTTCCTGAAAAAAAGGAGAAGAAAAGTTGGGGCTTCCCTGATGGCTCAGATGGTAAAGAATCTGCCTGCATTGCAGGAGACCCGGGTTGGATCCCTGGCTCAGCAAGATCCCCTGGAGATGGGAAAGGCTACCCACTCCAGTATTCTTGCCTGGAGAATCCCATGGACAGAGGAGCCTGAGAACCAGGGGCTAATTGAGCAGAAAACTAACCACGGGTTGGGAGGAGGAAAGACTGCTGGTTCTGAACACCTGGGCAGGTCGGGGGTTGCGCTGCCAATTTCCCCATGAGGTCCGGCCACCGTCTCCTCCCACCTGGACTGCTCCGCTGCTGGCCCTGTCCAGCAGACGGTTCCCCTCCATCCTGTCCAGCAATGGGCGCTCCTTTTCTACTGATGAAAGCAGCACGTGTGCACGCGTGCACACACACACACACACACACACACACACACACACACACACACACACACACACACACACAAGGTCCCTCGACCCCACCAACAGACCAACAAATATAATGTCATAGAAATGAAGCCCACCCTCCCTCCCCGGCAGAAGAACCCACCACTCTGAATTTGGCATGTGTTTTCTTTGTAACATCTTCCCTGTAGCTCAGATGGCAAAGAATCTGCCGGCAATGCAGGAGACCCGGGTTCGATCCCTGGGCCAGGAAGATCCTCTGGGGAAGGGAATGGCAACCCACTCCAGTATTCTTGCCTGGAGAATCCCATGGACAGAGGAGCCTGGTGGGCTACAGTTTGTGGGGTCGCAAAGAGTCGGAGACGACCAGGAGACTAACATTACTACTATACTACTTTCTTTTTAACAACGTAAAAAAGTTATTACTTATGTTTGGCTGTGCTGGGTCTTCCCTGCTGCGCCAGCTTTCTCTAGCTGTGGAGTGTGGGGGCTGCTCTTCAGCTGCGGTGTGCCGGCTCCTCGCTGCAGGGCTTCTCTCGATTCGGAACACGAGCTCTAGGTGCAGCCCTCGGGCCGGGCTCCAGAGCGCAGGCTCAGTAGCTGTGCTCACCGGCTTAGCTGCTCCACGTGGGATCTTCCCAGACCAGGGAGGGAACCAGCATTTCCTACATTGGTAGGCGGGCTCTTAGCCACTGAGCCACCAGGGAAGCCCTGCATGTATTTTTCTTTAGAGTTTTACTCTGTACGTCCCTCAACAGGCTATTACCAGGTCCTCCTGTCTTAGAAAATGGAGCTCCTGGGATCGGCCACTACCCTTCACAGCGAGGCTCAGGTGGCTCCTCCGGCAGGCCCGGGCTGCTCTGGCCTCTCTGCTGCCAATGCTGTGTAATATTCCAGGCTGGGACAGTCCCATGCTTATCCATCTGTCCTCCCACTGACCATCAAACGTGCTCACTTCCTCTCTTGCAGACTCAGCCAAAGTAGCATCTTGCATGCGGCCAGGAGCCCAGGTCCAGAATTTGTTTCCTGTATGCCTGGGAACAGGACTGCTGGGTTGTGGTATGTGAACATCTTTTAACTCAACTAGTTACTGCCAGATTGTTCTCCAAAGCGATTGTTCAGATGATCGTTTTAAAATATAAATTAGATCATGTCACTTCCCTGCTTGAAACTCTCAAATAGCTTGCTATTAAACTTAGAATAAAATCTATATTCTGCTCCACAAATGCATGGCTGCATTCCATGCTCCATTCTCCCTGGTCTCCTGGACTTCTTTCTCTTCCTCGAATAGATCTGGCTCTCTCACGCCTCAGGACCTTTGCACATACTGCCCCGCCTCTGCCTGGCACACTCTTTGCCCAGCTTTTTCCAAACTGTCTCCTGCTCATCTTTCAGGTCTTCAGTGAAAATGTTTCCTCTTCTGAAAGGCCTCCCCCTGAAGTGGCTCCCACCCTGTTCCTCTTATCACCCTGTTTAGTTCCTTAGGGAGACACGTCATGGTTCTGGAGTGATCCCATCCTCTCATTTATTTGCTGGTTCATTACCAGCATGGTGGCTCAGACGGTAAAGCATCTGCCTGCAACGTGAGAGACCCGGGTTCAATCCCCGGGTAGGGAAGATCCCCTGGAGAAGGAAATGGCAACCCACTCCAGTACTCTTGCCTAGAAAATTCCATAGATGGANTCATTTATTTGCTGGTTCATTACCAGCATGGTGGCTCAGACGGTAAAGCATCTGCCTGCAACGTGAGAGACCCGGGTTCAATCCCCGGGTAGGGAAGATCCCCTGGAGAAGGAAATGGCAACCCACTCCAGTACTCTTGCCTAGAAAATTCCATAGATGGAGGAGCCTGGTAAGCTACAGTCCATGGGGTCGCAAAGAGTCAGACACGACTGAGCGACTTCACTTAGCAGCATGGCAGCCCGTAAGAGGGCCTGGTCTGCCTTAGTCATTCCTGCGTCCTGGAGGCCAGCATGGCTGGCATTGAAGATCTGCTCTCCACGTCATTCATTCATTCAACAGATGTTGATGCAGCCCCATCTGATTGAAATGTCCAGAGGAGAGTGATGCTGAGTTGAGGGCAGAGGGGCAGCCAGGACCACGGGGCCCTGAGCCTTCTCCCAGGGCCGTGGGGAGGCATGGAGGCTGCTACAGTGAGGGAGCATCAGGGTCAGACTAGCGCTTTAGAAAGCAGCTCCAGGGCCTCCCTGGTGGCTCAGGGGTAGCAAACCCACTTGCAAATGCAGGAGACACGGGTCGATCCCTGGTCCGGAAAGATCCCACATGCCGTGGAGCAACTAAGCACGTGCGCCACAACTGCCGGAGTCCACGAGCGGCAACTACTGAGGCCCAAGCGCCCGAGGGCTTGTGCTCCAGCAAGAGCAGCCGCTGCAGCGAGAAGCCTGCACATGGAGGCTAGGCCCTACTCGCCACCACGAGAGAAGGGCCTGAGCGGCAAGGAAGACCCAGCAGAGCCACAAATAAATAAACAAAACGGGGGCAGGAAGGCAGCTTCTCAGAGCTGAGGGGGAGCCTACTGAAGGGAGTGGACTTGGAGGTGGGGGCTGGCGGGACGGCGGTGGCCGAGGATGGGCTGATGGAGGGCCAGGAGGAGAGGTGATGCTAAACCCACAGGAACCAACGAGGGCATGAGATCGGCTCCAAATGCGGCACAACCCGGTCGATGGAAGGAGCACCCTGGTGTGAGGGAACAGCAAGGTTCTGGCCTCTGCGATGCCCGGCCCCCACCTCCCACCACTGCAGGAAGCTGGGAGGGGCTCTCCCTGGGATGCTGGGAAGGGGGTAGAGGTCCAGAAGCGCATCCTGGGAGCCCGGCAAAGCCCCCTCAGCTAGTCTAGCCCCTCTGCGTATAGATGGGGAAGCCGAGGCCCTAATAGGAAAGGAGCTAGAAGATCGCATGGCTGAATCTCAGCCTCAGTGTTGCTTTTGGAATGTGAGGCGTGGTACTGAGACCAGACAGACATCCTTCTTCCCGATAAAGACTCAGGAAAGGCGGCAAGCCCGTGTGAGGTGCAGGGAACCTAAGTCAGACACCAGGAAGGACTTGCATAGAAACTCCACCCACCAGACCCAGCCTTCTCTGGCCGCCTCCTCCGGGCAGTCCTGTCTGGGGCTCTCGGCACACAAGGCTGGGGAGGTGGC
The DNA here is from genome assembly GCA_006410675.1 of Oreotragus oreotragus. Lineage (NCBI taxonomy): Eukaryota > Metazoa > Chordata > Mammalia > Artiodactyla > Bovidae > Oreotragus > Oreotragus oreotragus. Next base: position 355,909 of record SJYX01015390.1, read on the forward strand.
TCATTCAAGGTCATTCGGCCAGGACGAGGTCACTCTCCTTCCTGCGTGCTCAGTTGCTTCAGTAGAGTCTGGCCCTTTGCGCCCCACGGCCTGTAGCCCCACCAGGCTCCTCTGTCCATGGGATTCTCCAGGCAAGCCTACTGGAGTGGGTTGCCATGCCCTCCTCCAGGAGGGGGATCCATGGGATCTTCCCAACCCAGGGGTCAAACCTGTCTCCTGCATTGCTCTTTACCACTGAGCCACTGGTGAGAGGTCACTCACCTAAGTGCTCCTTTGTCGGGAGGGCCAGGGGTGGGGCTGAGAAGCTCCAGTTCCCTCCCGTCCCAGGCCCTGGGGTCCAGGAGCTCAGGGTGCCCTCTCCCTGAGGGTCTCACGGCGGCCTTCTGGCCCCTCCTATGTTGTATCCTATGGGGACCAGATAGGACCCCACCCTGGTTCCGGCCCAGCGGCTTCAGGTGGCCCTGGGCTGGTCGCCCCTGCTCCCAGGCCTCCCAGCTGGAGCCGCACTCCTGGCAGGAGGAGGTGGCAGCCATTGGTATGCGAGGCGGCGCTTCAGCCCCTCCGAGGCCCAGCCTTTCCGCTCAGCGTGGTGGTTGCTGGGCAACCCCATCCCCCACCGTCACCAGGACCCTCCCCCTCCTCCTGTGCCCCCTCCTCTCTGGGTCCTCCTGGTGCCCCATCGCAGAGGATTACTTAGCTCAGAACCTGGCAGGCCTGGCTGCCCCTGTGCTGGGCAGATTGGGGGGCCTTGAGTGACCCCACCCAACCCCGGCCCTGGACCCCAGCTCTGCTCCACCAGGACTCGGGCTGGGGACCCCGGCTCAGAACACCCTATCTGCAGATTCCCATGGCTCCACCCCAAGCCTCAGTGGCTTCAGCTGCCCTGGGGTATTGGAGATTGTTGGGGGGACAGAAAGGACCCAAGGGGAAAGGCCCAGGAATTGAGTCCCCTGGGGAGGTGGCCTACTCGGGGCACTGGGCCTCAAGAGCCCCTGGGTGGTGGTGGAGACCGAGGCAGTAAACTGGAGCAGGCGTGGGAGCGGGAGGAGGTGAGCCCTGAAGAAGGTCTCCGGGGGGCTGAGAAGGGGCGGCAGTGAGGGGGAGGGGTTCTGTGGAGGTGCGCCTCTAGCAGGTCTCTGAGCCTCCAGTCTCGAAGCCTCGAATTTTCCACCCCCCACTATCCTCCACCCTGCCCCCCACTTCTCCCGCCTCGGGCAGTCGGGGGACCCTGCTTCCTGGCTCCCCAACATCGTGGGTATGTGCCCTCTCTTTTCCTCCCACCAACTTCCTTCCTGATCAGGCCTGTATTTCGAGCCTCTCCTCTGTCTCCCAGGTCCCAGAACCCTCTGCCCACCAGCTGCTGCTCCCCGGTCAGCCCTCCGGGCCTCGGCGCGGGCTGACCCCTCCACTCAGGCTGTCCTTTTAAGACACAGCTCGCGCCTCCCTTCCTGAACCTGACTCGGGATGTGTGTGACAGGTGCACGATTGCCAGAGTCAAGAAGTGCTTGCGTCGCCATCAGGAGCGCCGCTTCTGCTGGGAGCAAGGGCTCGGGAGTGACGGGGTAGGGAGGAGCAAGAGGCAGCGCCGGGCCTGGGGGGGGTGGGGGAATGGGGTGCTGATGATGTCATTTGAGGGGGGACGCGGAGGGACAGGAGGGCCCGTCAGAGACAAGTAGCCTCAGTGCAGCCAGGGCCGGGGAGCGTGGGCTGGCGGGGAACCCCGGGCCCTGGGGTGGTACGGTCCTGCCTCTGCCGTGGGCCGGTTCTGACTCTCTCTCTGGTCTTTCTCCCCACCCACCCCGGGGCTTGAGTGGTAGCTGCCAGTCCGGATCTCCATCCTTCACCTCCCATCACCCCCACCCCTGCACACACTCCAGGACCCCACCCTGCCATACTCCTGGAAGTGTGTGGCTCCCCTCTGAGCCCCTGGGACCATCATCTCGGGGCATTTTGAGGAAGCACAGCTGGCCTCGGGCAGCTCTGTCACAGGTGCCTGCGGGGCTGTCTCAGCAGCGCGTGACTCTTCTCCCCGGGTGCCCGGCGCCGCAGCAGGGGTTGGGGACACGCAGGGGCCACGAGCGGCCCAGGATGTGCCCTCAAGGGGCTCGCAGCCTACTGGGAGGGACAGACACTAACAAAACACACCGCAAACGCGGGCTCCATCAGTCCTGAGTCTCACCAAAGCTTCAGGTACAACTGGGGAAGAAAACGCATTGCCGGCCACACCCTGATCTGAGATGTGGAAGTTTGGTCCCGGAGATGAGAAACAGGGTCACATAAATCACACAAAACGGGGCTTTCTGGGCGGCTCAGATGGTGGTAAAGAATCCGCCTGCCAGAGCAGGGGACACGGGTTCCATCTCTGGTCCAGGAAGACCCCACATGCACTGGAGCAACTAACCGCGAGCGCCACAACTGAGGCTGTGCTCTAGAGTGCGGGAGCCGCAACTGCTGAGCCCGCGTGCCCTGGAGCCTTCCTCTGCAACAGGAGAAGCTGCCGCAGTGAGAAGCCCGCACACGACAAGAGTGGTCCCTGCTTACCTCAACTAGAGAACGCCCGCCTGCAGCAAAGAAGACCCAGGACAGCCATCAACACGCAACTAAAATTATAAAAAATATGTAGACTGAGCTAAGCACTTCCAGGGGGAAGACGAAGGGGGGGAGAGAAAGCAAGTGACCTCATTGGGAAAAATGGGTTCCGGAAGGCCTCTCAAAGGACAGGATGGTCAAGCCCTGGGCTGAGGGCTCAGTAGGAGCCGACTTGGTCCAGAGAGGCAGGACAGGGCAGGGTGGCGGGACCCGATTCAGTGCTGTGGGCAGGACCCAGTGGCAGAGAGCAGCCGGAGCGGGTGGGCTCCCAGCCCGGGCACAGGCTGCCCTGCACCCCCTTCCCCACAGCCCCCAGCACCTGTCCTCGGGAGTTGCTGGCTTTGTCCGACCTAACTTTGCCCCTGCTGTGCCCGCTCCCTAGAGCACCCTCTCTGGGACTTCCTCCTGAGTTGGGGCCTTGTTGCCCCTTGAAATTCTGCCCTGGGGCCCAACCCCTGCCTGTCCTGGGCCCCAGCCCTCTGTGCTGTGCAGGATGCAGAGGCTCAGTGCGCAGAGGCGGAACGGAAGGGCCAGCGCGGTGGTGCTGGGAGCCGGATCACAGACGTTGCTCCGACTTTCTGGTGAGAACTGGTGTGCCCAGCCAGGTGTGCACCGCCAGCCTACCCACAGGCTACATGCCCGTGATTCACGGAGAGGCAACCGGATGCGCCTGGGTGTCACCAGGAGACCACAGTCTGGGATGACCAGGTGTGTGGTGGCGGCTCGCCCCCATGCCTCATCACGCGCCCCCAGAGGCAGGGAACCCTGGGGCCTCGGAGGACCAGTGACCTCCAAGACCAAGAACCTACAGATGGGGCCGCCGGGAGGCTCTCTGGCTCCAGGTGAGGAGCTGGAGGCCTACCCTCCCTGGAGATGATGTCTAAGCTGGGGTCTGGGGGTCAGGCTAAGCCTCTGACTTTTGGGCAGCTGGTCATGCCCTCTGAACAATAGCTCTTAGCCTTTTTAGGGGTGCCGATGCCTGACCACTCCCTCGGGGGGCTTCGTTCCTGGACACCCAGCACCGAGCCTGAGGACGAGGGGTCCCTGGTGATGCCCACTGACCATCCAGCGGGGAAGACCTTACCCTCCTCATGGGTCAGGTAGTCCCCTGCTGCCCCCAGCCCAGCTCAGAGCAAGCCTCGGCAGGGCCGAGAGCGGCACAACCTCGCCTGCCAACAAGTCAAGCACAGTGAGCTCTGCTGCCACCGCACTTCACAGCATACAAAGCACCTTCCTCTCGGGGCCCCGTCAGACTGTCACGGCAGCCTCGGGAGGGGCGTGGTGACCCCGTTAAGATAAGGGCCAGGGAGGCTGGTGGAGGGCCAGGGTCAGCAGCGGGTAAGTGGTGGGGGGGTGAGCAGAGTCCACATCTGAGAACTCCTGAGAGGGCAGGCAGGTGGCGGGAGACAGGGCCAGCGTGACCCCGGCTGCCCGGCAGCAGACCCACCACAGCTGGATGCCAGACGCCGCCTGGGTTATTGTTGCCCTGGGGCCTGGGGAGCCAGGGCTTTGGTGAGCCCAAGGCTGAAACTGTCCCTGTGTGATCCGAGCTGCCTCGTGCAGACAGCATCTCTGTGAGTGCCTGGCTCGAAGACCAGCTTAGTCCTTCTGGGCCAGGGTCCCACCAGCCCATGCCCCTTGGGGAGCCCCGCAGCACTCAGGGGCTCAACTCAGCAAGTGTGTGCTGAATGAATGAGTGATCTTTCTGAACCTCACGGCCAATAGTGCCTCTGCTGTACCCACCCTCTCTGGCACCCTGCCCCTTCCGAGACCAAGGCCAGACACTCCAGACTTGTCCAAGGCCCTGTATGGACACCTGGCCTGGATGACATCAGTCACCTCATCTTCCACCGTGGCCCCCTTGACCGCGACCCCTCAACTCCAACCAAGAATGCCAGACCGCCAAACCCCAGGCTCTTTCATGTCCCTGACAACAAGCTGAAATGAGCTTCTGGGGTCTGCCCAGAACATTCCTCCTGACCCTCCAAGACCAGCTCAAGGGCCACCTCCCCTGGAAAGCTGTCCTTGATGTTGCAGTTGATTTGGCCCCTGTGTCCTGGGGTCCCGTGGTGACAACATCGGTTTCAGGAAGATCCTGCTAAGCTGTAACTATTGAGGTGTCCACCCCGCTGCTGGATTTCCAGCTTTGCCAGGGCGGAGTCTAGCCGGGCCTGATTCCCTTTGGTTCTGGGCGCCCGGACACACCCGGCACAGTGGACTTCCACGCCCCCTGAGCTGTGTGTCACCACTGGGAAGGTCAGCTTGATGGCCTATCATGCAGCTGCTAAAACCACTGTTACGGGGACTTCCCTGGTGGTCCAGTGTCTAAGACTCCCATTGCAGGGGGTCTGGGGTTCTACCCCTGGTCAGCGAACTAGATCCCACACGCCACAACTAACAGGCACCGCACGTCGCAAGCCCAAGCTCTCCCACGCTGCAGCGAAGACGAAAGATCCCATGTGCTGCAAGTAAGACCCGGCGCGGCCAAATAAGTAAACATTTAAAAAAGGAAAAAAAGAGCTATACCCATACCACCCACTCCACTCTGAGGCTCTGTGTCAGCCCTGTGCTTGGTGTGGAGGTGGGAGGGACAGAAAGGGGTCCCTCTTTCAAGGGATTCAGTTTAGAGGAGGAGGGAGACACAGACATAATTCTTGAGCAACCTGTTAAGTGCCATGACAGAGGGAAGACAGAGCCCCAGGGCCCCCACGTCCATCTGGGGGTCTGGGGAGGCGGAACGGAGACCACAGCTCTGTAAAAATTACAGCCGACAGTGCATGGACAAGCCTGGAAGGGAACGGAGGAACGGAAACCATCATGGCTTTGTAAAAATTACAGCCGACAGTGCGTGGACAAGCCTGGAAGGGAAGAGCAGCTGACTGAGGCTGATGGAGGAACCGAGGCTGTTGACGCCACAGGGTGGTGGCGTTGTGGGTTCTTTTTCTTTCCTTTATTGTTGGGATGATGCTGTTTGGACAATAAATAAAAATTGGGAGGAGAGAAATAGCTGTTTGGTGAATTGAGTATAAAGCAGAGGAAGGGAGAAAGGGAGATAGGGGATAAATAGGGAGGGAAAGGAAAGAGGGCCCCGGGCAGAGGGATCCAGAGAGAGGGGCTTGCTCCGGGCTGAGGGGTGGCGAGATGGGTGGACGGGCACAGGACGTGGGGGAGACAGGGGCCAGCATCCTTGATGGCAACCTGCTCCCAGGGAGAAGCCAGGGAGGTGTCCCAGGGAGGGGGCTGGCCAGGCACTGAAGGACAGCAAAGCACAGAGTAGGCTGGACTCCTGGAAGGGTCTAACACCTGCCTGCAGCTGGGACAGTGGATGGAAGGGGCCGGGATGGACCTGGCGGAAGGGGTCCCAGCCAGACTGGGGATTCTGGGCGTGGACTGGCAAGCTGTGGGGCCCACGTGGAGGTGGTAGGGCTCCAGGAAGAGGTTAAGGACTTGCTCAGAACAGCCCTGCAGGAGGAAGGGTTGCAGGACCAGATGACTGAGCTTGGTGACAAGGTCTGGCCAGGGGAGGGGCGGACAGATGGGGCAGGGGGCCTCCTTAGTGTCCCAGAGAAGGCCAAGAACACGGGGACTTTCCAGGCTCAGAGGAGGGGGTTCTGGCCCACCCTCAGTCTCACACTAGACCCCACACAACAGGTGCAGACACTTCCTAAGTCCCTCATGTGTGCCAGGCACCACCCTGGGCACCTTCCTACTCCTGCAACCTTCCTATTAACCCTTGGAGGTAGGCAGTTCACGCTCCCATTTTACAACAGGGGACACTGAGATTTGGAGAGGTTAAGTAACTGACTCAAGGTCACAGTCAGCTGGTGAGGGGCAAGGCCGGCTGGGGGCCCTGCCCGCTCAGGCAGCTTGGCAGAGCAAAGCGAGGGAAGCAAGCGAGGGGGAAGGGGCGCCAGGCAGGGAGGAAGGGGTTACCTTGGCACGCACAGTAGATGATGGGTAGCTGTTTGTGAATGAATGAATGGATGGTTGGTTGGAAGGATGAATGAATGAGTGCAGAGAGGAGGGGTGTAAGGGGCGGCGCACGTGAGCGAGAACCCGATTCTCTCTCCCCGCCTCCCCCCCGCCCCCCGC
>SJYX01015390.1:363188-411061 GCA_006410675.1 Oreotragus oreotragus
ATGTCTTCCTGCCAGCCCCAGGAGGAGAGGCGCAAACATCACCTGTCAGCTGGAGCCGACTCCGTGGGCGACTGTGCAGGGCTTCCTCGGAGGTTTAAATGGAAATGGTCTGAGCTGCCAGCCACGGTCCCTGCCCAGGAGGGGGTACTAAGCAGGTAGAGAGGAGGCCCTGGTAGAGGTGAGGGGCAGAAGGAGGCTGTCACATCCTGGCTGAGGGGTCAGCTGCTGGCTGAGAGCAGGAGAGAGGAGGGCAGACAGAGTGTGTGTGTGTATGTGTGTGTGGGGTTATGTGTGTGTCCCTGACCCCGTGATCTCACAGACAGCCGGGGCTGGACACTTCTGTAAAAAGTCTCCCCAGCCATGAGTTTAAGGCAGGCACACCCCGGGGCGGCTGGAGCCTGCAGGAGTTCCCCTAAACCCCGGCCTGCGGGCCTTCGTTCTTCCACTTACTGGCTGAAAGTCCTTGCTTCTCTGAACCTCACTTTGCCTTGCTGAGTGTACTCACCCCTGAGGCTGAGCTTGGGGGAGCAGGGACAGGATGCATTACATCATAGGGCGAGGTGGACAGATGTCTTGCTCCAGGGTTGAAGGGGTCCCCAAGGGCTCCGGGCACCTGCAGGGGCCTTGGATGGCCAAGGGGGTCAGGTTCCCCAAAGGCAGGGGGCTGATGGTAGATAGTGTCAGCGTGTGTCCCCCACCCCCGCCCAGCGCCGCCTCCTCTTCAGCCCCTGGGAGGTCCCCTCAGCTGGGCTCTAAGGAGGTGATGGGAGCTGCCACCCCATTGTATCACCTGCTGCCAGGGCTCTGTGTGCAGGTCATAGGCCTGTGAGACTCCACTCTGTGCAGACTGAGGGCTGGTGGCTGAGCCTGTCACCCAGGGGTGGCCCTGGGCCTGCCCCCCTGGCGACCCGTGTCCTTGCTGTCTCTTATACACATCTCCCCTGGGCGCCCTCCGGCTCCAGTTTCCGCCCGCTCCTTGGAATAACCCCTGAGGCTCCAGCTGTCGCCGCAAAGTTTCCCGAGGAGACCCGCCTCCCCGGCCGCTGCGCAGGTAAGGATGGATGTCCGGGGCGGGGGCCGGGGTCCGCGCGTGCGGGACGGGGCGCCGGGGCCAGCGGGGCGGGGAGGGCGAGTGCAGGGAGGCGCTGCAGGATCCCGCTGCCCGGCTTTGCCCGGCTGTCGCGAGGACCGTGCAGCCTTTGGGATTTGGGCAGGGGTCCCCCCGACCCCGAGTCGACAGCTGAGGACCCATGGCGCTGGCTCCGCCGCGGGGAGGCGCGGGGTGCGCGGCCGGAGGCTCCACTCTTCAGCAGAGGCTGGAAAGGGCGGGGGCTCAGCGGGAGCCCCGACCCGAGCCCTCGCTGCGCCCCCAGGGAGACGGCCCTGCCGGCGAGGGTCCCCAGCTGAGCCGGACGCTGCCGGCTCTCCGAGCCGAAGGGCTTGGGGCGCGCAAAGAGAGGCAGCCTGCCTGCCCGGGCGCCTCGCTCCCGTCCCCACCAGCCTCGTGAGTCACGGCTGGAGCGAGGTTTTATTTTTAAAACGACTTCAAGGGGGGCTTAAGCAGCCTCCAACTTCCCTCCCGGAGCGCGCGGTGGACTGTCAGCCTTGCTCGGGGCCGGGGACCAGGGCGGTGCACCTGGCGGCTGGAAGGATGGGATCTCCGGGCTGGAGGCCGGGGGCGGCCGGTGCCCCCACCCCCAAGCCAGAGGCCGGGGGCCCGCCCCTCCTCCCGGGGACTGGAGGCTCGGGGTTCGGAAGGTTGGGGAGTATTGTTGCTCAGCTACAGTGAGCCCTAGCTGATCAGAGCTCCCCGAGGAGGAGAAAGTTGTGGTGTGGTTGACATCAGGGAGCTGCCCCAGGCTTCCCGGCGCCCCGGAGGGCTCTGAGGCTCTCTGGGGCGTGTGTGGCTTCAAACACAGCCCAGCTGGGCTGTGCGAGGCCCCTGTGGTTCAAGCCAGAGCGCTGATGCGAATAAATGAAGCCTGGGCTGGGGCAGAGGTGGGGGCAGCTGGGTCCGACCCTGCGCCACTCTAGCCCCTGCATCCTCAGGGACAACAGGGACCAGTCTCTCTGATTTCCCTCCCCAGGTGAGCTTAGGAGCTGGGGAGCAGGCTGCCTGTGTGGGCGCACGGAGCCCGTAGAAAGCAGGATGCCACTGGCAGAGGAAGGTGGGCTGGGGTATGTCCCTCTCTGCTCAGCAGCCATGGGCAAGGTGGCCAGGCTCAGGGGCTCCGGGCTCCGATTTCTGGAGTGAAAGCCAACAGCATGTCTTCCTGCCAGCCCCAGGAGGAGAGGCGCAAACATCACCTGTCAGCTGGAGCCGACTCCGTGGGCGACTGTGCAGGGCTTCCTCGGAGGTTTAAATGGAAATGGTCTGAGCTGCCAGCCACGGTCCCTGCCCAGGAGGGGGTACTAAGCAGGTAGAGAGGAGGCCCTGGTAGAGGTGAGGGGCAGAAGGAGGCTGTCACATCCTGGCTGAGGGGTCAGCTGCTGGCTGAGAGCAGGAGAGAGGAGGGCAGACAGAGTGTGTGTGTGTATGTGTGTGTGGGGTTATGTGTGTGTCCCTGACCCCGTGATCTCACAGACAGCCGGGGCTGGACACTTCTGTAAAAAGTCTCCCCAGCCATGAGTTTAAGGCAGGCACACCCCGGGGCGGCTGGAGCCTGCAGGAGTTCCCCTAAACCCCGGTCTGCGGGCCTTCGTTCTTCCACTTACTGGCTGAAAGTCCTTGCTTCTCTGAACCTCACTTTGCCTTGCTGAGTGTACTCACCCCTGAGGCTGAGCTTGGGGGAGCAGGGACAGGATGCATTACATCATAGGGCGAGGTGGACAGATGTCTTGCTCCAGGGTTGAAGGGGTCCCCAAGGGCTCCGGGCACCTGCAGGGGCCTTGGATGGCCAAGGGGGTCAGGTTCCCCAAAGGCAGGGGGCTGATGGTAGATAGTGTCAGCGTGTGTCCCCCACCCCCGCCCAGCGCCGCCTCCTCTTCAGCCCCTGGGAGGTCCCCTCAGCTGGGCTCTAAGGAGGTGATGGGAGCTGCCACCCCATTGCATCACCTGCTGCCAGGGCTCTGTGTGCAGGTCATAGGCCTGTGAGACTCCACTCTGTGCAGACTGAGGGCTGGTGGCTGAGCCTGTCACCCAGGGGTGGCCCTGGGCCTGCCCCCCTGGCGACCCGTGTCCTTGCCTGCACAGGGGGATACAGCGGCTCCCCCACCCAGGGAGAATGGGTGGGCACCCTGAGTGTGGGACGGCAGGGCAAGTGTGTACCTGTTTCCATGTCAGCTAAGAGATGGACGGGCGCTCCAGGGGGACCTCACACAGCAGGTGTCAGGGGATAGACAGGCAGGCCCAGAACCGGCTGACTGCCCGCCGAGGCCCAGCGCAGCGGCAGGTGTCAAGAAGTGGCTGCCCCTGAGGCTGGCTGGGCACAGCCACCTCTGCCCAGTCAGGTGGGACAGAGGCAGCGGGCAGGGAGGCAGTGCTGGGAGGGGGCGGGCGGCTCAGGAGTGCCGGGCAGTGGGTGAAGGCCCTGCGCCGAGAGGCGGGTGGCCCCACCACGTGTCCTCTGGCAACTGGGGACCTGCTGGCCGCCAGCTCCCCAGCCAGCCAGGCTGCCCCGGAGTCAGGGCTGAGAAACAGCCTCGTCTCAGAGGTGGAGTCAGGGCTGAGAAACAGCCTCGTCTCAGAGGTGGGGCCTGTCTGGGGCTATTGCAGGGGTTCGGCGGGGCCCACTCGTCTGCCCCCAGGGTCCTCGGGGAGGGTTGTGGTTCCTGGGGAGGGCTCTCCGCCTGGCCCGCTGACCTCAGGCAAGTGACTGTATCTCAGTGGGCCTTGGTGTCCTCATGTGTAAAGTGGGACCAGTGCAGGACCCGCCGTGGGGGAACCCCCGTGAGACAATGCAGCTGAAGTGTTTAGCAGAGTTTACACCTAGCGCGGCGGTGCGCCCTGGGGTCCCCACCCCTGGCTCACGCTGGGCTGAGGGCTTTCAGCTTCTACAGGCCTTGGAGGAGCAGGAAGGACTGCCCCGGGTCCCCCCACCCCAGCCAGCAAAGTCCATTCTGGGTGGGATCTCATCTCCGTGGGCTGGGGGCTGGCAGCGCCAGTGCCAGTGGGAGTGTCCAGGAGCTGAGGGGTGAGGCTGAGGGGTTTTCGTCTCCGAACCCTCATGGGATGGGGCGTCTTGGCTGTGAGGGTTCCGACCAGGAGGGGTGTGGGGTGTGTGGGCATGGCTGAGGCCCCAAATGCCTGCAGTGGAGGGTTGCCCCAGCGTGCTCACCACCCAAAGGGGCCTCAAGGGCTCTGGAAGGGTGGGGCTGGCGTGGGCCTCGGGCCTGCTTGCTGCCTTTGATGTGTGGGCTTGGGGGTTCCCCTCCCCAGCACCTGGGTTGTTCTCCCTGAGACAAAGTTCAGGCCCGCTCCGGCTTGTACCAGGCACGAGGCAGCTGTATTCTGTCCTCTGCCCCAAGGCAGTCACCCCAAGAAGGCCAGGAGAGAGGGGGACAGACGGCCAGAGGAAAAGACAGGTGAACGGACCGTGTGACCCCGGGGTGCTCCTGCCATGCCATGCGACCCCAGTCGGCCCGGCACCCCCCAACATCAGCCGGAGCAGAGAGGGCCGTGTCTGTGCAGGCCTGTTTGCCTGAGCGGCGGGTGGATGTCTGTTTATCGCTGCCTGCCTGCGGCCCCCAGAGCCCAACCACTCCCTGGGGTCAGCGGCTCTGCGGATGATGTCAGCATTTGGGGGCCTCGCCTCGCCTCGTGGAAGTTGTTTGCTGGATCCAGCGCAGCCCTGGGGTTTGAGTCTCCCACGGTGGCCTTGCACATGCGGCCTCCCACCCAGCGAAGGTGGGGATGTGAGGGTGTCGGGGCCCTGGGGGGTGGGCATAGACACTGCTGCGGTGGGGGGGTGCTGGCTCACATGGCACCCCGGCTCTCCTGTCTGTCTCTCCCTCCTCCTTCCCTCCGTTCCTGCCCATTCATCCGTTCATTCATTCAGTGCTGAGCACTGGTTGTGGCCAGGCGCGGGGCTGGGCTCCGGGGGGTGGGGAGAGGCTTGGGGAGAGGGAAATCAGAGCAGCTGCAAGTCTTGCCCTCAGGGAGCTACAGCTGGGAATGGGGGTCAGACTGAGATCCAATGCTTCCTCTCCCACCTCGGAGCCTTGGGTGCGCTGAAGGCAGCCCTGAGAGGTGGGGGTGGCTGGGGAGCCTGCTGGGGCCTGGGATGAAGGGAGCAGGTGCTTCAGCCAAGGGGGTGAGGGTGGAACAGGAGTCGGTGAGGAGAAGGGGCAGGAGGAAGGGGCTCGGAGGACAGAGCGCGCAGAAGGGGCCGTGTGTGCAGGTGCGGGGAGCCTGCGGGTGGGGGGCGGCCTCTGGGTCTGTTGGGAGCCTGGTCCTGTCTCCCTGAGTCCTGCCGCCCGGTCCATCTCCATCTGTCAGGACTCCTGGGCCAGCCTCGACAACGACTGGGCGGGGGGCCCCTGGAAGAGTGGGCTTCCTGGGCGCAGGGTGGTCTCCTGTTCCCGGGAGAGCTGTGTGTCCACCTGTGGGGGCAGGCTCTGATGGGCCAGGAGGGGACTCTCTGGGCTTGCTCCTGATGGGGGCGGCGGACCCCGGTGTAGACTGAGGACTGCCAGTGACGAAGGGCGTCCCCTCCCCTGGCTCGGAACATCCCTCAGACGGGGGCTGGGGAAGAAGGGAGCATAGGCGGGGCTTCCTGGAGGCTCCAGGCCCCAGCTGCATGGGGCTCAGCTAACCAGTAGGGGACACTGCCTCCCAGGCAGAGCGCCGGACCCAGGCTTCCGGAGGGCGGACTGGCCTGCTGTGCAGGCTCTGTGTGCAGGGCTGGGGCGGGGGTTCGCTAGCAGGGAGGCAGCGGCTGAGCCTTTGGGGGACGGCTTTGTACTTAATTAAAACTGGGATTAAAAGTGGGGTGACGGGAGACGCTGGTCCTGGCCGCTCCTGTCTGCACGGCTCTCGAGAAGCAGCTCTGTGGCAGCTTCATTTTGCTTCCGTTCCCTCCCTCTGCCTGAATTAATCGTTGGCACCAGATTACAACAGCTTTAGCAAACTGTAAAAAAAAAAAAAAANGCCTGCCTGCGGCCCCCAGAGCCCAACCACTCCCTGGGGTCAGCGGCTCTGCGGATGATGTCAGCATTTGGGGGCCTCGCCTCGCCTCGTGGAAGTTGTTTGCTGGATCCAGCGCAGCCCTGGGGTTTGAGTCTCCCACGGTGGCCTTGCACATGCGGCCTCCCACCCAGCGAAGGTGGGGATGTGAGGGTGTCGGGGCCCTGGGGGGTGGGCATAGACACTGCTGCGGTGGGGGGGTGCTGGCTCACATGGCACCCCGGCTCTCCTGTCTGTCTCTCCCTCCTCCTTCCCTCCGTTCCTGCCCATTCATCCGTTCATTCATTCAGTGCTGAGCACTGGTTGTGGCCAGGCGCGGGGCTGGGCTCCGGGGGGTGGGGAGAGGCTTGGGGAGAGGGAAATCAGAGCAGCTGCAAGTCTTGCCCTCAGGGAGCTACAGCTGGGAATGGGGGTCAGACTGAGATCCAATGCTTCCTCTCCCACCTCGGAGCCTTGGGTGCGCTGAAGGCAGCCCTGAGAGGTGGGGGTGGCTGGGGAGCCTGCTGGGGCCTGGGATGAAGAGAGCAGGTGCTTCAGCCAAGGGGGTGAGGGTGGAACAGGAGTCGGTGAGGAGAAGGGGCAGGAGGAAGGGGCTCGGAGGACAGAGCCCGCAGAAGGGGCCGTGTGTGCAGGTGCGGGGAGCCTGCGGGTGGGGGGCGGCCTCTGGGTCTGTTGGGAGCCTGGTCCTGTCTCCCTGAGTCCTGCCGCCCGGTCCATCTCCATCTGTCAGGACTCCTGGGCCAGCCTCGACAACGACTGGGCGGGGGGCCCCTGGAAGAGTGGGCTTCCTGGGCGCAGGGTGGTCTCCTGTTCCCGGGAGAGCTGTGTGTCCACCTGTGGGGGCAGGCTCTGATGGGCCAGGAGGGGACTCTCTGGGCTTGCTCCTGATGGGGGCGGCGGACCCCGGTGTAGACTGAGGACTGCCAGTGACGAAGGGCGTCCCCTCCCCTGGCTCGGAACATCCCTCAGACGGGGGCTGGGGAAGAAGGGAGCATAGGCGGGGCTTCCTGGAGGCTCCAGGCCCCAGCTGCATGGGGCTCAGCTAACCAGTAGGGGACACTGCCTCCCAGGCAGAGCGCCGGACCCAGGCTTCCGGAGGGCGGACTGGCCTGCTGTGCAGGCTCTGTGTGCAGGGCTGGGGCGGGGGTTCGCTAGCAGGGAGGCAGCGGCTGAGCCTTTGGGGGACGGCTTTGTACTTAATTAAAACTGGGATTAAAAGTGGGGTGACGGGAGACGCTGGTCCTGGCCGCTCCTGTCTGCACGGCTCTCGAGAAGCAGCTCTGTGGCAGCTTCATTTTGCTTCCGTTCCCTCCCTCTGCCTGAATTAATCGTTGGCACCAGATTACAACAGCTTTAGCAAACTGTAAAAAAAAAAAAAAAGGGAGAGAGCACGCGAGCGAGGAGAGGGGGACTGAGTTCGGAGGAGAGGACGGGGCGTCGGCATTTATCTACAGAAGCAAATCGCTCTCGTCGGCCCGTCACCCCTCCAGCCTCCACCTCCAGCGACGCCTGCCGGGGAAGGGCTGCGGGAACAAGTCCCGACAAACGCTGCTGGGTGCTGGCGCCAGGATGAGCTTCTCCTGGGGGCGGGCTGCCAAGGGCTGCCTGGTGGAGCAGAGAGGAGAGCTGAGTTTTCAGGGGACCCTGGGGGGTTGGCGCACAGGCCGCTCTGGGTGGGGAATGCCCGGCTGGGCTGGTCCTGGGTGGTGGTGGGCGCTGGGGACCAGGGATCGGGATCGGAGGCCCTGTGTGGCAGGGATGGCTACGGGTGGGGGTTGTGTCTGTCTTGCTCACTGGTGCATCCCCATTCCTGGCAGCAGGGCCCGGCACTCAGTAGGTGTGCAGTGTGGTGCAGGTGGATGAATGGGTGAGTGAAAGATGAAGCCGTGGCTGAAATGCCTTGGGAGCTGGTGTGGTGGCAGCGGAAGGTCCAACCTGCCAGCTGGGCCTCCTGGGGATGAAATTGGCCGGACTGAGCTGCCCCTCAAGGGGCTTACCCTCCTGGGTCCTGGGTCAAGGATGTTCCCGCAAGCCCTCGAGGGAGCTGCCCCCTGGCTTTCCTGGGATGAGCTAGATTTAAAACACGCTCTTCTGTGGTCAGACCGGAGGGGCCTGGTTCTGGCTCAGGGGTTCTGGCTCAGGGAATCTGGCTCCTGGCAGGCCCACTGGGTTCCTAGGCTGGGCTGGGCTGTCCCTGCCCTGAGTAGGGCGCTTAGGTTCAGTGGGGGTAGGGAGGCTCAGAGAGGCTGCCCAGGGCAGGCCAGGCCCGGAGCCCACCAGTGATGAGTTATGCAGAGTCCCAGTCGTGGCAGAGTCAGGCCAGGACAGGAGAAAGGACATCCACACATACACTCCTGCACACAAGGCTCACACCTGTCTCTCTTAACCTGTGGCCTAAGCCGGGCTGAGCCTGGATCTGTTGGATGGCATCACTGACTCGATGGACATGAGTTTGAGCAAGCTCCGGGAGATGGTGAAGGACAGGGAGCCTGGGGTGCTGCAGTCCACGGGGTCACAAAGAGTCAGACACGACTGAGCGACTGAAGCACAGCAACAGGTCTCTGGGGAGGGGTGGGTGCAAAGGAGTGAGCAGCTGGGCTGACAGCCCCTCCACAAGCCCTCCCCAGCCAAGGGGACCTGGAGACTGTCAGCCTTGCAGCCTGACCTCTGACCCCAGGAAGGGGCCGAGCAGACAAGCTGGCATGGCACTCGGCGGGGCCATCTGCTTGGGACCAGCATCAGGGGAAGGGCTGGCCCCCTGGACAGGGCTGGCCAGTGAATAGAGAGATGGTTTCTAGCAGAGAGAGGGTGGCAGGGGTCTCGGAAGCCGTTCCCCTCCTTATGGAGACTGTACCTGCTAGAGGCTGCCCACCTGTCTCAGGGAGGCAGACCACACACATTCCCCTACTCCCCAACCCCCAGCCAGAGCCTAGGCCTCTCTGTATGCCTCAGTTTCCCCACTACTGTTGACCAAGGGATTGGACCACTAGGTCCCAAAGGACCCAAGAGCATCATGGCACTGGGACTCTGAGCCCTGAGATACCTCTAGACTTGGCTGTTGAGGGGGCTGGGCTGTGCCACACCCCTACTCTGCCTGGCTCATTTTCTCCCCACTGTGACTAGGAAGGCTGAGGCACAGAGTGGAGAAATGCCTTGTCCAAGGCCAGGTGGAAGTCAGGATCCACCAGGAGGCAGCCGGACCGTAGAGTGAAAGTGCCTCGGCTCTGGAGGCTGGTGACCTGGGTTCCAATCCTATCTGTTACTTATCGGCTGGGTGCCCCTGGACACCTCACTTCCCTTCTCTGTGCCTCAGTCTCCACACCTGTGAAATGGGTCAACAGAGCACACTTCCCCAGGTCAGTGTGAAGATATAGGGTGACAGTGTCCAAAATGGGCTCTGTAGGAACCAGCAGTTACTGCACTTCAGCAATAGGTCAGGTCCTGCCAGCTTCAGGGCCGGGATGCTGGCCCTGCTGGGGGATCTGGAAGTTGGGAGGCTGCACGTGCTAGCCTCTTGCCCATCTTGGCTGGTAGGCTCACGGGGCAGAGGTTGGCCTCTGACGTCTGCAGCCCAGGTGAGTAGCAGGTGGATAGATGGGGGTAAAGGAGGGCACCCAGACCACTCAGCTGTGATGAGGGGCAGGTTGGAATGTGGGTACCTCTGGGGGGACTGGGGAGAACTGAGCCCCCAAGTTCTCCGGGAAGCATTAAGGTTGGGGGGTGGTAGGAGTGAGAGCGGTCTGGGCCCAGTTGTGAAAAGGCAGAGCGTGGGGTTGTAATGTTACCTTCTGCCCAGGTGAGTCCCCTGGTATGGGGTCAGGTGGGTTCCCCTTGGTTATTTACTTCCTGGGCACCTCCTGTGTGCCAGGCCTCAGGTGGAGGCCAGGCACAGGGATGGCTAACTAGATCCCTCCTGGGAGGGCAGCAGCGAGCCCATCACGGCTGCCTTTACTGAGTACTTACTGTCTACGCCTCATGCCGCGAAGCTCTATGCCAGGACTCCTTGAGGCTTCACAACAACCCATTTTATCAAAGAGAGAACCGAGGCACAGACAAAGTGACTGGACCAAATGGCACGGCCAAGACAGGGCCTCTTACCCCTTACCTCCAGCACATAAGGAAGGAGATGGTGGTCGTGGTCCTAGAGGTAGCACCCACAGATTGCACTTGCTACCCAGTCGGCGGTATTAACTGGTTTGTCCCCCCAACGCGCCTCTGAGGTGGGCTGTTATTACCCTGATCTTACCCCGGGAGACTGAGACACAGCTGAAGTGAGTAACCCAAGGTCACACCAAGGAAGGGCAACCGTCGACACACCCTTGGTCCTTACAGATGCCCTCAGATGGGAAGCCGAGGCAGGGAGGTTCATCTTCCCTGCTCCCCTCTCTACCTGGCCCCTCCTAGGCTGTGTCCTCTGGGCTCAGAGCCCCCTCTAGGCCGCCGCCCTCCCCTGCACTCAGCTGCCCTCCCTGAGGCCCCACCGTGTGCAGCCGCAGTCTGCCCCTTAACCCTAGTGGGGTGTGAGGACCAGGGGAGGCTGGCGGAGGTACCAGGAGCCCTGCGGAGGTTGGGGGCAGGCGGGCCCTCCTGGCCAGGTTGGCCTCCCGGTGCGTGGGGTTGGCCTAATCGCTGGCAGTGGGCCCATGGGGTGGCAGCACGTGCTGCCCCCTCCTCCGGCTTCTCTGGAGCCAGACGCTGCCTGTGACGTCAGTGGGCAGCCCGCGGGGCCTCGCTGCCCGCCGGGCCTGGAGGAGCTGGCAGCGCGGGGGGCGCGGGCACGGGTGGCCTGCGGTCATGGAGCAATCTCCATTAGGGCCCCGAGCGTGTGGCTGCAGCTCCTGGAATCCTATTAAAAGCTTTTTCATTGTTCCCAGCGATATGCTCCGCTCCGCCGGGACCTGGGCATGTTGATAATTTATTTGTGGAAGGGAAAGGGGCGAAGAGTGCAGGAGAGAGGAGGAAATGTCATTATTTACTCAGCCGGCTTTCTGCAGCGAGGCCCTTTTCGTGGGGCAGCTGGAGGAGGGGCGCCCCACTCTCCAACTCAGGAGGTGGGGGGAGCCTGGCCCTGCGAGGACGGGACCTGTTGGACCAGGTGTGGCCGGACCTGGCTGACCTGGTGGCCTAGACTGGGAGAGGTGCAGGCCGTGTTTCTGGGGCTCTGACAGGCAGAGGGGGGACTTGGGACAGCGTCGTTCAGCCCCACTCAGTGTGGACTAGGGTGCGGCTGAGCACCTTCTGCCCTGATTTTGGCATGAGTGGGCACTTCGGCCACCTGGCTGGGTCCTGAGGACACAGAGTCCAGAGATGGCTCCGGGGGGTCTCCCGGGTGGGGAGGGGGAGCCGGTTGCTGGGAGGGGTGACTGGGGGCCCCACACCCCTGCAGCCATCAACTGTGTGATTCCCCAAGTTCCTGCACCCCTGGACACCCCAAGACAGGAAGCGGCCTCGGCCTCTATAGGGGGACGGAAGGGGATTCAGAGCCAATCACGGGGAAACAGGAGCAGTGACTGGGTCCTCACTCTAGGCCCAGAGCTCCCCAGGCACGTCCCACGTGGTCCTCAAAACATCTCTGTGCTGCGGAGTGTCCACTGTCTTATTACACATGAGGAAACTGAGGCACGGAGGGTCGCGACCACAGAGCTCCCGGGAGGCAGAGGTGGGATCCGAACACTGGCGGTTACTGCCTCTGGTCGGGGCGCCGCTGAGACCCGGGTCCCCCTTGGTCCCCAGGCTCCCCTCTTCCAAGGTGAGGGTGCCCCAGAGGAGGGAACAGGGGTCCCTCCCGCAGACGCCTTCGAGTGTTGAACTAATGGTCCCCAGGGCCACCGTGGGGCTCAGGCATCCTTTCCTGCCTCACAGACATGGACACAGAGGCTCAGAGAGGCAGTGTCGTTCGTACCAAGACAGGGCAGAGCGGCATTTGAACCCAGGCTCTGCATCCCCCGTGCAGGGTGCAGGGCCGCCCACAGGGGCGCCTCAGGGTAGCCCTGGGCAGTGCTGGCTTTGGGACTAGGACCCACAGAGGGTCAGGCTCTGGACGGCTCTGCTTGGCCCCAAGCCCCCTTTCTCACACACTGCTGACCAGCTGGCTCTGAACATCCCCCATCCCTGCCCTCTAGCAGGGACACTCCCAGACAGTTAAGAATTCATACTCAGTCCAGTCACTCACTGGCTTTGAGATCATCCGTGGCTCCTTGTGTCCTTAAACATTGACCAAAGCTCAGCATTTCAGGCCTTCCCAGCCTACCAGCCTGGTAGGGTCCTCCAGGCCCTCCCCCACGAGGCCTGTGGACGACATAATTCACACTTCAGCTGTTCCTTGGGTCCAGAAGGCCACTCTCAATCCCCACTTTGGGTGACTGGCCACCTCCTGCGGAAAGCCGCCCCTGACTGCCTGCGGGAACCAGCCCTTCCTGCCTCCCATCCCCCAGTGCTGGGCAGGCCTCCCTGTAACGTAACTCAGGAGTGGAATCTGGGATTCGTTAATTCATCCAAGCAAGGCTTCCTGAGCCTGAGGCTGGTTGATAAATGGCTTTCCCTTCACAGCAGCCCTGAGAGTGGGTGGCATTGGCCCATCTTATAAAAGAGAAACCAGAGACTCAGGGAGGTTCAGTCTCCAGGCCAAGGTCCCCAGGCTGAGCTGGGGCTGAAGCCGGGTCCCAGGTAGGAGTTGTGATGGTCATGACTAGGTGGGTTGTCTCTGTGTCTCGCACCTGCTGGGCGCTGGGTGAAGCCTTAAATGTGGGTCTCATTTGACTCGCAGATGCTCTGGGGATGGAGGCGGGGACTGCACTTGGAAGTTCCATTCTATAGCTGGGAAAGTTGAGGCTGAGAGGAAGGGAAGCCTGGAGGCTGAGCCCCAGCCCCGCAGTGCCTTCCTGAGAGCCTGGGGTGGGAGGCACGGGGTTTTTCCTGGGTTCAGTGTGCCCAGCCTGGAAGTGTCAATTGAGAGCAGGGAGGTGGGCCAGCCCTCCGCGCCATCCCCCGAGGCCCAAGCTGGCTCTCAGGCTGCAGCCAGCCTTGGCCAGGCATCCTCTGGGAGAGAAGAGGCCGGGGAGGTGGTGTGCCCAGCAGCAGGGTGGGCATGGGCCCTCCTCCCCCACAGCAGCTGCCTGCTGGCCCGGTGGCCTCACAGACAGACAAGACTTGTGAGAGCCGGGGGCCTTCAAGGAGAGCTCAGCTCTTGCCGGTAGCTGCTCAAAGGCCTCATTGTGGCGGGAGGGCCCTCCATGGGCAGCTGCCCCCGCCGCAGGCATAGACAGAGCCCGGCCTTTGTGCCAACACACTGCCCCTGCCCTGACCTGGGGTCAGCAGGACAGAGGCTCTTGTCTGCAGGAGGCTGGGGTCTCTGCAGGGAGGGGCTGCCCTGGACCCTCAGATGGCCAGGAATGGGTGTGGTCAGTCTTGCCCAGACCCAGGAACTCTTCCCAGACCTGGCCTTGGCGGGTGCTGGCCCCTGGCCTGACTCAGGCTTGGGGAGGAGGCGTGGAAGCTGGTGGGTTAATTAAAAAAACCAAAACACAATAATCACAGTAATAATGACAAGAGCTAGGCTGTTCATAGAGTTCAGATTGTCTGGGGTCGGTGTGTATGTGTACTGTCTCCTTGACTCCTCAGCGCAGCCCTACAGGTTGTGGATGGTTATTTGCCCCATTTTAGAGATGAGGAAACTGAGGCTCTGTCAAGGTGGCATTCGCTGCCTGTCATGTAGCTCTTGGGGTGGCACTGGGACCCGAGCCAGAGCCCACTCTTAAGTGCATTTCTGCCGAGCACCCGAACGGCCATGACAGTGCGCAGAGGAAGAGCCACTGCCCGTCCCGTAGTTCTAAGCCCTCGACCTCGAGCTTCACTGCAGCCCCTTGTAAGGGACGCCCTGTCACCCCCTCTTAGGGCCCAGGAAACCCGCTCCGGGAGATGTGTGGGTATCTGGCTGGTGAGGGGTAGGCGGCATCTATTTGGGCTTCCCCTGCGGCCGAACCTGCTGCTTTCTCATCCCGAGCTGACTTAGTTTTCCCATCTGTGAAATGGGCACTGAGCCTGCATGGCACCTTCCTAGGGGACCCCCAGGCAGTATCCTGTCTGTAGGCCCCTTTGTCCCTAGGGCTGGGTTGGGCCTCTCCTCACCACCTCCAGCGCTGTGGTGTGCCCCAGACTCAGATCCCACAGCCTTGGGTAGGGGGCTGAGCCTCCCCTGGAGCCTGGGGGCCTGGGGATCACTCACAGCTAGCCTGGGCCTGGATGCCGGATTAGAAATAATTAATGCTATTAATATTCATAACGAGCAGCCTGGTGAAATGGTGAGGGCGATCGTCTGCTCTTCCCTTGGGCTTGCTCCCAAGGATGGGCAGTCAGGCTCTCGGGCCCTGACGCCCCAGCACCGCCTGGGCAGGCGCGGGCGACCCCCGCAGGGGAGCCAGTTGCCGGGCTCCATATCCCCTACTCAACCCCGCTGGCTCCCTCCAGGACTCACACCAGCCTGTAGGGGGAGGCGATGGCTCCGTTTCCCAAGTGAGGGACCCCAGTCCCAGAGAGACGGGCGGTCCCGGAGGACGCTCAGCTCCCAGGAGGCCAGGCCAGGGCGCGGTCCCATGACGTGACTCTGAGTCCAGTGCTCTCCCTGCCTGCCCACGGAGGGGTAGCCGGCCTGCCGCCCCGGGGGCGGCTGCTGTTCCGTGGGCAGAGTTGCAGGCAGCACTTGGGCAGACACGCTGGCCCCATCCCGCTTCTCCCTGACCGTGTAGCTGTGGATGCGTCTGGGCCCACTCATCCCGTGTGACCCCCACTCCCAGGGGTCCCCAGGGAGGAGAGTCCCCCCTCCCAGGGCTGGGTGCAGTGAAGGCCACACAACACTGATGGGGTCACCCAGCTGTTAGACTGAGCAGGTGGCTTTCGGCCGAACCGTGCTGGGTTCTAAGTGGTCCAGCCCCCCTCCCACCCTGCACTGAGGACTCCCACCCGGGAAGGACAGACTTGCATTATCCGGGACAAACCCCAGCCACCTGCTGGGGCGGGAGTGAGGGCAGGGCTGTGGCTCAGTGTGCAGGAGGGTCCCTGGCCTCAGACAGGTTCTGACTCACAGCGGGAACCAGGGGGCCCTGAGAGCCGAGGCCGACTCTCCCCTGTCCCGATTTTTGAACCAGACGTCCCGTACCCACAGCCTGGGTCTTGTCCAGCCTCCAGGCCTTCCTGCTGTGGGTGGCCTTGAATGTCCCCTCCTCGCTCAGCCTTGCCTGGGACAGCCCGATGTCCCCCATGCATGTCTATCCATGCATTCCAGGGGTCTGGGCCCAGGTACTGCACCCGTCTGGGGAGGGAGGAGACCCCATGGAGGCCTGCCTGTGGGTGCAGCTCCAGAGCCCCAGGTTGGAGTTCCTCTATCCGCTCACCTGGCCTCCTTTCTAGGCCTCAGCTTCCTCATCTGTAACATGGGGCCAAGGATGCCGGGACGGGAGTACGTGGACAGAAGCTCGCCTCTTGTGGGTGCCTGGTCAGGGAAGGGAAGGGGCTGGGCCCCCCGGGTGAAGCAGCTCTGGGAAGACGCCAGCATTGACAGCCCGTGGACACCCACGTGGGTGATGGGGGGGTGACTTCAAGCTGGGCAGGGGGCGGGGACTCTGGCAGCTTGGCCTGACACCGTTGGTAGTGAGAGCCGAGCGGCCTCCCCGGGGCCTGGCTCTGATGGAGCCTCATCCCTGCTGGGCAGGGGCACCCTCGCTGGAACCTTGCTTCTGGCTCCTGGGCCGGTGGCAGAGCTGTCATCTGAGCAGGCTAACGGCTGTTTGTATGGAGACTAAATCTGCCACGCTGCAGCTTCAGTGTGGGCAAGGGCTGTGAGCTGATGACCCTGTGCGCTGATGACCCTGTGCGCCCGGACCTGGACCTAAGTTTTGACTCTGCTCTCTGAGCTCAGGGGCCTTGAGTGCCAAGGTTGGTCCAGGGGGCCAAGGTTGGTGATTTCCTCCCTGCACAGTGGGCTGGCCAGACTGCCTTTAGGCCCTGTCCGTCACATGGGCAGGGCTAGGGCCATAGACCCTCAGGGGGCTCCCTCCCACCCCCACGAACACTTCCACGTCCTAAACTGATGGACAGAGGACCCATGGCCTCTGATCTCACTCCCTTCCCATCCCCCAGGGAATCTGGGGCCTCACTGGGGTCCTTTGGATCTTGGGGGCCACCCCTACCCCATCCCAAAGTCCTGTCTGTCCTTTCTTGGGGGCTTCGAGAAAGGCAGTGAGTGAATAGTCCAAGGCTACTTGGTCCCTATGTACCGTGTTATGGTGTTTATGCCATTTCTGCTTGAGAAAGAGGTAGGGGCTGCCCGTGAACTTGGCTGGCGTCTCGGGCAGCGTTTTGGGGAGGAAAGCAGGGTCTCCACACCAGTGCAAATTCCTTCCTTGGCGATGCCCCACCCCACCTTCTTCCAGTGAGAAAGAGTATACTCCAGGCCAGGGGGTGGCTCCAGACAGGCCACCGGAGCCTCAGTTCTGAACCAGGGATGCTCGATTCCAAATCTCAAAAGGCAGCGGGAAGCTCAGATGAATCTGTTGTTGTTTACTTGCTAAGTTGTGTCTGACTCTCACACGAATGAAGACTGGTAAAAACCATTTCCGGCATTGGTGCCTTATATTCGAGGAGTTATGAGAACCGTTTTCTGACTGTGGGCAAGGTCTGAAATGTTGACACAAGAGATTAACCTCTTTGGAGGCTGGCAGGATGGTTGGGATCAGAGTGGCGCGCAAGCCTCCTCTTCTTACCCACTGCCCTGGGCAGGCATGGCTAATCAATCTCAGCACTCTCTGCTGAGCTGGGGAGGGCCTTCCTTCCTGCGAGGGCAAGTTGCCAGGCATCCCTGGCAGGTGTTCTGCGGATGAAGAATGAGGGCTCAGGGACTTCCCTGGGAATGCAGGAGGACCCGAGTTCGATCCCTGGTCGGGGAACTAGATCCCACACGCAGCAAGTAAGAGTTCACCTGCTGTAACTGAGAAAAGATCCTGGGGACTTAGTGAATGAGAATCTGGCTTGCTATGCAGTGGACACAGGTTTGGTCCCTGGTTGAGAAAATACGATCTCACGTGCCACAGAGCAACTCAACCTGAGCGCCGCAACTACTGGGCCCAGCGTGTCACGACTAGAGGGTCGGTGCACAATGAAAGACCCCGCACGGTGCAACAAAGACCCAGTGTGCCGCATTAAACCCGATGCAGCCAATTAATGAATTAATATTTGAAAAAAGATCCTACATGCCGCAACTAAGACCCAGCACAGAGGAATAAATAAATAAGAATGAAGGCCACAATCACCCAGTCTCTAGAGGTGGGACCTAAACCCAGTTGTCTTGACCCCAGAAGCTTCGTGATCGTGGGAGCTGGTGGTCCACAGGCTCCTTGCCCAGGTGGCGTTCTGCCATGGTGCCAACAGCCCTGGCTCGAGCCCGCCCAGCTCCCCATGGGACAGGCATGGTGTGGCCAGGCTCGGCCTCTCTACTGCCGACATCCCTCCCTCCCGGCCTGCTGACCTTTATCGGCTGCAGCCTGCCTGTGCCTCTAATTACGGCCCACTTACATTCTGGGCTCTTAGCTGCAGCCAAGTGGTGCATATGAATGTGGGACTTTTGACTCCCGCCTGGCACGCTGGCCCTGACTGCAGGGTGTGTGGGGTGCAGAGTGGGGGGTGTCACTGAACAGCAGTCACCAGGCCGAGGTAGGCTGGGGATAGTGTCCGGGCTATCCTCCGGGGCTGGGGCCTAGGATGGGCATGCTGGGGGACCGGGGGGGCTCCCCTCCTCAGCACTAGGGCTGCCTCTGTGTAGCTTCGTGCCTTGTTAGGAGGTAGTTCTGCGGGCTTCCAGGTTACCCTTTTAATTAAGCCAATTAATTAGTGTCTTTAATGAAGCAGATTAACCAGGCTGGGCTCTGCAGACGGGGCTGTCACAGCCCACGGCTTCCTGCAGGTTGGGATCTGGAGGTGGCTGCCAGGCCAGGCCTGCAATCCTGGGGGCCTGAGATGCGGGGTCAGGGATATCCGTGTGCCCTGTGGGATTGTGGCCAGGAACCCAGGCCTGGATGGGGGCGGGCAGGCAGGGCCGGTCTGAGGCCACACGGATGTTTCTGGATCCAGATGCCTCGGCACACATGGCTCCAGAGCTGGGTCAGGTTGGGGGAATGCAGGGATCCTGCTTGGGGGATCCATGGGGGATGTTTGCTTAGTGCATCCCCAGCAGGTGTGACTGCCTGGGGGCAGGGGTTCAGGGGAACTGGAGTCCCTCTCTGGCTGCTCCCGGCCTGGCCCTACAGCTGTTGGCTCCAGAGCCCCTCACTTGCCTGCAGGTGGGGAAGGAGATGGAGAGGGGAAGGGTCTGCTCAGAGTCACCTGGGAGCTAGCAACAGGGCTGAGATGTGAGGCCACGTCCCGGGGTCCTTCCACACCATCCTGCCCACCTCGCCCATGGCCTGGGGGGGCCGTCCTCACCAGCTGCCTCCTGCCCACTGGGCACCACTTGAGTCTCCACCCAGGTGGTGCCCCTGACTCTTATCTCCAGCCAGGTTCAGGAAGGGAGAGCTGGCCCCGGGTGGCAGGAGATGCCCCAGCCTGTGAACGGCCGGCCTTTCCCCACCAGGCAGGAGAGAGGAGCCAGGTGGTAGCTGGGCTCAGAGGGCAGGTCTCAGCTCAGAGAGGAGCTTTGGGAAGAGACCAGGGAGACAGGCACCTGGGGAGACGGTCCCCCACCGGTGTGGGGAGGGTGCAGCCTCAGTGCACATCTGCCGTTGGTGCCCACAGCCGAGGGCACAGGGCAGTGTGGGCCTCCAGAGGCGGGGCGATGGCAGCCACTCCAGGACAGCCAAGCCGTGTAGAGACCGCTGGCTCAGCCACGACAGGAGAGATTTAGGTTAGACAGAGGAAGGACCTCCTGACAGCAGGGATTATTAACAAGTTTGTGAAGAAGGCAGCTGCCGCTTCCCCAGGAGGCTGTGCTCAGCAGCGAGCTTGATGATCTGAGGCTTTGGGAAACATGCTGCCCTATAAACGCCGGGCGGTGTTTCCAGCAGATATAAACAGAGGGGGTGCTGGGCTCCCTGGAGGGTGCCCTCGGGCCCTCACCCCTTTCATCCTCTCTCAGGCCAGAGATGCCTGACAGGGTACAGGCTGGTAGCCAGCCAATGAGTCCCAGAGAGTCTTCGGGCCAAGGGCAAGCCTTGGAACCTTCCTGAGCCTCAGTTTCCTCATCTTTTAAATGGGCAAGTCCTTCCTGGGGAGAAAGATGACCTCGTCTGTCACTTCTCAGGGAAGATAGAAATTCCCCTCTTCTTGCTACCTACCCAGTCTCTAAACTTTCTTGCTCCTGGTCTCCACCCCTGCCTGGCCAGCCCTTTCCTTCCTACCTTGAGGGGCCTTCCCTTTGAAATTCCTCTTTTCTTGAGTGGCCAGCCCTCCTCAGATAGCATTTTCCTGGCAGTTTTTAAGGACTTTGAGTGCCTCCTGTTAAAAACATTCTCCCTGGGACTTCCCTGGTGGTCCAGTGGTTAGGAATCCACCTTGCAATACAGGGGACATGAGTTCGGTCCCTGGTGGGGGAACTAAGATCCCACATGCCACTGAGCTGCTGAGCCCAGGCGCCACAACTAGAGAGCCCATGAAACACCCTGTATGATGCAATGAAGATCTCATGTGCCGCAACTAACCCAACACAGCCAAATAAATAAATAAACATTAAAAAAAAAAACCCTCCCTGAACCTCCTCTCTCCCTTCTTTCTCTCTTCCCCCTCACAGCTGAATTTCTTGAAACAGTTGATGAATCTCCCACCTGCCACTTCCCAATGCACTGAAGTCTGGTTGCCCCCTGCCTTTTCTTTTCCGTGCTGACGTTGCCTCCTCCAGGAAGCCTTCCCTGCTTCCCTAGTCCTGATCCAGAAGTTGACCCTCATTCACAGCCAACTGATGTGACCTGAGAGCAGCCTTAGGCCTTAGCTGTCCCCGGATCTGCTGTGCCCCACTCAGGGCGCCTGGCCTGGATGCGGTGCTCCCCTGGGACCAGAGCAGGGGTGCAGGGCAGCCAGTAGCTCTGTCCTCCGAGTCCCTGAGAGGGACACCGCGGGGTGGGCGGGAGACAGGACCGGGAACAAGCGCCATCATCACACTCAGAGACACCTCTTTAAATACCAGCTGGAAGCAGCCTGGTTTCTGGGTGGGTGGAGTTGCCCTTCATTAGCAGGAACCACAGGGGACAGGAGCTTTGCACAGCCCGGGGGTGGGGAGGGGAGGCGGAGCCTGAGCTGGGGTGGGAGCAGGCAGCTCAGGGTCTGCCTGTCCCCATCGCACATGGCCCCCTGCATAGGGTCCCGGAGGAGCTGGGGAGTGCCTCGCCCGTGTCCTTGCCCAGCACTGGGCACAAAGTCACATTTTCTATCTATAGCCCAGCTCCTACCCATTGTCTGTCCCCGCCGGGCAGCGAGCTCTGCAGAGGCAGGAGCCCCAGTCTCTCCTGGTCCCCGGGGCCTGGCACGCTAGACCAGCAGTAAATGTCCACGGAGGACGGATGCCTGGAGGGTGGGTCTGTTCCCCCCTCCCCTGCACTGCTTCAGCCCCCTCTCCATACACAGAGCCCTGCTCCGGGTCAGTTCTTAGCACCAGGCCTGGCTCGTGACTGCTGGGGTGTGCTCCTGTATCCCCGGAGCAGCCTGGATGCAGCCGAGTGGGGACACGCTGGCTCCCGCCGACAGCCATGGGGGCCGGGCACTTGGGGAGCTCTGTGAGCAACTGGGTCCCCAGAAGACATTATCAATCCTCCCCGGGTCTTGGGCCGCCCATCCACAAAATGGGGCCACAGCTTGTCCTCCCTGTGGGGAAGGATTGACAGACGGTAAAGGGACCACAGCCCGCTTTGCTCTGCCTGGGGCCATCCAGCTCTGGGTGCCCCCACCTGTCTGGCTTCACAGAAGGGGCAGAGGGAGCTGGATCTCAGCTCTGTTATGCAGAGCCCCCCTCCACCTCGCCGGGAAACCCTCTGCCCTTCCCCAGCCCTCCCTCTGCACGGCTTCCTGCTCCCTCCTCAGGCTTCAGCAACAGAAGGAACGGCCCCCTCCCTCCTAGTGGAAATTCACACCCACAGCCCAACCAAGCTGTCTGCAGGGAGGAGGGTGGTGAGGAACGGGGAGCAGCTGCACAAACAGGAGGCTCCACGAGAGAGTGGACAGACGGATAGGGAGACAGAGCCCGGGTCTCCATCTGTGAGTGACAGCCGGGGGCCAGGTGGGCCACCAGCCCCACCCGGCCCCCCGCCCAGCCCTTGTGGGGTTCTGGGGGGAGGCCCTGAATGTGGTGGCAGTGGCCGGGCTGGTTGTGGTGAAGATGCCAACAGGTTGAGGGACAGAGGGGGCCCCAGGGCCCCAGTTGACCACTGGGGACAACTGAGAGCACAGTGGGGGTGCTTGGCCAGCCCTGGGGTCTCCGTGGCTTGGCGCTGGGGAGGTATGAACTGGCTGAGGCACTGAGTGAGGGGCCTGTCCCGCCCCCTGCGAAGGTTCCCAGTCTGTCTTATAAGTCACGTCTATGCTCCCAGACTCAGGGCTCCAGGCTCGTGGCTGGT
This sequence comes from Oreotragus oreotragus, assembly GCA_006410675.1. Lineage (NCBI taxonomy): Eukaryota > Metazoa > Chordata > Mammalia > Artiodactyla > Bovidae > Oreotragus > Oreotragus oreotragus. The sequence goes on from SJYX01015390.1 coordinate 384,900, forward strand.
CCACACTCCAGATGCACTGCCACAAGAACAGGCCCGGCCTTCCAACCCCAGCACCCCTGCCCTGCCTCAGGCCTGCCTGGCCTTCCTTCTGGTCTCTGTTCCCATGCCACCTCCGCCAAGAAGCCTCCCTTGGTCACCCTGCCACCAGGCCTCTTCCTGCAAGCCAGTCTGCACCACACCGGTTATCACTAAGCCTGCTCTCAGCATGCCCATCAGGTGACCCTGGGTCGCCCCTGTGCCACTCTTGGCCTCAGCGAGCTGCGAGTTTATAAGGCTGGCAGGTCTCTGGGGCGAGCTGGCTGGAGGCTGAATTTAGGGGAGGGGACAGCCTACTGCGGTTCCTCCTAGTTCCCCACCCGCCCCCCAAGCATNAATCCTGAGAAGAGAGGGAGGCAGGAAAAGTAGCCTCCCCTACAAGCAGAGGCCTGCCCCCGGGGCCCTCAGGGAACCAGAGAGGGCCGTGCTGGGGAAACTGCTGAGCCAGCCTAGAGACCAGGGTGCTCTCCCCCCCCCCCCCCCCCCCCCGTCTGTGGACTGAGAAAGTGAGGTTCCTGTGCTCAAGCCAGAGGACTGGCAGGACCCTCGTCTGCCCTGTTCGTGCACGGCTCCGGCTTGATAACCAGTTTCACGAGGGGGAATCAGAGCTTGTGGGAAGTGACCACTTGGTACCAGCTCTAGGACAGAGAGAGCAGCCAGACAGACCCCCCCATCCCAGTCCAGGGGAAGCTGCCGGGGAGTCAGGGCTCTCTGGGGCCAAACAGACTATCATGGCCTCTTTTCAGGCGAAGAGAGAGGGCCGGAGGGGAGAGATCCTGAGGCCATCTGGCCCCTCTCTGTCTGGAGACGGGAAAGGGACTCTCACATAAAGGACAGAGACTCTTACACGAAGGAAGGGGACTCTTACGCAACTCAGGGAGCCCCAGAGGGGACCTAAGTGTGTGTCCTTAAGGCAACCCCGCCCCAGCACCCCCGAGGGCCACGGTGGAGGGGGGCTGTGGGAAGGGTCCCCCTTCCATCTGCAGGTCTGACAGAGACCTTCCCAGAAAGGAGGGCCTGACATGCAGGGATGCTGGAGCGCTTGCGGGAGGAGTCGGGGGCGGGGAGGGGACAGTCACTTGTTGGGCATTGACTCCGAGCTCAGTGCTGTCTGAGCCTTCGGTCCAGGAGCCCGCTGAGTTCTCACGACCACGCGGGCAGATGCAGAAGTGGAGCGCCAAACTGGTGAAGGCACAGGATCTGAACTCAAGTTGGGTCCAATTCCAGAGCCAGTTTCTCGTTCCCGCGTGCCACCCCCGGGCCTCTGTGGTGCACATGGCGCGGCCAGGCACCGCCCTCACCGCCCCATCGCTGGTCTGGAAGGGCGGCCCGGCCCTCCTGGGCCAGCTGTCCCCTCCCCGGCCTGTGAGCCACAGCGTGATCTGCTAATATCGGGCTGCGCTGTGGCACTTGCAAGCCCATTAGCGTCCTGTTTTCCTAATATATGACAGACTATCACAGCCCCCAGTGGTGCTGCGTTTCTGAGCACTGTCCACCCACGGAGTTATGAATCCTCTCCTTCAGTGGCTGGCAGAGGGAGCGAGGCAGCTGAGCGGGGCGACCCACTAGTTCTCCCTGAGGGAACCCTGAGATGGGGTGGCCGGGGACCCAACTGTGTGCCCCTCTCTTCTCATCTCGGCTCCCGGCCTGAGTACTCCTGACACTTAGGAGAAGAGGCAGCCCTGGGCAGGGCTCGGCCTGGACAGTCAGCTGGAGGTGAGGAGGGCCGGACCTGGCGACTGCTGCCCTGTATGCCAGGCCTGGCCGGGGGTGGGGGCACACCTGTGCTGTGTACCTGGATGGTGGCTATCAGGGCAGGCCTCTCCCTGGGCAGCTGCCTGGTCCTTTCTGGCAGGGGCAGCAGATGCTCCCTCCCAGGCCCCGAGATGCTGTGAGGACAGCGGGGAGGGGGGCGGAGGGGGGCAGCGGGGAGCTGACAGCTGTTGGGTGTAGCGGGCAGGGCCCTGTAATTGGGCAGCCTGTTCCCAGATAAGGCCGATGACACTGAACAGCTTCCCGCTCCACGCAGGCTGCGGCCGCTCATTTCCTGCTCCCGCAGCCGGCGATGCCAATTACCTCGCCTCCTGCTCGCCAGCGGCGGCTTCTGGGGCTGCCAGACGATTCCTCTGTCATCGGCCAGGCCTGGATCGTCTCTGGAGAGCAGGCAGGCGGGTTTGGAGAGGGCCGCAGCAGGGTGAGTGGGGCCAGCAGTGGGGATGGTGGCAATAGCGGGGTATGGTGAAGTTCGGGGTGTGACCCAGACCCAGGCCATCCTGGGAAGGCCCATTTCTTTCCCGGCCCCACCCCCGGAGCGGGTTCACCGTTTGCTGAATGGGCTAAGGAGCTGGCGCGCCGGCATGTGAACAGAGCGGACAGACCTTTGCCTGCCCCTGGCTTACCAGTAGCATCCCCCAGTCTTGCCAGTCCACCGCCCAGCCTGCTCTCTCTCTCTCCTGGGCGCCCCCCACCCCAGACGACCCCGAACATGTCACTGTCTTATCTGTAAGGTGGGGTGATGGAGGCAGTGCCCTGGCAGCAGGTGAGATGAGAGCTCAGAGTGGAGAGGGCAATTTCCTGCCTCAGCGCCCCACAGTCGAGCCATGCCTGTTGGATGAACGAGTTCGGGCACCCATTTTGCAATGGGGTAAACAGACTCCGGGCTTCCCAGGTGGCACTAGTGGTAAAGAACCCGGCTGCCAGTGCAGGAGACATAAGAGGCGCAGGTTCCATTCCTGTCAGGAAGATCCCCTGGAGGAAGGGCGTGGCTACCCACTCCAGTATTCTCGGCTGGAGAATCCCACAGACAGAGGAGGCTGGCGGGGCTACAGTTCAGGGGGTTGCAAAGACTCGGACACGACCGAAGTGACTTAGCATGTAAGCTGAGGCTCACCCAGGGGCTTGACTGGTGCTAAAGGTGTGGAGTAGCCCCTGGTCCTTCTCTGACGTGAGCCCTCCAGAAGACAGACCTGGGAGAAGACAGAGGGAAAGGGCAGCTGGTTTGAGAGGGGCAAAGGTTGGCTCCAGACCACCATCACCCTGAGGGGGAGGTGGGAGAAGCACCTATGAGGTGTGGTTTGTGAAGAGGGAACACGCAGGTTCCAGCTCCACTTAGGGTGGGTGTGTCCAGCCACTGACTCCAGAGGTGGGGAGCCCCTAAGAGGGGTGGCACCAAGAGGGGTACTTGTTTAGGGGGTGGGAGACTGGACCTGTTCTGCGGGGGCATTCCCGGGGCCTTCCGCAGCGGGGCCAGGCGAGGTCTGGGTCCCCCAGCCATACCTGCCTGCAAGGCACCCCCACTCTGACTGGGGGAACAGAGGCCGTGGGCAGGGAGGTGCCTGGATAGAGGGCATGTGGGGGCAGCCCCGCGGTGGAGCACATAGGGACCCCGAGGTCTAGGCCCAGAGATGGGTAGGTCACCCAGCCGCTCCAGGCCCATCAAACTGAGGCCTTCCCCTCCACGGTGCTTGGGATGCGCATTCGGAGATGTAACCCCGGCGAGCTTGCCGGCCAGAGGCCCGCCCCTAGGCGCTGATTGGTTGCCTCCCCCACTCTGCTGGCCTTGGGGCGGGGCTCGAGGCCCCCACCCCGCGCCCCGGCGCCCCGACTGCTGCTGGGGTACTGGGGGCCTGGGGTACTGGGGGGCGGGGCTCCCGGGTGGCCCCACAGGCCGGGAAGGGCTAGAAGGCGCAAGAATGGCTAGGGGCCCCCTCCCACACGGCGTGGGGAGGGGTAAGCGGGTGACCAACTCCCTAAGGGGCATCTAACAGACCAATTAAGCTGCCAATAAAAATTTTAATCAAGTAATAATGCACCTTACTTTGTTTAATTAGTGTTCTGTCAAGTGAATGAATATTTAAGGCGCGGGTGGCGGTGCCAGCATCTGCCCAGCGGGCAGAAAGGCCGAGCCCACATTTCAATCGTCCTGACAGCTCTCCACGCAGGGCACCGATCACTGACACCGCCACCCGGGAGGCCCAGGGGCTGCACTTCCGTGCACGCAGACTGCGGCCGGCCCAGCCTCAATTTTTTCATCTGTCAAATGGGGGCAGGAGTCCAGTCCTTAAAAAAAAATCCTTGATTTTTCTTTTTTCTGGAATCCCATAGTTCAAAGTGGGTGCCGAAGGCCTGAGACCCCAATGTGCTATCCCCAAGTTTACAGCGCCCAGGACGCCCAGTGTCTGTCAGCGGTGTGGCTACAAGGTCAGAACTCTGTGCGCCTGGTAGGAGTACCCGGAGAAGACCCCCGCCCCGCGACAGCCCCCAGCCGTCCTCAGGCCTGTGAGATCCAGGCAAGGACTGTCTAGGCTATCCTTTCATTCATTCAGCTTGGGGGCTTGATCTCTGTGCCCCGCCCAGTGTATCTTTCCTGGGACAATTCAGGACGTGCGCTGCATCTCCAAGGCCGGGCCTTAGAACGCTGCCCCCGGTAGCTCCCCTTCCCCACGCCTCTTGGCCACAGCGGGTGTGGGCGACGGACCCGAGCCCTCGGCGCCCAGCGTGTCAGCCCACCCACCCTGCGGGACTTATTTGCATATTCATACCCTGGGCGGGCATGCGCATCGCATCGTCTCCTGGCGGGCGGCGGGGTAGCCTTTACCCAGGCCTGTTCCTCCCTCTTCTTCATGGAGAGTGCCCGGCACCCCTCCACCTCTCTCCCCAACCACCTGAGAGCCTCGTGCTGGAAGGACTTTGGTAATTATTTGTTTCAGTTGAGCTGTTTTCAGTCTAGGCTAGGCTGAGTCTTGTAATGAGTATGGATTTGCCAGTAAATAAGTCCCCCGCTTCTAACCCCTGTAATAAATGCATTTGGAGTAATCTGGCGATCACGCGGTGTAATTGCTGGCTGTCAGGGCAGATGGATGCGCCGCCGCGCGCTGACTTTGCTGCCGTCCGCCCTTCCTTCACGCTAGGCCTCCGTCCCGCCCCCAGCTGGAGGTGAGGGCCCTTCTGCTAGTGGAGAGGAGCAGGCCTGGCCTGCTGCGACGCCAGGCCTGCCTCCGGAGCCTCTGGTCACTCTGTCGCCGGCTCGGGTTTTCTAAGTCATCTGTCTCTAACAGTAGCCAGGGCCTTGTTCGAAATGCACGGTTCTGGGTGTCGCCCAGACCCCCACCCCCGCCAATTTGCAGGATTGGATTATCTGTGGGTGGTATAATCTGCATTTTAAAACATCTNTGGTCACTCTATCGCCGGCTCGGGTTTTCTAAGTCATCTGTCTCTAACAGTAGCCAGGGCCTTGTTCGAAATGCACGGTCCTGGTGTCGCCCCGACCCCCACCCCCGCCAATTTGCAGGATTGGATTATCTGTGGGTGGTATAATCTGCATTTTAAAACATCTTTCTAGGCCCCAGTTTAGGCAGCCAGGGCACTTTTCTCGAGCATCCCTTAGTGGAATATCAAGTCCAGTTGCTTTTCAAAGGAGCAACCAACACACCCAGGCACCTGGCCGCCCCGCCACCCCGCCTTTGCATTCCTTCTGTTGGCTAATTTTCCAAATACCGCCTTGCTCATGCCTCTGAGACTCTGTCCAAGCCTCTGCGTGGCATGCCTTGGCCCCTTCTCTACCTGGATGACCGCCTGGCCTTGCTCAAAGGCCCCCTCTTAAGTAAAGCCTTCTCAAACTTCCCTAGACAGGGGTCCCTCCTCTTCACTCCTCCGCTGGGCATACAGTTGTCTTCCTACACAAGCGCCTGGTCCTGCCACCCTGTGAAGGCTTGCCTTCCCCTTGCTTCTCCAAGCAGCCCCCTGCACCCTGCACCGTGCCTGGCATGCAGTAGATGCTCAATCAATGTGAAGTGTGGGCATCGCTGAACAAGTGATGAGCCTTGGGTGCCTCCCAGAGGGAGCCCCGAGCTTGTGGGCCGACTTGGACTGGGCTTATCCCGAATCCCAGGTCTCCTATCTGCCAAGTCCTCTGCCCACAGCCTGGGACCACCTGGATGTGGATGGGGCACATCCCACCGCATACGAGGTGGAAGGAAATGTCACAGGCTCCAGCAGTGCAGCCCAGCCTCCTCCTGCGCCGGTAGCCACACTGGGGAGAGAGTGAGGTTCTCTCTCTCGGTCAGCACTTCCTGAACACCCACCCTGTGCAGGCTGGGTTCCAGGCGTGGCGGGGGGGCCACACTGACAAGCTGACATTCAATGAGACTGACACATGGGACACCCCAGCCGCAAGGGGACAAGGCCCCACCTCCTGCCCTCCCTCCTGCTCAGGAGCCCAGTCGCTGAGGTGTCTGCTTCCGATTGGAGCCCTTCAGTGCAACGTGGGCAATGGAAAGGCCACAGCTGAGTGGTCACGGGCACAGACGCAGGAGCAGGGCAGACTCAGGCTCTGTGTGCCCTCGGGCTGGTCGCTGAACGGCTCTGTGCGTCAGTTTCCTCATCCGAGCAGTATGGAGAGTGTGTTCCTCCTGGGGTTAATATTGCCCGCAGGAGTTAACAGTTATAAAACACCTGGAAGACTGCCTGTTCATTGGAAGTGCCGCTCGTGTGTCAACTAAAAACGCCCCGCATCTATAGCAGATGTCAGGGCAGCCCAAGGAATGAAGGAAGGAGAGGAGGAAGACTTGCGGGGAGGGGACGCTGTGCTTCTTCCTGAAGGATGAACAGGAGCTCATCAAGGGGTGAGAGCAGGGCAGTCAGTCTCCAGGCCCCCAAAAGCCCCCATGACTGGCCAGTGACCCTCCTAGCAGCTCCTTCCCCTCTGCTTGCTGAAACCCTTGTGGGAATAAACCCCCCTGGAGACGAGTGAGGGGTGGGTGACATGGGTGTGTGTGCCGGAGGGGGCAGGAAGTGGGGGGTAGCAGGGACAGGCCTCGCCGTGTGCAGAATCCGGCTCCCCCTCCACGGGCAGCGAGGCTGGTCCTCTCGCCTGCCTGTCAGCCAGCAATCATGTTTAATAAAGGCCCCAAATTAGACAGCCGAGCATAAGCACCTTCGGTCTAACAATGCAATTAGCACAGACAAAGCCTCCCGCTTCCTCCCTGGCCCCAGAGAGGGTGGCAGAGGGCAGGGGACGAGCCGGGCCCTCCCCAGCGAGCTGTGGAGAGGTTTGAAAAGGAACCGGTGATAGACAAGAGGTGACAATGAATCGCATCCCGGTGACGGCGCCCCTGTTGTCAGGCAGCCGCGGGGAGAGAGCGCATCTCGCTGGATCTTTGTAGGACAGAAAGCAAGCGAGCGATGTCAGCTCCGTGTGCAGCCCTGTGGGTGCCGGGGGTGGGGCGTGGGGGGCATCTCACCCAGGGAGGGTCTGCTTGCTCTGGGTAGATGAGTCCAGTGCCTCTGGCTCCACAGGGAGGGGGGCCTGGGGCCTGGGAGGCTAATCCGTGTCCACAGTGGGGCCGGGGCCCCGGGGGCCTGACCCCTCACCTTTGGCCTTCTGCACCCGGAACGAGCGGTCTCTTGTTTTCTCTTGGCCAAGTTGCCAGAGCCCTCAGGCCTGAGGTCTGCCCTGGCTGGGCCTGTGGGACCGGCTGTGTGTGTGTGCATGACACACAGGCCAGAGACCTGCCTGCTGGTTGTGGCGCCTCCTCTCCAGCTCCGTGAAAACCCAGAGCGTGTCCTGACAGCGTCAAGAGCAGGGGCAGAAGGTGCGGCCTCTGGCCAGACATGGAACAGTCCAGAGTAGAGAGCACTCTCAGCTGCCCGCTCCCCTCTCCCCTGCCTCACCAGAAGGCAGGGAGGCCTGACACCCATTCCCAGTGGAGAGTGGCAGAGAGGGGGCCGCCAGACAACGCCCGGGGCACTCAGTGGCCAGGAGCCCAGAGTTTCACTGAGACCTTAATCATTCCTTCCTTCCTTCCTTCATTTCCTTCATTCACCAAGTGCCTCCAGGGCCCACCTAGGACACGCCAGCCAGGCAGGAGGGACACCGTGGTCCTGAGATGGATTCGGGTCCTGTCCTCCCCCCGCCCACTGCAGTCTAGTGGGGGGACAGGCCGGACATGGGGCAGTGATGGGGCCTGGGACATGCACTGTCATGAAGGAAACCGTAACAGGCGCCCGGTGTGGGAGGCCTCGGAAAGGCTTTCCAGAGCAAAAGTGGGCTGGACATGGATCTGGAGGTGCAGCGGTGGTGCTGGCCGAGGAAAGGGCTGCAGGACAGCATTTCAGGAGAAGGCCCAGGGTAGGAGAGGCTCAGGGTGAAGGGGCAGAGGTCAAGAGCTGGAGGAATGCTGAGTGTGAGAGATGAGGCAGAGGGCAGCAGGCTAGGGCAGGGTGGTGGCAGGCCATGTGCAGGAGGCTGACCTTTGTTCAGAGGTGGCTGGGGGCTTGGAGAGCTGTAAGCAGGGACTGACGTGGTCAGATCTGCCTTTTAAGCGTTCCCTCCTCTCCTTCCTCCCCTCCCAAACCCAACATTCATGAAGGCCGCGGTGAATGTGGCAGAGTGTGTGCTTGTCCCGAGTCGCTGCTGCTGCTAAGTCTCTTCAGTCGTGTCCGACTGTGCGACCCCATAGACGGCAGCCCACCAGCTCCCCCGCCCCTGGGATTCTCCAGGCAAGAACTCTGGAGTGGGTTGCCATTTCCTTCTCCAATGCATGAAAGNAGTCTCTTCAGTCGTGTCCGACTGTGCGACCCCATAGACGGCAGCCCACCAGCTCCCCCGCCCCTGGGATTCTCCAGGCAAGAACTCTGGAGTGGGTTGCCATTTCCTTCTCCAATGCATGAAAGTGAAAAGGGAAAGTGAAGTCGGTCTGTTGTGTCTGACTCTTCGCCACCCCATGGACTGCAGCCTACCAGGCTCTTCTGTCTATGGGATTTTCCAGGCAAGAGTACTGGAGTGGGGTGCCATTGCCTTCTCTGTGTCCTGAGTTAGAGAAGGTTTAAAAGATGAAAAAGATTCCACCATCCCTCGGTACACAACGAGCTGGTGGGAGAGGATGTGGTAAGGCTCACTGCAACACCACAAAAGCAATACTCATCCTGCCTCAGGAAGGCTTCCCAGAGGAGGCGACCTCTGAGTGGGCATTGATGGATGAATAGGAGTTTGCCAAGTGGCTCTAAAGGTGTATTTAAAGAGTTACTCTCCTGGGGAGATGTCTGCCCCTAGGAAGCATGCGAGCACGGGGAGGCAGACTGCTTCCAGGTGCTTTTGCACACTTGGAGCCACTTCATCCTCACAAGGCTCCTCTGAGGACGCATCTTACAGAAGGGCTGCTTGCCTGCAAAGCAGATGGCCTGAGATCACTCAGATGGAGAGCAGCAGAGCCAGGATTCAGACCCAGGCATCCGGCGGCAGTGCCCACACTGATAACCAGGGGCTCTGCTATCCCATGCACAGGACCCTGCTGTGTCCATCCCTGCCAGGCACTGCTAGGAAGGGGCCGGAGTGTCACCAAAATCCCAGCCCTTCCCCCACGCTGGGCGGACCCTGGGGAGACCAGTGGGGAGTCCAGTGACTCCCAGTGACCAGGGTCCTGGTCCATTTGCCAGGAGCTGGCAGCTTCCCACGGTATGTGAGGTTTAAAGGGCAGAATCTGAGTCTTGTTTCCTCCTGAGCTGGGACTGGCTTGGCTGAATGCAGCTGGGGGTGAAGCAGGCTGGATGGTGGTGGGTGGGAGGCCAGGGGGCCCACCTGTAGGGGCAGGTAGCACTAGGACATGGGCGGGGAGAGCCTTGCTGGGCACCTGCCGGCCCAATGGGCACCCGCCAGCCTGATGGGCATAGCAGCTTCGTCAACAGGGCACTGGGCCTCCTCCCCGCTCCTCGGTATGCCCTGGAGAGCGGTGAGTGGGAGTCCATTATCAGGCAAATAGCAGCTACTGATGTGAAAATGAAATATAGATTCAATACCTGTGCCTTTCGGCTCACAAATCGTGCCCCCGGCCCAGGTGACAGCCAGCACAGACGCCAGCTCAGACCACAGAGCAAGGAAGGGCAGACCTCAGCTATCCCCCAAGTCGCCAACAGTTCTCCCTGGGGCTGGGGACCCAAAGCAGAGACCAGGCTCTGGCCCCCTGCTGCCCTCAGGGCGTGATGGCCGGTGGCTCTTGCACACACATCACCTGGTGTCCCCAGCACAAGCCCAGGAAAGGAGCTGCCCCAGTCTGCAGCATCACTCAGTTGGCCCTTGGGAGCCTGGCAGGCAGGCGTGGCCCCCCCTGGGAATTGGGGATGGCTCCAGAGATGTTGGGCTTCCCAGGTGGTACTAGTGGTAAAGAACCCGCCTGCCAGTGCAGGAGACTTATGAGACTCAGGTTCGATCCCTGGGTTGGGAAGATCCCCTGGAAGAGGGCATGGTAACCCACTCCAGGGTTCTTGCCTGGAGAATCCCATGGACGGAGGAACCTGCGGGCTACCGTCCGTAGGGTTGCAGAGTCGGACACACATGCACACACACCAGAGCTGTTTGCTTTGTAAACTGTGAGTGGCCTACCACTCCCTGCACCCCCAAAATGGGCACTGAGGGGGTCCCGGAAGAGCTGAGCGGCTCACTTCCTGCTCCCATCCATGTAGCCCGCATTCCCTCGACTTTTATGAGTGGGCTGGCAGTGAACTCATCCCCGTTACAATGCACTCAGGGACCCTGACAACTAATTTAATTTAAAACAGCCTGGCAATAAAAGCTCAGAACGGAAAACCACCGAGTCTTGGGGGTTATTTAACAAATTGCCTCACAGATAAATACATTAAAATGATTCTCAAACTAGAGTTGTGCGAAGTTAGAGTAAAATTAAGAAAGTCGAATCAAAATGTAAATTAATGATGTTGAGATACAGCGTTTGAATTGGCAGGAGTCATGAGAGGGGAGTGTTGGCAGGGGCCCTGCCTTCTGTTCAGGTGACGTGGAGCCTCTGCGCAGTGCCAGAAACCCTTTCTGTGCCACGTGTTGGGGAGCTGGGGGTGAGGTGGCCCTGAGCACACCCAGCATCCTGCCAGGCCCACCCTTCCACCTTGGGGGACACTTACACCTACCAGCCCTGGCAGATACCCTGGCTGGTTCACTCCCTGCCGCTGGCCCAGCTTTCATCATGCCCCAACCTTTTAAAATGGAGGTGTCCATCACACCTGTGTTGCCAGCTGGCATCAGGAACTAAGGGATATTGGGCATGTAAGGCCTGGTGCAGCGTGGAGCCTGGGATGACAATGGAGGCTGTTATCACTGTCACATGTATTTACTCCTAAGTGAATCTCAGATCGCCCTGCAAAGCCTGCAAGACCAGCGTTCCCATTCGACTGACAAGTAAACTGAGGCCAGGGAGGCACAGGCAGAAACAGGAAGGGCTCTGCATGCTGAGGGGCTTTTGCCTCCATCTCTTCCAGCTTGCATGGAGGGTCCTGGTTTCACTTCCCTGGCTGTGTCTCTCTGTTTCTCTCTCCGCTGAGGGTGGAGGAGCTGGGGCTGGGCTGGCTGCCAGCCTGGTGCTCAGGTCCAGGCCGCACCCCCTGATGGGCACGCCCGCCTCCACTGTGGGCCTACACCCCCAAGCAGCCNGGAGGGTCCTGGTTTCACTTCCCTGGCTGTGTCTCTCTGTTTCTCTCTCCGCTGAGGGTGGAGGAGCTGGGGCTGGGCTGGCTGCCAGCCTGGTGCTCAGGTCCAGGCCGCACCCCCTGATGGGCACGCCCGCCTCCACTGTGGGCCTACACCCCCAAGCAGCCCTCCCAGCCTGGCCAGGGTTAGCCTCTGGGCTCAGAACTGTAGGGGACTTGGTGGGAGATGGTAACCCCCTCTTTTCTCCAGGCTGGAGCGGCCCCAGGTGCTGACATGCAGCCTTGGGAACCTTATCTGGAGCTCCCTTTCTTGATAGTGCCACCAGCTAATCAATCTGGGAGGGAAGAGAAGGGGCAATCCCCAGGGAACAGTGGCAGGGCGGGGTGAGGAAGGACGGGGCAGGAGACGGAGCCTAGGAGATGGGAGGTGGTGGGAGTGTGAGAATGCGGGTGACCCCCTCCCCCAGCCGGAGGGAGGGGCAGAAGAGGGAGGCAGGGAGAGCAGGAAGGCACTAGGTGTGTGCAAGCACGGGAGCTGGGGGGCGCGGTGGATGTCTTCATCTGGAATCACAGCCCATCTGACACCCGAGACAGCTCTGAACCAGGAGGGGAAGGTGCTGCCAGGCCTGGCCGAGGTGCAGCCTGTCCGCTATCTGTGCCTGGTGGGGCAGGCGGCCCCTCTGGTCCGGGGTGAGCACAGCCTGGGTGGGGAGGTGGGGGTCGTCACCGCCCCCCAAGCAGCCCTCCCAGATGTGGGGCCAGTGTGTGGGGTGGGGCTGCAGTGGCTGGACCCCTGACCTGGGCAGCGGGAGGTAATCCCTTCCCTGTAGAGACACGTGCAGAGCGGGGCACCCACGAGGGAAAGGGGCATGGTGGCACCCCTGAGCCTGGTCTGGGCAGCTGGGTCCCCTCAATGCTTCACCGTGAACCTCTGCGAGCTTACGGTGCTGCCGATGCAACAAGCTACTTATTGACAGTCATTAAGTCTTTAGCAAATGGTTTCGAGAGAAAAAATAGCCATGACGAGGGTTTATCTTGGGCGCCCATCCCAGACCTTAGACCTCAGCGACGAAGGCACGTGCTCCCCTGACCCCCACCCTCCTCTGGCGCAGGATCCAGGTCCTTTTGCAGGGGAGCAGAGTAGTGGGGGGGGAAACCTGTTGGAAGCTGGGGGACTGGGGGAGAGGCGTAGGCAGGTACCAAGCTCTCTGCTAAGGGCTCCCGCATCTTGGTCCTCACGGCGGCCTTAGGGAGGAGATGCTATATTATATCCCTTCTACACATGTGGCCACTGAGATGCCCACCCAGCTGATGGCTGACAGAGATGGGAACTGAATTCCTACTGCACCGTGAGGTGACTGAAACCCAGAGGCCCACAGAGCTGCAACTGAGGGCTAGGATTCTCCTGGCCTTGGGCAAGCCCCAGAGCCTGTCTGAGCTGGGGTTTCCTCTCCTGTGAAATGCCCGGGCTAGGTGTGGGGAGGAAATGCATGGGAAGTGTCTGAAAAACTATAAAATGCTAGACACATAAGAGGCTTCCGGAAGCTTCCCCACCCTGCTTGCAGGTGAATGGAGGGTCACCTGAGGGCCAGTGGCAGGTCCGGCAGGATCCGCCCCGCCGGCCGCTTGTGGGGAAGGTCTGCGCTGCAGCGGTGAAGAAGGAAACACCATAACTAACTTGGCATGCTGGGGCCGTGGGGCCGCCCACCTGATCGGGGCAGATTTAACAGGACTTTGAAAAATAAAAAAATGTCAAACAGCAAACCGATGCCCGCTCCTCCCGCTGCAGTAAAAATGGATTTATTTGTTTGTGGAATGAAATTTAATAACTTTGGCAGGAGATGAGGCGTGAACAATCATAGTTTTTTGTTGTTCTTTGTCATTTGGGGGGTGGATACGGGGAGGAGGAGTAGGGATGGGGGCAGCCCATCTGGGACACTGTTGGGGAAGGGGATGCTGGGGTCAGCGTTCTCGAGGGGCTGTACTCCTCGGTACACTGTGGAGGGCGGTCTGCAGTCACTGCTGCCAAGAGCATGCATTTCGTCAAACCTTCCCACTTCCCATGCTGGCCCCAGCCGGCCCTGGGTTCCCCCTGAGCTCCCGTGGGGGACACCAGGCCTTTGCCCTGCGGAGGCCCTCTGCCTGGGGTGCCTTTCTGCCTTGGTCAAAGTTCTACTCATCCCTTGGAGGCCCCTCAGAAAACTTCCAGGCTCCCAGGGCACCCCTAGCTGAAAGCAGCCTTCCAGCCCCGCCCCCCCGCCCCCCCCACTCCCTTGGGAGCGATAGTGAAAGTGAAGTGGCTCAGCTGTGTCCAGCTCTTTGCTACCCCATGGACTATAACCTGCCAGGCTCCTCCATCCATAGGATTCTCCTGGCAAGGGTATTGGAGCGGGTTGCCATTCCCTTCTCCTGGGGATCCTCCCCACCCAGGGATTGAACCCGGGTCGCCTGCACTGCAGGCAAACTCTTTACCATCTGAGCTCCCAGGGAACCCGACTCCTCTACACCCCCCTATTAGCACCAGCTCTCAATTTCTACCCAGCACAGAGCAGCTGCTGGCAGTAAGTGTTGAATGAACGCATGAGTGAAGGTCTACCTTTCCCTGTAACCCGGTACGGCCAGGGCCAGGCTGAGGCCAAGAACAGAGTCCCTTTGCCATCTGGGCTGGGTCCAACCCGGGGCCTTCCCCAGACCCGGGGCACCTGTTCCTGGCAGCTCCTGCTCCTCCCATGGCACCTCTCTGGACCTCAGCTTCCCCATCTGCGAAGTGGTTGGCGGGGGTCTCCACGGGACTGGTGCCCTTTGTCCAGCAGGAGACCCAAGGGTCAGGCGAGGCAGGAGACTGGGCCTGTGGGAGGCCCTGAGTCGGGACTCACCAGGGCAGGCTGAACACGGGGGTTTGGGAGTGGTGGGAGGCCTGGGAGGGCGCCACAAGGAGCCCCTCAACCGGCCCAGTGGCGCTTCCAGCTCCAGGCTCCGAGAGGCCTGAGCGGCCGAGGGGGACGAGCCGGCTCCTGCGCTGTGCCGGCAGGTCGATAACAAAACAAACGCACTATTGACCGACCGCGCACTAAATCCTCCCGGCAGACAAGATGATGTGCGCCCGAATCGACTGCGGAACTCATAACCCGCGCGGCTCTGCCCCGCCGGCAGCCAGAAGAGTGGGCGGGGCGGCGGCCTGGAGGCCGGGGGGCGGGGCCGGGGCGCCGCCGAGGAGGGGCGGTCCTGCCCCCCGCTGGGCGGGGCACCGGAGGCAGGCTTCGGACCGCAGACTTCTAGGGGCGGCACCAGGAGGAGGCTTCCGAAGTCAAAAGTGCAGGAATCCCAGAAGCTAAAATTAGGAGGTCAGCTGATCCAGCTCTTTTGTTTTTAATTAAAATAATTACCTAACATCAGATACACACAAAAAATAACACGTGGCATCTCTGTAAGTCAGAAAGCATAATGATAAACCATACACTCTGAACCCACCATGCAAATTAAGCCCAGCGGTTAAATGCCCAGACTGCTGGGTTAAAATACCGGCTCTGCCGCTTCCCGATGTGTGGCCCTAGACACGTTGCCTCACCTCTCGGTGCCTCAGTCTGCACAACCTTAAGGTGGGGTAATAAAGGGCAACCCCCGCCACCCTGGCGATCGGGTTGTTCTGAGGATGAAATGAGTTCCGATTTTGAAAGCACTCGGAGCGCAGGAAAGGGCAACTGATCCCCGTCGAATCTGGGATTTCTTTCGTTGCTTCCTGTTGCAGTTTCACTCCGCGTGTGGCCCAGGGGCCCCTCACCTGATCTTTTGAGGGTCTGTGAACCCCAAGACTCCCTGGTAAACCTGAATATCTCAGGGAGAGGGTTCATATTCCAGGAACAGGATCAGATTCTCAAGGTGAGCCCCCTGAGAGTAAGGACCCCTGATCTGCTCCAACTGCCCCATTTTATGAGGGGTCCTGTGGCCCAGGGGTGGGCCTCCCTGATGGCTCAGATGGTAAAGAATCCGCCTGAACTGGGGGACACCTGGGTTCGATCCCTGAGTTGCGAAGATTCCCATGGCAACCCCCTCCAGTCCTGGGGAATTCCCATGGACAGAGGATCCCGGTGGGCTGCAGTCCGTGGGGTTGCAAAGAGTCAGACACGACTGAGCGACTAAACACAGCACAGGGAAGCGTAGAGCCCCACCTGTGACCAGCCAAGGTGGAGCTGGCAGGCCAAGAGGGTGCTGATGGTTCAAAGGATGCAGGGAGCCAGGGGAGGGGGCCAGAGACCCGCCCCGAGACCCCCCAGAGTCCCTCCCCCACTGCAAGGTTCTGAGGGCCATGGGGCCCCAGGCTCAGACCCCCAGGGCTGCCCGATGCTGGATACATGGTGTCTGGTTGTAACCAACGTGCTGTCCCCAAGCCATTGTCCCGTGGTCTCTGTAGAGGCCTGCCACGCCTATCATGGTTGCTTCCTGAGGCAGCCAACACCGAGCCCAGGTCCCACAGGCAGCCAACACCGAGCCCAGGTCCCACAGGCAGCCAACACCGAGCCCAGGTCCCACAGCTCTGCCTCTGAACCCCACTTGCCACCTTCCAGCTTTGGCTCTGGCCAGGTTACCTAGTCGCCCAGAGCCTCAGTTTGGGCACCTGTAAGATGGACAGAATGAAGCTGGGAGGCTTGGGGAAGGACTGACTGAGGTCACATGCAGCCCTTGTTAACTTATTAATTCAGAATCAGTGCCAGTTCCTGCAGAGCCCCGGCCGCCCGGCTCTGGCCCGTAGACGGCGCTGGGGCTGCACGGCTGCGTCTGGGCGGGGAGCCTGTGTGGTCTGGCGCGTCAGATGGTGAGTGTGTGCGCGCGTGGGTTCTCGCCTCCTAAACACACTCCTCAGGGAGTAAAAGCTGGGCCTCTGCAGGGTAAACACTGCAGCTTCCCGTGGAGAAACTGGCCTCCAGTGTCCCTGGAACTTTGTAGGGGCCAGAGCCAGGCTGTGGGGTTGGAGCCCTGGCTGGACTGAGAGTGCAGGGGAGGGGGCTGGGGCCCTGGCCACTGGGGGTGCCTTGGGAGGTCCAGCCACGGGAAGAAGGAGGTATCTTGCCAACCCACCCCCAGGACGTCCACACCACAGGGCACCTGTCAGCCTAGCCGGTCAAGAGGGAGGTTGTGGGGCTACCCCCTTCTCACTCTAGTCCTGCCTTCCCCCAAGGAATGTCACCTGAATGTCACAACTAGACCTGAGGCTGGCGCACGGCAATGGCCTCCCTTTACAATGGGGAAACTGAGGCACAGAGAAAGGAAGGGTTTCCCCAAGGCCCTTGAAGCCTATTTGTGGGGTTCTCTCTTCTCTCTACTGGGGCAGGGGTAAGGCTTATATGGGAAGTTCCCTCACATTTTCTACTCCCTGAACTCCTATGCATCCTTCAAGGCCCCAGCTCTGGGAGAACTTTCCTGACCCCTGCCCTCTCACCTCTGAGATCTGTAATCACAGGTTTCTGTACTGAGCCCTAGTGGGTGCCCACCCTGGATCCCACAAGACTCTAGGATCAACCCTGAGAGGGAGGGCTTGTCTGCATACTACAGAGGAAACAAGCTCAGAGAGGTTGAGTTTCTGCCCAAGGTCACACAGCAAATATGGCGTGGACAAGCAATGCCTCTCTGTGTCCTTGACCTCCCTCTCTGCATGCCCTCCTCTGTAGGCCTTCTCCCATCACTGAACCAGGCTCCTTAAGGGAGGGCCCACACCTTCCAGTGTGTCCAGACAGTCCAGAGACTGTAGCCTGCCAGGCTCCTCTGTCCATGGAATTTTCCAGACAAGAATACTGGAGTGGGTTGCCATTTNTCCCTCTCTGCATGCCCTCCTCTGTAGGCCTTCTCCCATCACTGAACCAGGCTCCTTAAGGGAGGGCCCACACCTTCCAGTGTGTCCAGACAGTCCAGAGACTGTAGCCTGCCAGGCTCCTCTGTCCATGGAATTTTCCAGACAAGAATACTGGAGTGGGTTGCCATTTCCTACTGCAGGGAATCTTCCCGACCCAGGAACCCAACCCGCATCTCTCGAGTGTTCTGCATTGGCAGGGGGTCGTTTACCCCGAGCGCCACCTGGGAAGCCCTCTGGATAGTGAAACCCCCCTTTCCCCAGGAGCCAGACCCCATTAGTCAGCCCCGGGGGCCTCTGAGCTGCTGCTCTGGTGGCCATCACTCCCAGCGAGCAGATTATCAGATCTCCACGTACCTGGAGCTTGGGGGCTGGGAAAGGCTCTGAGTGCCTCTGTCATCTCTGACCTGAGCATGCTCTTTCCGTTTGGGTCTAGGAGATGCCTCTCTGGGCCCAGAAGAGTTGCTCCCTCTTGACTTCCCCAGGGTTGAAAAGGGAGGTCAGGGATCCAGGGCCCTACCCCATCACCTGCAGGACGGGAAGGTGTGGGGACCGGGGCATGTCAGCCTCGAGGAGGCTGGCCTCTGCTATGGAAGCATTCTATCTTCTCTGGGCCTCTCCTACTCAGAAAAGACGGGCAGTGTGGCTGACCCTGCAGGTGGCTTAGGAGGACTCTCCCCAGGAAGCCTCGGCCCCATCTAGACAGGCTGGGACCCACTTGGCTCTCTGGATGACCCCTCATCACCCCAACTGGACAGAACTTCCCCGCCTGCGAGAGCCCCTCCTAGGTCTGAACCACTCCCCGGGTACCATCGAAAGCCCAAAACTTTATTTATTTATTTAACGTTTTGGCTGAACTGGGTCTTCCTTGCTGCGTTCGGGCCTTCTCTCATTGCGGTGATCGGGGCTGCTCTGCAGTTGCGGTGTGGTGTGTGGGCTTCTCGTTGCGGTGATTGGGGACACCATGGGCTCAGGAGTTGTGGCACACAGGCTGAGGTACCCCATGGCACGTGGAATCTCTCTGGACCAGGGATTGAACCTGTGTCTCCTGCATTGGCAGGCAGATTCTTAACCATTGCACCACTGGGGAAGTCCTTATTTATTTTTAAAAGAGCACTTTTTTTTGGCCACATCGCATGCCATGTGGTATCCTAGTTTGATGACCAGGGATTGAACCCACGCTCCTTGCAGTGAAAGCGAGGAGTTTTAACCACTGGACTGGCCAGGGAAGTCCCAAGCCTGGTACTTTAAACACATAACTTCTTTGGATCCTTATCACAATCCACTGTTATTCCCATTTTACAGATGGGGAAATTGAGGCTCAGAGAGGCTAAGTAACTTGTTCAAAGCCACCCAGCTGGTAGGTGGCAGAGCCGCATACAGGCTCAAACCGAGGCTCAGGCAGAGGTGGACAGATTACCAGGCCCTGCTGACCCTGCCCTCGGTGGCTGCATTCTTGTCTCGCTCCCTCATCACCTGAAGTGATAATGTAGACTTTTCCTGAGGAGGTGGAGGGAGACCCTGAACCTGGCCATGGGTGGACAGAAGCTGCAGGCAACTGCCCAGGGGGCCCGCTCCACACTGTTCTCACTCTTTCCTGCTGCCTCCTCACTCGTCCCTGCCCACCCCCCATCACTACGGAACCACAGGCATCTCTCTAAAACCCAGTCTTACCCTGCCAGTCACCTGCCTGGCCCCGGGGTCCTGGTGACCCAGCGACCTTCCCAGCTCTCCCCCACCCCACCTCCATCACCCCTCCCCCTGCCTTTGCTCAGCTGAGCTGTGCCCCATGCTCCCCACCCNGAGGCCCCCGTGGCCTCTCCTTTCTCTGTTAGCCGCTCAGTCGTGCGTGACTTTTGGGACCTCATGAGATGTGTATAAGAGACAGCCCCCACCCCACCTCCATCACCCCTCCCCCTGCCTTTGCTCAGCTGAGCTGTGCCCCATGCTCCCCACCCCCCTTCATATCTCCCTGCAGGTTTCTACTTCCCAAGCAAGGCCCTCTGACCCCTCATCAGGAACTCCCACTGAGGTACCTCCTGGGTCAGAGATCCCCTTCACTGCACCCTGGTTCAGCAGCCCTGAGCGCAGGACAGAGCTGGAGGCTCCCAGGTGCCTGGAGCAGCCTAGTGCTGATCCCTCATCTGTGACCAGTGCCTAGAGCAGTGCCTGGCATGTCACAGGCCCTCCTTATCTTCTGGATGAATGTCCTCTGTGCAGGCACTTATGATCTAGAGATGGCCAACTTTGATGTCACCGCTCTAAGCCCTCAGTTCAGTGTCGGCTCACTTAATCCTCACACCATCCTTTGGTGGACACTATTATCCTCATTTTCCAGAGAAGGAAACTGAGGCACGGGGGGTCGGTGGGAAAACATGGGCCCTCCCTGTCTGTCTTCAGGAGCTGGAGGTCTGCTCCCAGCAAATGCTGGGATGACTTGGGTAGTTTAGGGCACCAGCGGAGGGTGTGGCAGCTGCCCCCTCGGTGAGAGGGGGCAGGAGCAGGGGGCAGTGCAGCCAGGATGGAACCAATACCTACTGACCACTCTCCTTTAGCAGCTGGACTGGCTCGGGGGGAGGGGGTGGAGAGAGGTTTGATAAAAGGACAGAGAGTTTAGATTTAGCAAATAAAAATACCAGATGACCAATTAAATTTCAATTTCAGAAAAATAACCAATAATTTTTGTAGTATTAAGTACACCCCAGGTGATCTTTGGGACTTACTTATACAAAAAAAAAAAAAGTATTGGTTGGTTGTCTGAAAAAATACATTTAAGTCTACAGACATACCACTCTGAATGTGCCGTCTCATCTGAAGTATTAACACACATTTAAGTGGGTTCCTATGGAGAAGGAAATGGCAAGCCACTACAGTATTCTTGCCTGGAGAATCCGTGGACAGGGGGGGNAAAAAAAAAAAAAGTATTGGTTGGTTGTCTGAAAAAATACATTTAAGTCTACAGACATACCACTCTGAATGTGCCGTCTCATCTGAAGTATTAACACACATTTATGTGGGTTCCTATGGAGAAGGAAATGGCAAGCCACTACAGTATTCTTGCCTGGAGAATCCGTGGACAGGGGGGCCTGGTGGGCTGCTGTCCGTGGGGTCACACAGAGTCGGACATGACTGAAGCGACTTAGCATGCGTGCATGCAAGTGGGTTCCTATATTTTATCTGCCAGCCCTACAAAGAAGAGACAGGACCCCAGGGGGTTACAGCCAGGCTGTAATATGAGATTATAGCCCACTTTACAGATGGGGAAACTGAGGTCCAGAGCAGGCAGGGCTTTGTTATTGAGAAAGCTAAGAGAGGACCCAGGCTCTGGACCTAAGAGAGCCCTCATGCTCTGTGGGTTGCCCCAGGAAGCCAGGCCAGTGATCACAACCCCAGCATCCCCCAGTCGCATCCCTACAGCTCGACAGAACTCCCCCCTGCGCTAGGTGCCTGCTGCAAGCCACAGACCACAAACCAGCCAGAGGGTCTCCTCTCTAACCTCCCCTCCAACACCCCTCCCCTTCCCCTACTCCCATCCACACTCATCTCCCCAGCTTGGGGCTAAGACTCCCTCACGTGGAAGGGATGTGCATGGAGTGAATTTTCACAGCTGGGTTATCACCTCCTAAAAATAGGGCTGAGTGATGGATGGGAGCTGTCGCCAGGCCTTCCAGCCGTGGGGAGCAGGGGTGGGAGTGAGGGAGGGGGACGGGGCCTGGTGAGGGGTCCACAGACCCTAGCCAGTGCCCTCAACCCTGGGGTGACTCTCCAGCCCCAAGTGGGTTTCAGCCCCTTCTCATTGCTGGGAGGGGAAGCTGCTCTGCACCTGAGATCTTCAGAGGTGAGCCTGAGCCTCCAGGAGGAGCCAGCTGGACAGGCACTGGCCACGCCAGGCCAAGTGACTCACCTGCCCAACAGGTGCCCCCCCGGGAAGCCGGAAGGGTCCACCTCAGATGGGGCTGGGGCTGTGCCTGGGGGAGGGGTGTCTGGGAATCAAGGACCCTGTGACAAGGCCACCCTGCCCCTTCCCCCTCCAGCCATGCCCCTTTCTCGATTTTGTCTTTAAGCTTTCCTTGGCTTTTTAAACACCCATCAGCCTGACCGATCTCAGGAGCCAGGAGCTGATGGGCATTTGTGGGGACATAGCTGGGCTTCAGGCTGCAGGGAAGGTGGGGGCCGTGGGGGCTCCTTGCATGCATGCACGCAGGCTCAGCCCAGACACACCGATGGGCACACACAGCGTGCAACCCTGTGCTCTCTGGAGGCCCTAACATGTAAGTACAGGTTGGTGGTGGGGGCACCATGTAGTGTCACTGCCCATCGCCACGTGGTCGCCTCGCACCGGGCTGGCCTTTCTGACAGAGGACCCCCAACTGCCAGCCTGGGTCTCCGGCCAGCTAGGAGCCTGGAGAGGCTGCTGCCTGGACAGTTGGGCCAAGGGCCTCCCATGGCAATGGGTGGGCTTCAGGAGACCATTCTGGCCTCAGTCAGGGTCCCAGGGGCCCTCCCCACACCCCAGGCCTTGGCTCTGTGAATAGCCTGCCCCTTTGAGTCCTGCCCTTGGTCCACAGATATGAACAGAGCATACACCGTGCCCCCCTCACCTCGCATGTTTAGGACACCACCCTGCGCTTCCTCCCTGGGCTCCAGCCCCATGCCCAGCCCAGAGATGCTGGAGGAACAGGCCGTGTCCCTTGCTCAGAAGGACCCTGCCCCCACCCCAGGGAGATGAGCATGCTCGCCCTCTGCGCAGGTGGGAGGTGGGAGACCCCTGCCCGGAGACTTCTCTATACAGAAGCCCCCACCCAGTCCTGTTCCCTGGCCCTCCACCGCTGATGCCCTTGGGTCGGCAGGCGGCCTTGGAGTTAGGATATTAAATGCAGCTGCGCTGAAACATGGCCTCAATCCAATTACACCAAGAAACAAGAGGAGCCGTTTAGGCTAATCTGGTTATTCTGCCCTGGGCTCCCTCGGCAGCCCCAGAGGGATGCCCAGGAGGGGTGGCTGTCTGGGTGGGCAGCACGTGGCCCTGTGCCCCCCGGAGTCCCGCCCGTCTCTGGGGCGATGTGCCCAGGGCCATGTGCCTGACGCGTTTGGCTCCTGCGGCTCCTGCTGGCAGGGAAGCCAAGGGGCTGTGGAAGCTCCTAGCTAGCGGCCCACAGCACCGGAGGAGAGCCTGTCCCCAGCATCCTACAAGTATTTATTGAGTGCAAGGAGCTGGTCTGGGCACGGGGACCCAGGAGAGAAGGGAGGGAGGTAGCCGAGCCGGGAGACAGGCCAGGAGTATATACAGGATGAGTGGCAGCGGGGAGCGAGCCCCTCCGAGGGGGAGAGCTACTGCAGAGGATGATGTGGGAGGCAGTCCCGCAGGGGGAACAACAGGAGCTGGAGGATTTGGACCGGCTCCAGGACCTAGAGGAAGCCAGTGTGCCAGAGGGTGGGGAGTGGGGAGGCGGAGCCCTGGTGGACCCTGGTAAAGAACTTGGACTTGCTCTAAAAGAGAGCTGTGATGGGATTTAGTTGGGGGGAGGGCGGGGGGAGGGCCCTGCCGCTGTGCAGGGGCAGGGAGAGGCCAGCCCGGGCAGAGGCGATGCTTAGGGAAGGGTGGGAGCGCACGGTGGGCAGGTGGACCCGAGAGAAGTGGTTGGATCCAGTTGCTTCTGAAAGGGCTTGCAGAGGGTGAGGGGGTCCGGGAGGCCCCCGTGGCCTCTCCTTTCTCTGTTAGCCGCTCAGTCGTGCGTGACTTTTGGGACCTCATGGGCTTCAGCCCACCAGGCTCCTCGGTCCATGGGATTTTCCAGGCAAAGACATGGAGAGGCCTCTCCCTGCTCCTGCCCAAACAGCTGCCCACGTGGCGCTTTAGGGTCCTGGGGGCTCGCCCACCTTAGTTGTGTGCGCCCCAGTGCCGGGGCTGTGGGTCCTCTGGGTCTGCCCTCGGAGAGGTTGTGGTTAAAGGGAGAGACACATTTGGAGGCAGCGCTTACAGGCCGGAAGGGTCAGCTATGAGGGCACGTGTAGGGGGCAGTGGGTGTCAGCCAAGACCTAGGGGATGAGCACGCATCAGCCAGGGCGGCTGGGGGAGGTCAGGCAGGAGAAGTGTCCCAAGCGGAGGGACCAGCCAGTGCCACGCTGGGCAGTGGGAGGCATATCCGCTGCCGTGGAACAGAGCAGTCCAGTGACACTGGGACGAGATGGAGGGGCCTCGGCTGGGAGATGGGCTGGACAGACAGGCAGAGTTGGGGCCCAGAGGCCCTTTCAGACCAAAACAAAGCCTAGAGGGGCCGAGACCCCTGGAGGAAAGGGATAGGTGGAGTGGGTGGGCTGGGCACAGGCAGAACCGGGCAGTGGATGCAGCAGCAGGGGACATGGGGTGGGGTGAGGAGGGGGAAGAAGGCACTTCTGTCTGGAGGTACAGCCAGGCCTCCCCGGTGGCTCAGTGGTAAAGAATCTGCCTGTCAATACAGGAGATGCAGAGTGATCCCTGGGTTGGAAAGATCCCCTGGAGAAGGAAATGGCAACCCACTCCAGGATTCTTGCTTGGAAAATCCCATGGACAGAGGAGCCTGGCAGGCTATAGTCCACAGGGTCGCAGAGAGTCAGACACGGCTGAGCATGCATGCGGGAGGAACAGAAAGCCTGGAGGAGCTCTTGGGCCTAAGGAAGGAGCAGTAGGGAGCCAGTGAAAGTTCTTGAGTGAGGGAGTAGTAAGATTAAAGCTTGTCTTTGACCATAAATTAGGGAAGCAGGGATGCATCATGGGAAGTGCTAAAATGACCTGGGTTCCAACCTCAGCTATGTTATTTGTTCCTTTGAGAACTTGAGCAAGTTCTTTCCCTCTCTGGACCTAAGGTGTTTTTTTTTTTCTTCACTTCTTTATAAAGTTCAAACTCTAAAATATACATATAATTCACATAAGATAAAAATTCCCCTTTTAAGGACTCAGTGGTTTTTCAGAGTTGTGTAACCATGGCTTCTATCTAATTCCAGAAGACTTTCATCACCCCAAAAAGAAGCTTCGGGTTTGTCATCTGTAAAATGGGGACCCAAGTCAAAGGGAGGTGGTGAGGGCTGAATAGGAGACTGTGTGTTTGACAGGGGAGGGTTACATTTACGATGCAGAAAAGGGCCTTTTCCTGTGTCCCATTTCACCCTTCCCTGTAGGACTTCTCCCTCCACGCACCCACTGCACAGACCCAGACTACTGAGGACAACCAGAACCGAGAGTGGTAAAATAAGAAGCAGGAGAGGGTGTGTGTGGGGTCCCGGTGGATTTTAGGGTTGCTTTACGGCTAGGCGAGCTCCCAGGGCCCTGGTGTGGCCCGGGGTGACAGTGACAGGAGGCCTTTCGGAATAGGGAAGTGAAGAGCATTGTGTGGTCATGGCCGGTGGTCACAGCCTGCAGCCTGCAGCCCGCAGCCTGCAGCCCGCAGCCCGCAGGGGAGAACTTAGTGGGGATCCGGACTCTCCTGAAGTCCCCACGCTGACATTATTGGAGTCTGTTTAATGAAGGGACCCTCTGCCATCTTCCTCTGAAAGGCCTATCTACACTTTGTAATTCTTTTAAGATCAGTTACCGTGAGCCAGCTTATCTCAAGTTTATCCCAGTTAGTTGGACACGCTTGGGGGCATCACAGCACCACGGTCATGCAGCCTGGACCACTCAGGATGTGGACTGTGTCTGGTGATTGTTCGGCCCCAAAAAGGCTTCTCCACTTGAACCCAGGAGGTGAGGGGGTGGCTGAAGTCTGCTCCTACAAGCAGGGGGCTGCCCAGCACCCCTGCCCTTGAAGTCCTAAGCCGAGCTGGGCAGGTACATGCCCCTCCCCATCTGCCTCCTTCCAGAGCAGCTAAGAAGCCAGAGAGAGGATGGGTCCATTCTCCCAACTCACAGACGGGAAGACTAAGGCCACGGGTCCGGGGGCTGCTGGGTGGTAGAGCTGGGGGTTCGGCGGTGGGGGATTCTGCACTGGATGCCCCAGGCTCTCCTGAGTGCTGCTTTCCACCTGGTGTTCCTAGTAGGCGTTCCATTCAGTCCCCAGGCTGTGTCCACAAGCTGGCCATTTGCAGCTTAGGCAGCTGCCTGCCAGGACAGGATTATAACATAGGAGAGCTCTAGGATCCTGGCTGGGAGTGGGGTCGGGAGGACCACTGCCTGCCTTGTGTGCCCCTAGAATAGCCTGGCTGGCCTGTGGATCAGGAGGCCTGTGCCCAGCTCCCCAAACCTCTCCTTGCTGCCAGCCCCGGAGCCCCCAGGAGTAAGATTTAGGGGAAGCCATAGAAGACAGGATAGGGGACCTGGAGCAGCTGATGGCTTGGGAGAAGCCGGGCCATGCTCATGCCAGGCTGGGAGGTCCCCCTGGAGGAGGTGACAGTGATGACCAGGAGGGTGGGGCAACTGGGGCTGGGCCAAAGGACTGAAGGTCAAGCTGGGGCCAAGAGCTGGTCTAGGGGCTGAACCAAGGCCGTGGGAGTCAGAGCTCAAGGCTGAAGGGGGTTCAGGGGCCAGCAGCTTAAGACCCCAGCCTCTGCATGCAGGCACTAGTTGTCGCGGTGGGGCTGCTAGCCTGGAACCCCAGACCTCTCCTTGCTGCAGACTCTAGGCCCCCCAAGAGGGGCCGGTGGAGCGGTAGTGGGGCTCCTCTCTGAGAGGAGTCTGAGGGGAACGCCTTGACCTCAGCATTCGAGAGTTGGGACCCCCTCCCAGGCAGCTTTCCTGCAGCTTGGGACCCAGGAGGCCCCCGAATTCAGAGACTGGTCCCTGTTGCTCTGGCCCTTCACCCCCATCTGTCCTGTGCTCACTTCCGTCTCCTTCACCTTCTCTACTGACCACCATCGAACACACTCCTCCCCT
>SJYX01015390.1:414816-438089 GCA_006410675.1 Oreotragus oreotragus
TGTGAGCAGGTGTGGGGCTGGGAGGGTGTGTGCACGCTCACTCGCCTTCTGCAGTCCTGGGTGCACAGGATTCTCCCGCCCATCGGCCTCTTCCCCGGTCCCAGGCAGAGCAACAACTCCGCCTCAGAAGGTGGCATGGCTAATTCTGGGCCTGGATTCCTGCCAGTGGTGGCACATCTGTGAGTGTGTGTGTGTGTGTGTGTGTGTGTGAGTGTGAGTTCCAGGGAAGTGTATTGTCTTGGTCCCTTTCTCTGAGCCAGCCAGCTTCTCTTTGTCCCCCATCTTGGACAGGAGCTGGGAGGCAGCAGAGAAATTGCAGGCAGTGGTTTCTTCATCTCTCTGAGCCTCATTTTCCTTATCTGTAAAATGGGTGGACAGCGCCCACTCGGGAAAGCACCTAAGAGGGTCCCAGCGCATGGCAATGGGGTGAGAATGGCGACAGGGATCAGCCCGGAGGAGCTGTACACGGGGCCCACATGCTCCTGCTGCCAGAGCCCAGCCTTGGCCTCCACACCACCTGCCACGAGGATCCCAGCATTGTCCCTTACACTGTCGGCACCTGTAGGTCCAATAAGGTGACGCCCTGGCCTCCATGGGGAGCAAGACCACAAAACTCCTGGAAAGTCAAAGACCCTCCTTGGCTCCGCAAATCCCCCACTCGCAGCCTGGGCACTGCCCTGTGACACGGGATGCTCCGTGCAGGGCTGTGGTTACGGAATGACATCAGCTAATAACAGGTCCCATTTTGCAGACAAGGAAAGATCCCCGGAGGCTCAGCGGCTTATATGAGATCGCCTAGCCTGAGGTTCCGGCCCAGACAGTCAGGGCCCAGGGAGCAGTGGGGTACTGGGCAGAAGACAGGGCTTGGGGACAGAGGGCAGCTGGGTGGAACATGGAGTGACAGGTGAGGTGCCCAGGACCATGTCCCCAGATGAGGCAGCTGGTGGGTTCGGCGGGGCCCCGGCCCCAAAGGGGGCCCTGGCGGAGGCAGTTCCCATCCAAAGCCCTGTCTGTCCTGTTCAATTTCGAGCTGAAGTGCAAACAAGGCTCAGCACCCAGTGCTCCTGCCCCAAATCGAATTCGGTGCTGTGATTTCTCTGCGGGTGGTGGCCAGCCTTCCGGGGAAGGAGCGTGGGGGAGGCTGGCACAGGGGCCAGGCCCAACCCCGGGGTGGGCGGGTGCTGTCTCTTATACACATCTAGATGTGTATAAGAGACAGGTGTGTGTGTGCGTGCCCGCGCGTGCTATTTCCGGGTGTGTGTGTGTGTGCGTGCCCGCGCGTGCGATTTCCGGGTGTGTGTGNCCCCGGGGTGGGCGGGTGGGAGCTGGCGGGGACGAGGCCATTTGTCTGGGGCAGCCAGCTTGGCTGGCCGGGATCTTCCACCCAAATTAAATTTTAACCCGGCTCATAAATCTTCCAAGTCCATCCCCTGCCTCCAGCCAGGTCCACCACAGCCCTCAGCCTGGGCCAGCACAGGGATAGCTTTGTCCGATGCTCCATGTGGCTGCAGGGCGGTAGGGTCTGGCCTGCCCTGGGTAGAGGGGACAGTCATGCATGGACAGGCCTGGAAGTCCTGCTAGGCACTGGCTGCTGGGGTTGGCCGAGGGCCCTGCCTGGCTGTCCCAGGCAGAAGCTTGGAGTCACCAGCTGGGGGCCCTGAAGGCCTGGGCCAGGGACCCAGTGGAGCTGTGGGTGGCCCTGCTGTCAGAAGGGTCCTGTTCAGATCATAGCTCCTTCCTGGAGGAAGCTAGGAGGTGGGTCTCCTAGCTTCTCTGAGCCTCAGTTTGCTCAGCTGTGCAGTGTAGGGGGGAGGTCATAGCATTCCCTGTAGGAGGTAGGGGGAATAAGGGAGGCTGTAGATGATGCCCTGGGGGCAACAGAGATGGGCTCCTCTGGGGGCCACCGCCAACCTGCGCTGTCAGAGGGGTGGGCTGGGTGCCACTTCCTGTCCCCCTGGCACCTTCGTCCAGCGGACAATGGGTGGCCTTGTGCCCAAGCGGGGAGGGGCAGGGGTGGCCACTGTAGGAGCAACCTGGGAAGACCCGGGGGGGCCTGCTTGCTCTGGCCCCTCCCCCTGGAGTGCTGGCAGGGGGGCTGCCCCCGGACACGCGACGGGAGCCCTAGGACTGGGGTGGGGAGCTCGATCCCCTGCCTGAAGCCCTCTGTGCAGAGCCAAGGGAAACTTCACTTAGCTGTGCATTTGTTGTTTATAGTGGTGTAAGACGTGCCCACTGAAGTGCCGACTCAGGGAATTTCACCTGTGGGCACTGCCCCCAGCTCGCAGGACGGATCATTCCTGGGCCACCCCGACCTCCCCTGCCCCAGCTTCCTACTCTCAGGGTCAACCTGCCCCTCCCCCCTGCCCTTCCCGGGCACCCAGCTGCCCTCAGGGTGATGTGCAGACCACCCCCTCCCCAGGAGGCTTCCCTCAGGACCTCCCCCAGCCAGCCTTCTCCCCGCTGGCTGAGCTCGAGGCGTCATCCTGTACTTGGCGGCGGCTCACGTTCAGGGAAGAAAGCGTTCAGGGAAGAAAGCGGGGAGAGAAGGAAGGAGGGGGGGTCATCATGTCCGCAGCACAGGTGAGCGCTCCGAGGGGTCTGGGACTCGCCGGATGGACCCCCAGGCGGTGGCTGGCACAGCCGAGGTCAAGATCGGCGGGACTCTGACTTTGTGCTCCTTTCCTCCCCACCCCGTGACACCTGCAAGGCGCCCTGGAAACCGTGGGAGGAGGGAGCCTGCCAGCCCTTCCCTACCCAGCAGGGCCGATGCTGTCCCCTCGCCTCCAAGGCAGCGGTGCAAGAGGAAAACCAGAGAAGTCTTTTCCACATACGGATCCCTTCCCTGGCCCCCAGCAACTCCCGGCTGACAACCCCAGAACACAATGGGCCCTGGTAAGCACAGGATGCCTGGCTCCCCGCCCTTCACAACCCCTGGGCCCCCAGACCTCACTCTGTTGGCCTCTCCCCACACGGTGGGCACCTCCCAGGCAGCTGCCCCCTCGTCCACACCCCCGGACGCTCCTTCGTCTGGCATCAGAGCACACAGTTAACATCTCCACCGGTAAACACCGCAGCGCCATGTTTCACCCATGCCCAAACGTGGATCACAAACACTGACATGGATGAAGGTTCCCCGTCGAGCGAGGCCGGGGATTTGTGGGTCTGGCAGAAACACACCTGCGTGGCCCGGAAGGAAGCCCAGGCGAGCGGTCCTCCTGCTCTCCTGGGGCCCCCGCCCCACATCGGTGCCCGGAACTGGGGCCTTCTGGAAGGACCTCGGAACCTAAGGAGGTAGACAAGCTGGCTGCTGCCCGCTGTGAGAGCAGGCCACCCGGGCATCCTGTTTCTGCTGCTGCCCGGGGAGGGCGTGTGGGGGCGGGCAGGGCAGGGGAGCCCCTCCACGGGCTGGCCACCCAGACCTCCCTCCTCTTCCGTCTGTGCTCCACCCCACCCCTGGGCTGTAGGTCAGGCTGGCTCCCCGCAACCCAAGTCCCTTGCCCTGGGTATCAAGAGCACCTAGGCCAAGGGACGGGGTCTGGGGGGTGTGGCTCTGCCCACGCAGGCTGTGTTCTCCGGGCACTAGAAGGGGCCAGGTCAAGCTGGTGCGTCCCTCACCGTCCCTGTTGGAGCTCTGGGCTAGGAGACTGGCACTCAGGTCCCAGGCTGATTGGTGGTACCTACTGTCATGGATACCCCGAGCTGATGTGGTCCAAGGAAGGGGCACAGCTGGAGCCAGCGTCCTGCTGGCCTCATGCCCCACAGCCTAGATGTGGACGGCTGGAGGCGGGTGCCTGGCCCAGCGTCTCTGCACCACGGGGTCTGCCCTGGCAGGCAAGGGCGGGTGATGGCTTAGCCACCGCACCCCCCAGCTTCTGGGCTGAGGGAGAGGCTGGAGAGGGCTGGGTTATGTCAGGAGGGGAGAGCAGCGCTCCTCAGCTGTTTGGAGGCCCAGGAGGACCCTGCCTGAGGTCACCCACTCCAGTGTGGCTAGACACGCGGGTTCCCACATTAGCACTGCTCCCTGGTCACCATCTGCCCCTCCCAGCCGCCTCCTCTGGCTCTTCCCATAGACACTTGGACCCCCATGAGTCTCCTGCCCCTAGCCCAGGGCCCTGGGGACTCTGTTACTCAGACTGTGCTTGCAGAAAAAAAGCTGAGCCACCTGGAGACTCCTCCGGGTGAGTCGATTAAAGCTGCTGCGTCCCCTGGGGAGAGACCAGGTGGGCACCCTGGGGAGCCGTAACCAGGAGATGAAGGGGCCTCAGCTGCCAGGCAGGGCTGAGGAGCGCAGCGGGGACTTGGGGGCAGGGAGGCCGGGTCTAGCCCCAGCTCTGGGAGCCTCGGGTTCCTCACCTGTGAGAGGGAGGCACCACCGTGCTCCTTGCAGGGTGCGCTGTGAAGGTGAGCCCCAGTAGAGAAGGCGGGGCGCTCCCCTGCTCGCCTCTACTCTCCCCTGCGCCTGGCAGCCGTGGCCGAGCACATCAGACACCCTAGTCCCTGTGCTCCGCGCTCCCTGTGAGGACCTTGCCGCCTCCAGGCCCCCGGTCTCCCCGCCCCGTCCACAGTATCCCTTTCGCAGGCACCCACAGGCTCCATCCTGGTGCCATGTCACACGTGCCAGGACGCCCGTGAGGGGCGCCCTCTCCGCCTGGCAGCCCCCGATGGCTCTGCCCGCGTCCCTGTGGCGCCAAGGTGCACCACCCTTTCCAATTTGTCGTCCTCTCTGGGTTTCAAGTTTTCCATCCACACAGACTCAGAGCCAGGCGGCCCCTATCAGCTGTGTGGCCCCCGGCAAGTCACCTACTACCCACCCTGGGTGTCAGCTGTCTCGTCCTCACGGGATCATTAGGGGCAGGAAACAAGTCAGCAGACATTGGAAGACTCTGAACGTGCGTGGCTCACGGGAGGCCCTCGGGAAGTGGAAAGTGGAAGTGGCCGTTGCGTGATCACTTGGCACGGGGTCAGGGTGCGCGTGATCACTTGGCAGGGGGTCAGGGTGCGCGTGATCACTTGGCAGGGGGTCAGGGTGCGCCACAGCGGGTGTTCACAAGGCTCTGACAGCGCTGGGGAGACCGCCGGGGAAGGGGAGGCTCTCTGGCTGGCGACAGTGGCAAGCGTCACCACCAGGGTCTGAGGAGCTCACTGGCGACCACATCCTCCCGGCCCAGAGCAAGCTGCAAAGGACCTGGAAGGAGAGTGTGCACAGCCTCGCAGAGTCCCGCAGGAGGCAGGCGGGCGATGCTGAAGGCCTTTCACGTAGGTTAAGAGCACCCACAGCTCTGGGTCAGAAACAGCAGGGTCCCAGCCTTGACTCTGCTGTGAGACCAGCATAGGGTGAGCGGCTCTCTCGGGTTTCCTAGGATTTGTGCTAAAAGTCGCTCAGTTGTGTCCGACTTTTTGTGACCCCATGGACTGTAGCCTGCCGGGCTCCTCTGTCCATGGGATTCTCCAGGCAAGAATACTGCAGTGGGTTGCCATTCCCTTCTCCAGGGATCTTCCTGACTCAGGGATCGAACCTGGGTCTTCTGCATTGCAGAGAGATTCTTTACTGTCTGAGCCACCAGGGAAGCCCAAACAGGGAAAATCCCAGGCAAAAAAAGAATCTGGGGTCTTCCCTAGGGGTCCAGTGGCTAAGACTCCACACTCCCAGTGCAGGGGGCCTGGGTTCGACCCCTGGTCAGGGAACTAGACCCCACATGGTGCAGCTAGACCCAGGGCAGCCGAAAAACGAGAGGAAGGAAGGCGGGAAGGATCTGTGGGTTACCCTGGAGCTGGGCTGAGGTACCTCACGTCTCTGAGCCTCAGTTTCCTCGTCTGTAAGCTGGAGAAGAAGCCTTCTCCCCGGGCGAGTGGGCCTGGGAAAATCAAATCAGACCCGGCAGGCGGGTAGGATGGGCCTGCGGGTCTCCAGCCCTCGCCCGTCCTCAAGAAACGGATCCAAGGGTGTTTTTCCCGACTGGAAGCCTAATAGTCAGCAGTTATTTATCGCTGCGTTTCCTTGTGGGTAGGAAAGCCACAAATAAGTAAATTCAGGCAGCAGGGCACCATTATCGAGCCCAGTGCTTTATTTCCCCATCTCGTCTCCAGCCCGGGCCTGCTGCGGGTCGATAATAATTTACGACGCAGCCCCCGCAGCAGAGGGGAGGTGGCCAAAAACACACGTTAGGTTGGAGTCACCCTCCTTGTACCAGCTCTGCACTAGCAAGAGGCTGTGACGGCGAGCCTGGGGGCTGGGGAGGGAGGCCCCCGGTCCCACACATAGGGGAGGGCAGAAGGGCGGTGTCTGGGTGCTGGCTGCAGGGGCTTCACGGGAGGAGGGCAGCCAAGGTGCTGACCGGCCCCTGCTTGTCCCTGACCTCCAGTCGGGCCCACGTTCTGGGGCAGGGGCGTCACAAGGCTAAAACGGGACAAGGGGACAGCCGTGGGTCTCTCCAAGGAGTGGTTTGGGGTTCGTCTCCGGTGGGACCCCAGGGGAGCAGGGCCTCAGACAGGGGTCCCGTGCCTGAGACCTCGGGAAAAACCTAGGCGGGGGGACATGAACGGGAGAGGGCAGGGGAAGGGACGAGCCCAGCGGTGGTCCTGGCCAGGATGTGATCCACAGCGGCCGGGGGGCTCTGGAGCAGAACTCGCAGGGTGGTGTCTCGCTGCGTCCTGGCGGGCCAGTCAGTGGCCTCCGGGGAGAGGACACGAGTGGCTGGCGGGGCAGCTGGAACCACCAGCAGCCACCCACTCACAGCGCCCGGCAAGGGGTCTGGGGGCCTGGAGGCCTCCGCCACGGGGGTCCCCAGCCCGCAGAGCCTCTGCCAGTCTACCCTGCTGCAGCAGGAGCGGGGCTGTGACTTGGGTTTCACAATTTACGTCGCTGATTTCATCACCTTGCGTGTTCTGTCATGTTTGCCGCCATGACAATCTCACTCTTCCCTCTGGGGACTCGGGGGCGTGAAACTGGGGTGGGGGCAGCACTGAGTCAAGCTCGTGCCCTGGGGCCAGGCGGGCGGGCCCGAGGGGAAACTGCTGCTCTGACTCGGGGGCTGTGGGAGGGAGTCTGGTCAGCACAGGACGCCGAGCGAAGGGCTTTGGCGAAAGCACCTGTCTCGAGGGTTATGATAATAATAATCGCTGGCTTCTGTATGTGCCTGGAGTGCCAGGCTGGTCCTTAGGGCATCCGCAGGGTACCATCTTTGATCGTCACCACCAATCCACGAGGGTGCTTCCCTCATTACTCCATCTCATAGACACGGAAACGCTCAGAGACCCAAGAAACACAGCTGTTGAAGCTACACAACCCCGACCTCTGACTCCAGGCTGTTAACCACCTTTTCTTTCTGTGTGTCCTCGTCGCTGAGTCACGTCGAACTACTTTGTAAGCCCATGGACCGCTGCCCACCAGGCTCCTCTGTCCATGGGATTTTCCAGGCAAGAAGACTAGAGTGGGTTGTCATTCCTACTCCACGGGATGTTCCCGACCCAGGGATCGAACCCGCATCCTGCGTCTCCTGTGCCCTCCTAGCCCTGCAGTCACACCCCAGTGCCCCAAGGAGGCAGCTGAGGCCCTGGCAGGTCAAGGACTCATCCAAGGTCCTCTAGTCCAGCAACACTTCCCTCGCCCCTCTTCCATGTGCCCGCTATCAGCATTCTCAGGGGGCCCCTGCCTGCCAGCCCTCACTCTGTCCCCAGTGTGACCCCAGCTGATCAGGGAGAGATCACAGGCTCCTTTTCCGGCAGGAGCTGGGCAGACACCTAATTGGCAAAGGATGGACAAACAATCGGCAAACAAGGGGAGAGGTACGGCCTGACTGCCCGCTCTCAATTAGGGGGCTTCCTCTTTTTTGCTACTTATTCATTGTTTTATGTTTGGCTGTGCTGGGTCTTCACTGTTGCATACGGGCTTTCTCTAGCTGCGGTGAGCAGGCGCTCCTCTCCAGTTGCAACACGGAGGCTTCGCATCGCGGCGGCTCCTCTTACTGCAGAGCACAAGCTTTAGGTGCGTGGGCCTCAGTGGTTGTGGCGCCTGGGCTCGGCAGTGTTGCCTCTCGGGCTCCAGAGGGCCAGCTCAGCAGCTGGAGTGCATGGCCTCAGCTGCCCCACGGCATTTGGGACCTTTCTGGCTCAGGGACTGAACCGGTGTCCCTTGCGTTGCAGGCGGATCCTCAACCACGGGACCACCAGGAAGCCCATGGGGGCTTCCTCTTGAAGGTCCCAAAAAACCACCCTCCCAAGCCAAGGCCAGAAGCATGCCCTGGTGTGTTCAGAAGGCCAGCCCTGGCCCCTGCGTTGTCCCGCACCCACTGGAAAACTGGTTACCCCCTGCTGAGCCTGTTTTAGGGGCAGCAATGTGGTCCCGGGACTTCCCAAGTGGTGCTAGTGGTAAAGAACCCGCCTGCCGATGCAGGAGATTAAAGAGACACAGGTTTGACCCCCAGGTTGGGAAGATTTTTCTGGAGGTGGGCATGGCAACCCACGCCAGTATTCTTACCTGGAGAATCCCATGGACAGAGGAGCCTGGCAGGCTACAGTCCATAGGGTCACAAAGNATTAAAGAGACACAGGTTTGACCCCCAGGTTGGGAAGATTTTTCTGGAGGTGGGCATGGCAACCCACGCCAGTATTCTTACCTGGAGAATCCCATGGACAGAGGAGCCTGGCAGGCTACAGTCCATAGGGTCACAAAGAGTTGGGCACGACTGAAGCGGCTTAGCACACACACAAGGTGGTCCTAGGACAGCGGGAGGACTGCACGGGGGGGGCCCCCTCCTGGTCCTCCGCAGGGGCCGTGTGACCACGGGGGGTCGGGATGGCACCCCACATTCTCACGGCCAGCCTTCCAGAGAAGCTCTGAACACTGCCTCCAGGAGGGCCCCAAATTCCACCATGATGCTTCCCTTGTCTTGTTTTTCCTTTCTGCCTGGCTCTTACAAAAATTAAACACGGATGGTTTCATCTTGGGAAAATTAGCATTCTAGGCAGGGCTAGGGGATGTGATCAGAATGTCAAGGCCAGAGCCACAGAGCAGGAAGGTAAGGGAAGAGATGCCCGTGCCTGGCGGGGGCCCTTGGGTGGGGGCAGAGGGCTCGGATCTGCCCAGGAGGCATGGTGGGGCCTTGCCTGGCCGCCAGGGGGGAAGGATGAGGCTGGGCGTGGCTGCCGGGGGTGGGTGTGTGTGTGTGTGGCTGCATCGGGTCCAGGGCTGGGGGAAGTGGAGATGAGGGAGGCTCAGAACAGAGACTGGGTCTGCCTAGGCAGGACCTGTGGCTTCCCATGGCCCCAGCCCAGGTCATCTACACATCCGTCCTCTCTCTCATTCGGCCCTCATTTGCTGATGCGTGTGCCTCCTGTGTGCTAGGCACCGAGCTCGGGCACTAAGGGCAGAGCTGTGCTAGGCCCACCCCCGACCGCTGAGCACGCACCGGACACTCAGCACACGGCAGACTGTGCTGCCCAGAGCGCATTCCAAAGAGCGTGCAAATCCTGCGCGGCTAACAGGCGACCGCCGGCGTGAGCAGGGTTAAATCGGTACCTTTGAGACAGGACTTCTCAGAGCCTTTAATGACTGAGGTGCCCCGTGAACCGGCTTGGGGAGCACTGCCCTCCAGTCCTGGCCACCCAGGAAGTGTGCTGTGGGCACAGGGCCAAGAGCGGGTTCGTGTCCGGTCCCCACTGTGGGCCCACTGTGAGACCTTGGGCAGGCTGCTGAATCTCTGTTTCCTCAGGTGGAAAACTGAAACGGTGATGATAGTGCCTGTGGGTCCACTGAGGTGCTGTAAGGATGGTGCCCGCCTTGGACTTCATACGGGGTTGCGCCTGCTGCTGTTGTCACTGTATTATTATTATTATCCACTTAGCTCTGTGTGCTGGGCCGTAAGCAGAAGTCTAGTTAGCGATGGCGGCTGTCGCATTGCTGACACAGTCCATGCCCTTAAGGGGTCACAGCCGAGGGTTAAAGACAGTTATTTACAGAATCCGGGGTGGAGAGTGCGGGGCCAGGGCTTTGGGGAGGTAGCAGCCGGAAGGAACAACGGCATGGCTAGCATGGCTTCAAGAGCACAGCTCGGGGAAGGAAGCCTGGGTTGGCTAGGCCCCCACCTGACGTGGTCTCCCTGGTCCAGCCTGGGCCTCGGCACCCCAAGCAGTGGAGGTCTGGTCCATCTTTGGGCATCTCCACCCGTCAGACTTCTTAACTGAATCCCTCCTGTCCTTCTGGTTCTTGGGCCTCCCAGAGCATGGTGGTCTTCCTTCTCCCAGGTCAGCTTGTACGTCTGGGAGGACCAGGGACCAGCTGTCTTCCCCGAACTGTCCCACCCACCCCCCACCTCCGTCACGGCCCTAGCTCCTCCTCTGGGCCTCCTGCCCTGCAGTGTGGCCGTGCCTCTGGCTGGGCCCAAACTGAACGAGGTTCCCCCGTCTAGACTGACCAGGGCAGAAGCAGGGAGGGAGCAGGTAGAGAGGCCCTCCTGCAATGCAGGTCCCTCCTTTAATGCAGCCCTCTAGAACCATGAAGTGGGGACCCCCATGTCTGGAGAGTTGGTCATCTTGTGCAGACACAGAGAAGGCCAGTCTAACAGAGAGTAGGGTGCCACGGGAGCCCGAGAGGCCATGCTAAAGCAGGCTAGGGACCAGGGACAGTCAGGGAAGGCTTCCTGGAGGAAGGGGCACTCATCAGCCAGAACCAGCTGGCAGGCTCCCAGAACAGAGACCTTCTGAATCACCCAGTCTGCTCTGTCTGGCCACAGGGAAACTGGCAGAGTTGTTTGGTTGCTTACATTGTAGGTCAGACTCCAGAAGCTAACTATTCAGGTGTCACTGGAGGGATCATTTATCTCTAGGAAATGTGGCT
This sequence comes from Oreotragus oreotragus, assembly GCA_006410675.1. NCBI lineage: Eukaryota > Metazoa > Chordata > Mammalia > Artiodactyla > Bovidae > Oreotragus > Oreotragus oreotragus. The sequence continues at coordinate 425,651 of SJYX01015390.1, forward strand.
GGGGGAGGCTGGCCACAGAGGCCAGAGATCTGGCAATGCTGGGCCCCCAGTTCCTTGTCTGCCAGGATTCAGAAAGTCCCCCCACCCACCATGACCACTGGCATCCTTAGCTGTCCCTGGAGTCCACAGCGGGTGGGGGGATTCTGAAACCCAAGACCCCACACCCAGGTCAGGGGCCCGGGAATTAGCCCAGTGCCCCCTGTCTGGGCCTGTATCCTGGGAGGCGAGAGCCGGGGCATGGGGGGCTACAGGACAGGGAAGCAGCCTCCAGGCGAGGCTCCAGCCCTTGTGCTCCAAGAGTGAAGGTACCAGAGGCCTCCTTAGCCACAGCCTCAAAGAGCTCCGTTATTAGCAAAGTGCACTGTGAAGCCTTCTTCTTCCTCCTTCTATCCTTAAGGCAGATTCCCAAATGAAAATACACAATGAGCAGCCATGAGGAAACCTCGGAGGAAAGCCAGGCGGCTGCAGAGCCGGGAAGGAGCGCCACTCCCCCATCGCGTGGGGTGTGGGCTTCCTTGCTTTATTTTAAACAGTCTCTTTTCCCTTCCTCCCGACTCAGCCGGTCTCTCAGGCTGCGCTTTAAGTCCTTTTGAAGTGTTACAACCATTTTCTCCTCTTTCAATTAACAACAAGAAAAGGAAGCTAATAGCTTCCTGAGCCATTCGCTGTAAATATTAACAAAGTCTGGCCGCCTGGCCTGGGTGCCGGCGTTGCTCCCGGCCGGAGAGTGAGTTTACGGGAAGGACGGGAGGGGGTGAGAGATTTCCAACACTCGCCGAAAACCCCTTGGCACAGGCTTCTGCTGGTGCGGGACAAGTGAAGAGCGGGCGGGGGAGCCGGGCTTGAAGGCGCCCGTCCCCGGGGGTTAGGGGGCCTGGCACAGCTGGCGAGAGGCACGTGGGTACTTCTGGAAGAAAGGGCAGCTTCCACCAGCTGCACCTGAGTAAATGCAGGTACGTGGTCGGAATCCCCAGCTCATGGCTCCGAGGGTGGTCAGTAGGGGAGGTCTAGGGAGGAGCATTTTTAATTCAGTAGCTGGGCAGGGGTGGGGGGGCCAGCTGATGGTCCCCAGGGTGCCTGTGCCCACAGGGTTCAGATTACTGAAGGAATGTGAGGCAGCAGTGAGGGGAAGGAGCTGCGGATGAGGGGAGCTCAGACCCAGTGAGCAGAGCCTGGGTTCTGAAAGCTCCTCGGCCTGCTCCCTGAGAGACCCCCATAGTCCCTGGCAGGCGGGTTCTTAACCATTAGCACCACCTGGGAAATCCCTGAGCCTCCCAGACATACCAGTAAAGTCTTGCTTCAAACATCTGCTTGAGGAACTTCCCCAATTTCCAGAGGCTAAAACTCCATGCTCCTAATGCAGGGGGCCTGGGTTCAATCCCTGGTCAGGAAGCTAGATTCTGCAAGCTGCAACTAAGAGCTTGCATGTCGCAACAACAACGACGACGGAGCCCACGTGCCGCAACTAAGGCCCAGCACAGCCAAAATAAATAATATAAATATATTTTTAAAAATCTCAAAAGACCTATGGCATGTAGACTGGACAGGGCCCATCTTGTGACCAGGGTGGCCAGGGGCCCAGGTAAGAGCAGACAGAGGCCAGCGACCGGGAGGCGCCTGGCTCTTCTGCCCAGGACGCCCACTGCCCACATCCACAGAGGGACCCACCCAGCCAAAAGCTCACAGTGGGACGTGGTCGGGAAACACACAGGCACTGTTCTGCCCACAGAGCAGGCCAATTTCCTGAGGAAGGCCTGGCCTTCGCTGTTGCACCAGACTCATCCTCGCTGGGCTCCCTGGGCTGGACACAGACCTTTGTGTGCAGAAGCTGGGTTTCAACGAGCCCTGTGAGGTAGACCTGGCCAGCAGGCAGCTCCTTCCGGGGAGCCACGGGAAGAGGACACAGGCCACAGGTGGCCCACTGTGGGCACGCAGGCAGGGGAGCAGGCCTGGGGGGCCTGGTACCCTCACCGTCCCCCCCGCCCCCAACAGCAGGGCCGCACACAGTCCCCTCAAGGGGCTCTCCCAGAGGCTGAGCGCAGCGGTCACGAGCCTGGCTGAGCACCAGCTGCCCTTGGCTGGCCCCTGCCCAGAGTGCCTCTTGCCGCCCGCTGGCTCGGAGGCTGTTTCAAAGGCACGAGAGCCCTCCAGGCGCAGGAGGCCTCTTCAGGCACCCGCCTGTGCTCCTGGCTCAGCACGCCCCGGGGACAATGGTGCCCACTCGGCGGCCTCTCTAGGGCCCCACTGCTCGGCCGCCTTGCTGGGGCAGCACCCTGAACTGGTACAGTAGCTGGGAGCCTGGAGCCGGTGGCTTCTCTGCTCCGGGCACTGCCCGGCCGGCTCCCCAGTGGTCTGTCTCCAAGGATGGGCACTGGCCAGGGTCCAGGCCTGCTGCCCAGGTGGCGTGGGACCCTGCAGCTACGGACTGGCTTGCACGCTTGCTCACACGCCCGTCCCTGAAAGTCTGGGTTTTGTCAGGAAACGGTTTAATTAGCAGAGCGGAGGCTGGGAGGGTTCATGCCCGAACGCAGGCTCTCTCACATCCTCCCCTTCTCAGCCGCTTAGCTGTGCGGGTGCCATGCTACCGTGCCAAGCCAGGGGGGCCAGAGCGAGTGAGAAGGGGGTGGGGGTGCCTCTCGTGCAGAGGAGCCTCCAGCTCCTCCCCTTCTGGAGCCCTCCCTGGGTGCCTAGAACCAGGCTTGGAGCCCCTGGGGACCAGCTGCCCATGATGCTGCTCCGTGGGGTCACAGGAGCACTCAGCCACCCTCCAGCGAGGAGGAGGAGGAGGGAACCCATTCGCCCCAGGCCTGTCTTCAGGGAAGTCTCTGAGTCCGCCCCTCCGTCTCAACACCCGTGCTCCCCACTCCTGCTCCTGAGGACACCGTCCCAGCCCCTCACTGGTCTGCGCCCATGCACCCTGGTGCCCTCCAATTCTCCAAGGAGGTCTGGCCATGCCCCTTCCTGCCTGGGTGCCCTCACTGGCTCCCCACCGCCCTCAAAATGAAGACCAGGCCCCTCAGCAGAGCGTTCAAAATTCCCCCCAAGAATCCCACCTCCCACTTCCGCTTAGATCACAGCCCTCCTAACTCAGAGCTTCGGGACACCAGCTTTCCCACGGCACCAAGCCCTCTCGCCTCTGAGCCTTTGCATATGCTATTCCCTCAGCCTGAAATGCCCTTCCGGCCTTGTCCCGATAGGGCTGACTCTGTTACAGGAGCAGTCCACACTCCCGAAGGGAAGAGCTCTCCCTGCCCCATGGCCCTGGCCCCCAGCCCTCTGCCCCCAAGAAAGAAGCAATGTGACTGTGGCAGCGCCCAGGTCCATGCCGCGGGAGCAGGGGGTGACCCACACTGCGGTGGGGGAGAAGGGACAGGCCCTGTGGATGCCCGTCCTTGTGGGAGAAGTCGGCAGCCATGGAACAAACTCCAGCTTTGAGCCACAAAGAGCCTTTTTCATCTCTAAAGGTCACATACAGATGTTGACCTCAGCCTGGAAGTCTGAAATGAAAGAACACCCTGGGTCTGCTAGCTCATGCCAACTTTGACCTGCTTACAAAGATCTAAACTCTGCCCTCTCTGCCACGGGGCAGCACTGCCCAGGGAGGGGCGCTGGCATGTTGTTCATTTAGAACGCCACTTGGCTAAGTCACCAGCCATAAAGCCCACCTGGGTTTCCAGCAGCTCATACAGGCGTCTGATTAATGACACACACATAAAAATCCATCCCAAAGAGTCATAGGTTGGAAAGAAGCAGGAGAGCTAATTGGTAATATAGGAATTAATGTTAGTGCGTTCCTGTCTTCATGGCAGGTGGGAGCTTGTAAAGTTGAAGAGCGTTTTCATTTCAGGTGGAGGCTTGAGGTCCAAAGGTGGGGCAGCGACCCTGAAAGGTGGATGGGGGGACCATGGCCACACCCGCCCTACTCCAGCTTGCTACTGAACCCAGGTGACCATCATGACGTGGGAGTCTAGAGGACCCCAGAACCACAGCATGGCATCACCTTCCCCAGAAAGCCCTCTGTGACCCAGCTACTCACCCTCCAAGCCCGGGCTGGGCAAGGAGTGGCTTTGACTCTGCCAGCGCCCCATGTGTGTCTCCCACTGACCCGCTGCAAACCAGTGACCTCCCTCATGGGACCACGAGCTCCTAGGGGACACGGGCTCCTCTTTGGGTCCATGCATTCTGAACAGCAGTGGGTCTCAATACATGCTTGCCAGACGGATGGATGGATGGATGAATGGAAAGGAAAGGAAATTTCCTAAAGGCAATCAGTCCTGAATATTCATTGGAAGGACTGATGCTGATGCTGAAGCTCCAACACTTCGGCCACCTGAGTCATTGGGAAAGAACTGAGTCATTGGGAAAGACCCTGATGCAGAGAAAGAGTGAAGCGGGAGGAGAAGGGGGCGACAGAGGATGAGACGGTTGGATGGCATCACCGACTCGAGGGACGTGAGTTTCAGCAAGCTCCGGGAGTTGGTGATGCACAGGGAAGCCTGGCGTGCTGCAGTCCACGGGGTGGCAAAGAGTCGGACACGACTGAGCAACTGAACTGAACTGAGAGATGGAAAAATGGATGACAGATGGAAAGATGGGCAGGTAGATGGACGAGTGGAGAAACAGAGGGTGGGAGAGAGCTGTACAGATGGATGGATGGAGAGATGGAAAGACGGCTAGGTGGATGGAAGCATGGAAAGCCAGATGGTTGATGGATGGATGGAAAGACAGATGAACTGACGAATAACTGCATGAGGGACTCGGGAGAGTCTCTAGGTGCGTGGGCCTAAGGGCCTCTTTGTGCTTCTGCTGCACTGAGACTTAGCGTCGTGCAGGGAGGAGGGAACTGGCCCAAAGTCCAAGTTCCTGGCTGCCATGCAAGTACAGACGTAGCAAAGCTCCCGCCTTCTCGGCGTCACTGCATCTGCACAGTGGGGACAGTCCTCCCTGCCCTGCCGGCTGTGCTGGGCTGGCCCCAGGCTCAGGGGAGACGGTAAAGCAGAAATGACCTGGAAAAGGATAAGGGACATCGTCCCCTTGTAAACGGCGTACATGTACAGGCAGACGGATCCGGCCAAGATGCAGAGAGTGCTGTAGAGACGTGGGATCGTGCACTTGGCTTTCTTTCCTCCTTTCATATTTCTTTTACTACAGTTATGATGTTGTTATTTATAATAAAAACTAAAATGGTGTAAGCATCTCAAGTACTTGCTGAGGAAGCTTTTATTGTGTTGACCCGAAAAACGGATCTTTGGCACCGGAATGCAGGGACCAGACCTACGGGAAGGGGAGACGGCAGAGGTGACGAGGGTGAGCAGAGGGTGTCGTGTGGTCGAAGTACCCACAGTTGGCCGGGGGGGGGGCTCCCGCTTTGAGACTCTGAGACCGTGCACATTCGCTTTGCCCTTGGTCAGCTGGACTGGCCGCGTGGGAGGTTCACATACGCCCGCTGGCGTGGCTTGCTCTGCCTGTGCATGGGTTATAGTGTGTGTGCCCGCTGGGGACTGCACAGCTTGACGGGAGGTGTGTGCCAGGAGGGCTCGTTTAGGATGTGTGCCTGGGCCCAGCGCACGCAGGTGGCTGCGATAATCGTAACCGTGCACCACACGTGGACGCAAAGTGCTCTCACCTTGCAAGCTCCGCGTCCAGGCTGCCCTCGCTGCACACACCCTCCCTGACTCTCGAGAGGCACCCATCACCCGGAAGCCCTCGAGGAGCCCATATCCCCAGCGGGGCCTGGGCCAGGCATCGCTGCCCGGCTCCCAGAAGGACCACACACAGGGACAGGGGAGGCAGGGAGAAGTGACCCCGAGGGCACAAGGCTGGACAGGCCTGCTGAGGGCCTTGCTCGGACTCTTGATTCTCTCAGTGAGAAAGTGTGTTTATTAAGGACCTACTGTGTGCAAGACACTGACTCAGGCCCTAGGAGATCAGCCTCCGATGAGCAGATGTGGTCTCTTCCTTGAACCAGGGAGATAATTCCTTGAGAGACATGATGTCATTGCCATCATGGTTTGTTCAATCCCGCAGGCGGAGAGGAGGCGAGGGGCGACGGTGGACGGACTCTTGCAGAAAGGGGGCAGCTCGGGGAGTTAGGGGAGGTGGTGGGGTGGAGGCCAGGGGGCCAAGCCTTGGAGGCTGCTCTGGCAATGTCGCCTTTACCCTGAGGGCTCTGGGAAGGGTCCGAGCCAGCCGAACGCAGCTGCCTTCCTGGGTTCGTAATTTCGAGAGCAGAGCTCTGTCGTGGGGGGATCAGCCGCCCATGGCTCTCGGTCCCGAGGACACTGTCACCACCCTCTCTAAATACGGAGGCCCAGCCACCTCTGCTCCCACCACACCCCACCCCCCAAGGTAGAAAACAATTTCCTCACCCCAGCCAGGGAGGCGGATGACCTCATTGGACTCTTTCCATCTCTCGCTTTCATAGAGAAATTACAATTTATAATTGGATGAAATCACGCGGGTGTAATAGCAATAAGAGTTGGGCTGGAGCCCAGCAGTCACCCCTTACGTGGGGACTTTGTCCTCATCTTCCCTCCTGTCCAGCCCCCATCCGACCCCTTGCCAGGGGGCTGCCCCCCACCTGCCTGCTCACACCATGAGTATTTGCCAGATCCTGGCCATCAGGGGGTGACGTCCTGTGGGTTCTTAAACCTCGCTGTTTCTTAACCCTCCTTCCTCCTGGGGAAGCTTGTCCCACGGCCTCTCCACTTCTCCCGTCCACCCGTCAGCCTCTGCCCACCCTCCACCTGGCCAGCACCCGGCCCGCTTCCACATGGAGTCCCTGCCAGGTGGGGTGCCCAGTGAGTGCCCAGACCCCCTCCCCCAGTATGGGCTCTAGACATGCACCCCAAATATCCTGGTTTTTATTTGCGACAACCCCAGACAACACGTGTTTCTCAAATCAGCCACCTTTGGCCCTACAAAGGCAAGTGCCCAGATGCAGCCGAGCCCATCTGGATCCGATTTCAAACCAGAGCTCGCGCTCTCAGATGTGTAATAAAAGCCCTCTTCCAAAGAGGGGCTCCTGCAGGGGGAATACGGACGCCGGGGCAGCGCGGTCCTTCAGCACGCCACGCTAATGAGAGGCGATCTGGCTGGCTCCGTTTGGGATCTGGGGGAGCAGCCGGCCCTGCCCCCAGGTCTCTGTGGAAGGGGAAGGCAGCCGCGGAGGGCAGCTGGGAGTGCAGCACGGGCCCGGGCTCAGAGGGAGGCCTGGAGGCCAGCTCTTCTGGTTCCGTGACGCTCCTGTTTCCCACGGCGGGGAAAGGCAGCACTTATTCTGGAAGCCGAGGCCCTGGAGGCCCAGTTGGATCCTCTGAATGACATTTAGCAAGAGGAGCAGGTGCTGGGGGAAGCAGAGCCAGCGCTGGGCCAGGCGGGCGGCCCCTGCGTGGCCAGGAGCTCACGGAGCCTCATTTTTTCTCTTCCTAGTCCTCCCACCCCCGCTCCCCACCCAGAAAAACAGAAAGCTAGGGAACTGCCAGGAAGGGTGCTTTGCGCGGCCAGCTGTTTGTTATCTGGGTTTGAAAAGAGAAGGGAGATGGCAGGGAATAATCCCAGCCTCCTCCCGGATCACGGATCACGGGAAGGTGGTGTTCAAGAAAACAGGCTCCGGAGGGCTGGGGGGAGCGGCGGCCTGTCCCTGTGCGTTTCCCAGTTTCCCTGGGCTTAATCACGCGCATTGTCTTTTGACAGGTGAGGAGGCAGGGAGTGGGTGAGGAGGACTCCCTGGTGGACATCCGAGAAGGAGCTGAAAGCAGGAATAACCCGTCCCCTCACCTCCCCAGCAAGGAAACCTTTCCACAAACAGGAGCGGCCAAGCAGGACCAAGTGCCCCCCCGGCCCCCACCAAACCTCTTCCCAGAGAGGGGGCATGTGAGGCCTGACAGCTCAGCGGCGCCTGCCAGCAGCTGCAGCCCCGCGGCGAACATCTGAACTCCTCAGCGGGGTAATGGACCCCCTCCCTCCCCCCGGAGGCGCAGCCTGAGTGTCAGCAACACCGACCCTTTGGAGAGTGGCTCCCTCTCAGCTCTGCCACGCAAGAACGCTCTCTGCTCCACAACCCATTCTGCCAAGTGACTTAAAGGGATTAAAAAAAAAAAAACTTGGTGAAGAAAAAGGGGTAAAAGACACGCGGAAGCCTTTCAGAAGAGGTGGCGGCCAGCAGACAAAAGGGCGAAAGTTGAAAGGGCAGCGAGGCCACCCTCCCGGGGCCGGCGCCGGGCCCTAGGGCATGCCTGGGGAGCAGGGGCCCGGAACACCCTCAGGCCACGCACGGGAGCCCCGGGGCTGCGGGGGGGCGCCCCCGCAGGCCCCTCATTCGAGCCCCTCACTCCGGGAGGAGAAGCTGGCAGCGTCCGCGGCCTGGGGTGTGACGAGACACCGCTCCTGACTGCGGCCACGTCTGAACGTGAGGAGCCCGGCAGCGCGAAGCACAGGCTCTCCTCCCGGAGCCCCGGGCGCCCCCCAGCGCCCCCCAACCCCCCAGGCCTGTGATCCGCACCCCGGGTGCCGAGGCTGGTGGGCTGGGATGTAAGCGTGGCCCAGGCACACCTCGACGGAAACGCAGCATCCAGGGCGGCAGGCTCCCAGGCTGCAGCGAAGGAGGTAAGGCGGGTGCAGGTGGGCTCCGGAGGCCCAGGAAGACCCAGGGGCTCCTTGTGCCCAGAGAGGGCACCAGATGTCCGGGGCCTGTCCTCCTGGGGCTGGGTCGGGGCTCCGCAACTCCACCCCACCCACCCCACACGTGCAGCTGAAGCAACCAGTGGCACCTGCTTGCCAGGGCAGGGGTCTCTGGCTCCCTGGTGGCCCCTGTGCTGCTGGGTTCTGCCCCAGGGTAGGTGGGTCCAGAGTGTAAGGGAGTGACCTTTCCTGGAGTAAACTCCTGCCCCTGGGAGAGGCCTCACTTTGAGCCCTTCTGAGTTCTGGTCAGAGGGGGCGGCTGTGAGGCCTTGGAGAGGCAGAATTTTTGGTGACCTAGCCGCTGGCCGTGGCACCTGCTGCCCTCTAACTGAAGAGGGTCCCCAAGTCCCCTCCATCCAAGGCCTGGCCCTGCCCTGGCCGAGAGGACCCAGGGTGGGGTTGATCCAAGGTCCTGCACCTGCTGGCCCTTGGGCGTCCTCTGCTCTGGCCTCTAGTTCGAGCCCTTTTGTTGGTTAGAGTGGCTTGATGCGGCCCAGAGACGGGCAGTAAGTGCCCTAAGGTCACACAGCAGATGGTGAGCATTGCTCCCTGGCGGCCCCAGTTTGGCCCGGAAGCATAGGGGGCGGGGCCTACTCCTTCTGGCTTCTCAGAGGCCCGGAGGGCGGGTTCTTGCCTCCCCGAACACAAATCCCAGGCAACCTCTCTCAGCAGCAGCCGCCCTGGGCAGGGCAGGGAAGCCCCAATTCATTACCAAGATGGAAAATGACACTTCCCCGCGCTCTTCCCCAGCAGAGGGGCTGATTTATGGCCGCGCCGGGGCCGGGGACACTCGTCAGCGCCTCTCGGTGCGCACGCCGTCTGCGGGGGCATTAATAGCCGTGTTATTAGCCACTAGCGTGAAAGATGCCCTGCGGATCGGCTATTTGCTGTTATTTATTATAAAGGCGCGCCAGCCCGGCAGCAGGGTGCGAGGCGTCGTGAGCTCGCTGGAGCCTGCGCTCGGCCCCTGCCCAGCCTGCCTCCTGTCCCCCATCCGGAGGTACCACCCCGTCACCGGCCCCTATTCGCCTCCCATCCCCTAGGAGAGACCAGGGGGTAATTCCTGGGGCCAAGGCCAAGCCGGAGTGGGACAGCAGCAGGCCTGCACCCCGTCTGTTCTGAGCTGGCCTGGCTCCATCCCATGCGTGGCAGGAGAGGAAAGACCAACTTCCTGGGCTGTGGGGCCAGACAGAGGTTGGTTGGAGCTGGGACCAGTGTGACCTTGGGGATGTCCCCTCCCCTCCCTGAGTGTGCTCCCCTTTGTGCAGTGGGGACAGGGGCTCCGCAGGCTGTGACCAGCTGGAAGGGAGAGGAGTTTGTGCCGGGCTTTGCCAGCTACTGCTATCCATGGGACTAACCCCAGAGGGCTCGAGGGGTGGCCCTAGTGCCAGAGGCAGCCCCCATTAGACCCTGCTTGAGTTGGACACCATCATCCATTCCATGCCAACCCAACGGGAAAGGGTTTGAGAGTTCAGTGAAGGGGCCAGAGGTTTATAGGCAAGGGAGAAGGCTGTCCACGGCTGCTAGAGGGTTCTCTCTGCCCTGGAGCCACCCCTTCTCCTCTCTGGACTCAGTTTGTCCAAGGTCCTCTACCTTCCCTTGTGTATATCTGTAGGGGTGGGAGGGAGGGGCCATCTCTAAGAAACCAGGGCCAGCCTCTATGCCTGGAAGCAAACCTGCAGCCGGACAGGGCCAGGTGGGCCACCTCAGGTCAGGGGAGGCGAGAGGACACATCCAGGGGTTTTCCCTAGGCTTGCCCCCTCAGCCTGGGGCGGACAGCTGAGAGGGGCAGGGAAGACACCCGGGAAAGGAAGGCCCGAGTCTGTGTCCAGCTCTTCCACCACCTGCTGCACAATCGGACCAGGCCCTTTCCCCCTCTGGGCAGCCGTGGTGACGGCGTGCTAAGTCGCTTCCATCATATTCACTTCTTTGTGACCCTATGGACTACAGCCCACCAGGCTCCTCTGTCCATGGGATTCTCCAGGCAAGAATACTGGAGTGGGTTGCCGTGCCCTCCTCCAGGGGATCTCCGGTCCCAGGGATGGAACCCGCGTCTCTTACGTCTCCTGCATTGGCAGGCGGGTTCTTTACCTCTAGTGCCACCTGGGAAGCTGGGGTGAGCGCATCTGTCCATTATTACCCAGGGTTGGGGGGCTGACAGCGGGCCAGCCTCTCTCACCTCTCCTACTGCCCTGTCCTGCATTTCAGATTCCCCATTCATTCATTGAACAGGTGCTCATGAACACTCCAGCACCAGGCTGTATACTCACTAGGCCAATGGACAAGATGGAACATATCCTGACCTACAGGAGTTTACGCCATAGTGGGAGGGGTTGACGGTCAACTTGTGACAAACAAGTAGGGCAGGGGAGGGGTCTCCCTGAGAACAGGGCCTGCATGTGGGGGACCCCACCCACCTCCTAGGGGAGGCCCCATCCCCACCCAAGCCTCTGCCTTATCAGTAAACATCACCCTTCCCAGTCTTCCCAGGTCATCCGGCTCCCTTCCCAGCCCCTGGCTACCAGGATCCCACTGGCTGCTGAGAAACCCAGCAGTGCAGACCTAGGGCCCCTGCCCTGTTCTTTGGGCTGCCCCCCACCTCCCAGAATGACAGGCCTCAGGCCCTTTTCCTACCTTCTAAAAATCCCAACCTTTCCTTTTTTCCTTCTCCAGGGAATTACGCCTCAGTCTGGGCGGTTTTACTAAAAACGCACACAGACAGACAGAAATATTAGGTGCAGGAACATCTTATTAAATAATGCAGAGAAAGAAACAAAATTACACGTGTCTCCTTTCATCCCCCACCCGCTCCTGGCCCTGAACAGTTTAATATCGAACACTGTTATCAATATAATTAACCTCTAAGACACAATTTTAAAGTCTTGTTTTTTAAAGCAGTTTGTATTCTCTGAAGTTCAGGACACCGTGCCGCCCTGCGCCGCCCAGTCGGCCCACGCGGTGAGGTGAACTCGAGGTACATTTTGAGTGGATTTGCATACCTGTCGGTAATCACCGCCAGTGATAACAACTGATGCATAATGCATGCAGCATGAAATTAGAAAAATAATTAACTTTAGGTTTTAAAAGAATCCCACCCCTTCCCCCGACACATTACAAGTTCTCAGCTGGCACCGTTAGCCAAGGTCAGGGGCAAAGTTGAGCCGTGCAGGGTTGGAAGGGCCTGGAGGTCAGGGCTCCCAGCCCCCTGCCTGAAGAAGAGGCCTCATGTGGGCCTAGACCGGCCTGCAGGAGCGGTCCTGAGTCCCCCTTCTGCCCACAGTTCACGCGTCCTTGACCCACAGCAGGCCCTTTGTTTCAGTAGTTAATCCTCATAAGAACCCAGGGCAGTTTATGGTCCCATTTTACAGATGAACGCCTGAAACCCAAGGCTACGTTCCATCTGTGGGGCCTGGACTGAGCCGAGACAGGGCATCCTCAGGGAGAGGGCGGCCCCCCTGCCTCTAGGCCCTCTTCCCTCCATGATGCTTGCAGCTGAGCCCAGAGAGGTAGGGGAGAAAAATGCAGGATCCCGCGTTAATTTATACTAAGGTTTACTGAGGACGCATCACAGGTATGGGGGTGACGCTGCTTTGGTGGAGCTCCCAGCCTCCCCATTGGGGAGGTCACAGCTTCTTGTGGGGTAGAGGTCCTCCCAGAGCCAAGAAACTGCTTCCACCCCCAGTCTGCCCTGCCCACCTCTCCTGCTTCGGGCCCTGCTCTGCCAGTAAGGACCCAAGGGCCTGGCAAGGTTTAGGGC
>SJYX01015390.1:441976-456222 GCA_006410675.1 Oreotragus oreotragus
TGTATGGCTGAGTGGGTGGGTGGGTGGATGGATGGATGGATGGGTGGATGGCTGAGTGGGTGGGTGGATGGATGGATGGGTGGATGGCTGAGTAGGTGGGTGGGTGGATGGATGGATGGGTGGATGGCTGAGTGGGTGGGTGGATGGCTGAGTGGGTGGGTGGATGGATGGGTAAATAGATGAGTGGATGGATGGATGTACAGGTGGGTACATGGATAGTTGCTGTTCAGTCACTAAGCTGTGTCTGACTCTTTGCGACCCCATGGGCTGCAGCACACCAGGGTTCCCTGTCCTTCACTATATCCCAGAGTTCGCTCAAGTACATGGATAGATGGGTGGGTAAATAGATGGGTGGGTGGATGAATGGGCAAATGAATGGATGTAGCAGAGGAAAGCTCTATGTGGCATCAGGAAGACCTCGCAGAGGAGGAGGCTTTTGAGCACGGTCCCGAAGGGTGACGAGCAGTTTGCTGGACAGAGAGGAATGGAGACTAGAGGAATAGAGAAGAACAGAAGGAAGGAGGATGTGCTATGGTTGAGAAATGGAGACACGGGGTCCCTGGGGCATGGGAGTGAGGTCCCCACCGTCTCATTCAGTGAGTGGGTCCTGATTCTGCTCTGCACTCCAGGGCCACCCCCTCAGGCTGCGGCCTCAATTCAGACTGCTTGAGGCCGTCATGTCTCACACCAAAAAGCTCCCGTGAACCTGGAGTTATAAAGCAGATCTTTGCTGGCTGCACGAACACACCTTCCCCACTGAGGCTGAAAGATAATTTCTCTTTAATTGATTTTTTACCACCACAAACAGTAAAGTAATATGAGAAAAAAAATCTACACTGCAATTTTTCCATTTGTGAAAACTGAAATTACACCTTGCAGACAATTCCCTCGGAGTGTGGACCCCTCCCTCCTCTTATTGTGTTTCCTGACTTTAAATGCTAGAAAACAGATATATGTATTTTTCAAAAGAGCTGAAGGTTTTCTGATTTGGGAAGGGGGCAAAGCGAGGAATAATTTCTCACATTACATGGAACGCGGTAGGGAGGGCACCTCTGCTAGAAAGAGATTTCTGTAAATACATGAGACGGCGGTTCTGTTGACACCCGTTCTTCTGTCTATAAGATGCGCAAGTGACAAACAGGACATGTTGTTTTAACACCAGACGATGAAGCTCCTCACTTTCCCCTGCTCGCCAGTGACGACGCTGGCAGATCCTTTTTCCAGGTTCTAGTGATGCCCCCCCGCCCCCACTGAGCTCACAGGCCTTGCGGAAATAAACTTTCCTTTCAGAGCCTGGTTCCGAGCCAGAAAGGGATGTAGGTTCCCCGTTTCATGAGAAGTGGGGGCTCTAAAGCCATCCCACCGACACCGACCAGCCTTTCAGCATCAGCCATGAAGAAGGGCTGAGTGTGGGGATCTTGAAAGAAAAGATCAAACCTGCAGCCCAGCTCCCACTAAATCAACCTCGTGCGCAGCCCAGGGTCACAGTCCAAGAAGGCCAAGGCCATGTCTGCTTCATTCACGGGCAGCATCTTTGCTCCCACTGAGATTAACATTAGCCAGATGTCCTTAGAGGCTGACCGCAGCCTGAGCTGATACGAGCACCTGAGCCTGAGCACCTGAGACGTAAACTTGGCATTCAGAAGGGCCAGGGGGCGTGCGCCTAGAGGCCTGACCTCTGCCCCGCGGCCCTGCCTGCAGCCGCGCCCCGGCGGCGGGCTGGGTGGGTGCCAGGCTCGCTCTCACTGCACGTGTCTTGTGCTCCTTGCAGGTGTAGAGGCTGCAAGTCGGGGTGGGGGGCCCGGCTCCGCCAGCCGTCCACCATGGTGCTGGCACACCCCGCCGCCGCCGCCGCCGCCGCCACGCCCCCCGCCACCGTCACGGCTACCATCGTGATGACCACGGCCACGATGGACCTGCGGGACTGGCTTTTCCTCTGCTACGGGCTCATCGCCTTCCTAACAGAGGTCATCGACAGCACCACATGCCCCTCTGTGTGCCGCTGCGACAACGGCTTCATCTACTGCAACGACCGGGGGCTCACGTCCATCCCCGCCGACATCCCCGACGACGCCACCACTCTCTACCTGCAGAACAACCAGATCAACAACGCCGGGATCCCTCAGGACCTCAAGACCAAGGTCAACGTGCAGGTCATCTACCTGTATGAGAACGACCTGGACGAGTTCCCCGTAAATCTGCCCCGCTCCCTGCGGGAGCTGCACCTGCAGGACAACAACGTGCGCACCATCGCCCGGGACTCGCTGGCCCGCATCCCGCTGCTGGAGAAGCTGCACCTGGACGACAACTCCGTGTCCACCGTCAGCATCGAGGAGGACGCCTTCGCCGACAGCAAGCAGCTCAAGCTGCTCTTCCTGAGCAGGAATCACCTGAGCAGCATTCCCTCGGGGCTGCCCCGCACGCTGGAGGAGCTGCGGCTGGACGACAACCGCATCTCCACCATCCCACTGCACGCCTTCAAGGGCCTCAGCAGCCTGCGGCGCCTGGTGCTGGATGGCAACCTGCTGGCCAACCAGCGCATCGCCGACGACACCTTCAGCCGCCTGCAGAACCTGACCGAGCTCTCACTGGTGCGCAACTCGCTGGCCGCCCCGCCCCTCAACCTGCCCAGCGCCCGCCTGCAGAAGCTCTACCTGCAGGACAACGCCATCAGCCACGTGCCCTACAACACACTGGCCAAGATGCGCGAGCTGGAGCGCCTAGACCTGTCCAACAACAACCTGACCACACTCCCCCGCGGCCTGTTCGACGACCTGGAGAACCTGGCCCAGCTGCTGCTCCGGAACAACCCTTGGTTCTGCGGCTGTAACCTCCTGTGGCTGCGGGACTGGGTGAAGGCGCGGGCAGCCGTGGTCAATGTGCGCGGTCTCATGTGCCAGGGCCCCGAGAAGGTCCGGGGCATGGCCATCAAGGACATCACCAGCGAGATGGACGAGTGCTTCGAGGCGGGGGCGCAGGGCAGCGCAGTCAACGCCGCTGCCAAGACCACACACGCCAGTGACCATGCCTCTGTCACCACGCCCCAGGGCTCTCTCTTCACCCTCAAGGCCAAGAGGCCGGGGCTGCGCCTCCCCGACTCCAGCCTCGACTACCCCATGGCCACGGGCGATAGCGCCAAGACCCTGGCCATCCACGTGAAGCCCCTGACGGCGGACTCCATCCGCATCACGTGGAAGGCCACGCTGCCCGCCTCCTCCTTCCGGCTCAGCTGGCTGCGCCTGGGCCATAGCCCAGCCGTGGGCTCCATCACGGAGACCCTGGTGCAGGGCGACAAGACAGAGTACCTGCTCACGGCCCTGGAGCCCAAGTCCACCTACATCATCTGCATGGTCACCATGGAGACCGGCAACACCTACGTGGCCGATGAGACGCCCGTGTGCGCCAAGGCGGAGACAGCCGACAGTTCCGGCCCCGCCACCACCCTCAACCAGGAGCAGAACGCCGACCCCATGGCGGGCCTGCCCCTGGCAGGCATCATCGGTGGCGCCGTGGCCCTCGTCTTCCTCTTCCTGGTCCTCGGGGCCATCTGCTGGTACGTGCACCGGGCCAGCGAGCTGCTGACCCGGGAGCGGGCCTACAACCGGGGCAGCCGGAAAAAGGATGACTATCTGGAGTCGGGGACCAAGAAGGATAACTCCATCTTGGAGATCCGCGGCCCCGGGTTGCAGATGCTGCCCATCAACCCTTACCGCGCCAAAGAGGAGTACGTGGTCCACACCATCTTCCCCTCCAACGGCAGCAGCCTCTGCAAGGGCACGCACACCATCGGCTACGGCACCACACGAGGCTATCGCGACGGGGGCATCCCCGACATAGACTACTCCTACACCTGAGGCAGCGCCCCTCCCCTGCCTCCCGGCGTGGCCACAGCGGGGGGCTGCGACCAGCTGGCTGCCATCCGACGGGAACCAGGCAAAGAAACTCCATGCTGACTTTCCCGGCAGAAAGCAGAGTTTGGGGAGGGTTGACAGTTTTGTAGGGAAAAAAAAATTTTTTTTTTTTTTTTTAAAGAATAGAAGGCAGGAGGGAGGTTTGACGTTGCTGAAGACATAATTTATACCAAATTATGCCAGGTGGGGAGGGAAAGACTAAAAATAATATGGCAGGAAGGGTTGGGTCGGGGCTTTTTTTCCCCCCCTGAGCTGGGAAGAGACTACCCGTGCGTCTCACGCTCCGCGCACAGCCGTCACAGAAGAGCCGTTTCAGAAGCCGCTGGCACGAAGCTCTTCACCCAGCCCTCGCGGCTGGCTGCTCACTGGAGATGACATGATGGAAGGTTTTCAGGCTTCTCACAAAGGAGAGAGGAAGAAAAGGATCTTTTGCTATGGAGATATTGTCCTGAAATCTCTTCCCTGGTTCTTTCCATGCTTTTTTCCCTTACAGATTGGCAGAAAAGAGCTCTTTCACGGCACTCTTTGAACAACGGTGTAGTGGATTAAAAAGCAAACTTCTTTTTTCCTGTACTGGAGCCCTCCTCAATTCCATGCAGCATAGGAATAACGGGAGCGCCATGGAAGCTGTGGCTTTCCCAGCCACCCGGAGGTGCGTCTCTGGACCCATCTGTGTTGATGGGATGTCTCTGTATACAGATGGGTAGATAGAGCCACGTATACAGTCCTTACAGTCCTGCTTGGGTCAGTTCATACAATGTCCTGAGACAACAAGTCGTGAAGATGGTGCTTTCTGCTAACACCATTGAGTAAGTGGACTGTGCTGGGGATGAGAGTGGGGTGGGGGACAGTGCCGTTCCTAAAGGCGGAGGCATGTCTGTCCTGGCCGGGTGGCTGGGGAGACCCTGGGCGAGCGGTGTTTCAGCTCAGTCCTATCTCAGGGTGGCCGGGGTTGGGCTGAGCTCCTTTCTGACGTTGAGAAGAGCTTTTTTTGGCCGCCGGCGTCCTCATCTCTCTCCCTGCGCCGCAGATGCAGGCATATCAATGTGTGCAATGTGCTTCCTCCAAGACAGGTAATTGGTGCAGGGACTATTTTTTTTTTTTCCTCCCAATATCAGCTGATTAGACCTAATGGTTTCCATGGCTGCTCAAACAAAGCCCAGAAAAAGACATGACAATTCTCAGAAAAGCCCTAGGAGACACCGAACCCCACCTCCCTTCCGAGAATATAGAACACACTCAGCCGTGCCCACCCCTGGGTCTCTGTTCTGGAGAAGGAGGGCCAGATCTCTCTAAAAATGCCAGCCTCCAAAAGGATACTGACCGGAGCCCTCAGAAGAGTTGAGATTTCTTTTTTTTTTTTCCCTCCCTCTGGAATCAATGCTGCCATCATTCAGCTGACTGCACTGTCTGGCGAGCCATGAGATTAAAACGATGATGAAATAATGACAGCGAATCCAGAAAGAAGAGAGGAGAGGGGCCTGGGGCTCTGATGTCCACGGCGCTCCAGCACTCGGGGAGCTGGGGGTCACTGTTTGTCAAGGTGCCAGCTGTCCTGCACCCAGGAAGGGTGATATCAAAAGGAGAGGCGCTGGCCTGAGGACAGAGAGGATGAGAAGGGGTCCAGCCCCTGGCCGTGGTGTTTAAGACCTCAGCTGCTCTGACAAAAGCCAAAAGCAGGAAGAGGAAGGCAAACAGCAGTCACTGGGCCGCGGGGACAGGCCCGGGGCCCAGCTGCCCGCTCAACATGAAAAGAGGCCGCTAGCTCCTCAGCGAAGAGGCTAGGGTTGAAAGGAACGGACCCGACGGCCACATGAGTGAGGTGGACGAGAGGCGCAGCGCTCATCGCCGGGCGGGGAGGATGGTCTCGCCAAGCGGGGATCCTCAACCCCCAGCTTGAGGGAGCAGCCGAGGGTCACCGACACATTTCATTCTAGACTCGAGCTTTTTCCCTTTTCCCACCTGAAGCGTTTTCTCCTACGATGAAGTCAGGAGAGAAAAGCTTCCGAGCGTCAATCTCACATCTGGGTGAAGGTCGCCCTCCCTCTCCCACCCCCGCCCCAGACACAGGCCCCCTCCCTGTGGCTCAGGGAGGGGCAGGGGGCCCCCGAAGCAGCGTCCAGGAGGACAAGGGGCACTGGCCAGGGGTCAGAAGTTCAAGGTCTCTGCTGTTCCCTGAATGCGGTCTTCTCCCTAAGGGCACCACTCCAGTCTCTGGCCAGTGTGCCAGCCCAGCCTCCCCGCTGCCAAACCCCCACCCCAGCCACCAACATGCTGGGTCCCCTGCTCTCCCTCCACATATGTCCTCCTTTCCTGGAGCCAAGTGAGAGGTCAGATCATCCCCTTAGAGACTGAGTGGGGAGGCATTTGGGGAACCGCAGGAGGTCCTACACAGCGAGGCTACGGGCATACCGGCAGCTCTGAGAGCCTGCCTATGCCAGCAGTGCCCTCCAAGCCAGGCCCGGGAGATGACCATCCTCCTCCTCGTGCAAACCAGGCCCAGGCCCCCTGCCCCTGCCCCGGCCTGAGGACATATCAGTCTCCTCCTCCCTGCTCCTGCACTCAGGGGCGCGGGCCCCACCTCATCCCGAGGGGAAGCCAGGTCATTGCTGCAGGCATCCTCCTGCCAGTTTAAAAGTTCTGAAGACAGTGGAGACTCAGCCCAGCCAGGCCCCACAGGCCACCTCTCATCTTTTCTCAGCATCCCAGCACCTCTCCAGAGCCCCTTCTAAGAACAAGCCTCCAAATGTCAGCTGTCTCCCGGCCCCCCAGGCCAGGGATGGGGCCCTGAAGCCGGGTCCACTCTGAAGCCCGATCCCTTCTTGGTCCAGGTTCCCCCTGGCCAGCCAGGTAACCTAACGAGAAAAGGTGTGCCAGGGCGCCCAGCCTCCGCCAGCCCTGAGAAGCATGTGAGGACACAGGGCCTGGGCCACCACTTGTCTAGTATCTCCCTCTTGTGGGCGGCCCACCTGACCTTTGCAGCCTCTTAACTAGCCGGAACAAACCTCCGTGGCCTCAGCGCTGATGAGTGTATCTCGTGGTATTTAAGGCAGGTTTCAAGTTTAAAAAAGAAAAAAAAAAAAAGCCCATGACACTTCTTTGGTTAAGTGGTTTACCCTTCGTGGTAATTAGATGTAGTGATTGGAATCTCTTTTCTATTACATGGCAATTTTCCTTTAAATTTCCCCTAAAAAAAAGGAAAGAGAGAAGGCGAGGAAAGCAGGCAGCGGGGCCAGGCGAGTCATTTGCATTTTGCGAATGAGGCCTCTTGTAAGCTCAGCTCAGGCGTGGGGCCCAACGTATGGAATGCTTAAGAGATTACTAAGAATAAAATCTATTAATTAGTCATACTCAATTCCGCAGACATGATGTGCATCAGAAGCTCCTTTTCTTCCCTCCGGAAGCCTCCATCTTCTCTAGGTTGGCTCCTGCGTCCTGGACCGCCTCCCACTAACATGGCAAGCTGCGTGGCCAACCAGGGGGCCTCTGGGCTTCAGGGACAGGAGCTGGGGCGCCGGCTCCTTCCCGCTTTGGGTGACACTCGCAGGGGAGGTGGCGGCGGCTGGGAAGATGGCACGACTGGGGGGCCCAGGCTTCCGCTCCCTAAGTCCGAAGCCCACGCCTGCCTGTGCCTCCGCCTTCCTCGATGGGCACCAAGCTACCCCCGCAGTCCCCTGCGGGTCCTGGGAAGCCCGACTGCCCCAGCAAGCCGCAGAGCATGAAGAGAAGGGAGGGTTTCCAGGCAGGGTCAGGGAAAGCCAGCTTTGCGAATCCACAGCCTCTGTTTCCCCTTCTGTAAAGTAGGGATGGGCTGAGGCCGGGTCTGGCTCCACCCAGAAAAGCTGGGTGCACCACAGGCAGAAAAGAGCCACCCACTCCCCCCGCCCCACCTGTGTCTGCTGACTCTGGAAGATTCTAGTTGGCCCACGGCAGGTGATGGAGGTCCAGAGTGAGAGGGACTGGCCAGATGAGGGGTCCTGGGGGGCTGAGGGGGCTGACTGGGGCCTCGAGAAGGGAAGGGGCAGCCGGGCAACATGCCGAGACTGCGTCTGAGCCCCCTCCTTCACCCCCTCAGAGCTGCAAAGCGAGCAGAGGACACCGCCACCCCCCTCCAATGGCAGCTCAAGTCCCAAAGCCAACACCCTTCAGAAATCTGCTTCCTGCTGAACGTGCCAGGGAGGACGGGGCTTCTGAGCCTTGCGCTCATGAAAAATACAACAAGAAAAATTGGATGCGGCAGACAGGGAGCAATGGAGCTGAGAAGGCAGCCGGGGGAGAGCTGGGGCACTTGCGGGAAGGCAGGGCCTCAGGGCGCACAGTGGCTGAAGCCCCCTGGGGCCAGACTGCACTCTCAGGGGCTCAGGGTCAGCCGTGTGGCCGTACCGCGCCCCTGCACTCAGATCCGTGCCGGTGACGGGCAGCGGATGCCTGGCACTGGCTCTGCGCCAGGGTGAATGCTAACGAGCCATTCACAGCCCAGCTCAGGCCTTCCAGAATGCAGGTAGAGGAGGCATCTTTTTTCTTAAGGAGGGATAGATAAAAAGGCTCAAAAATGCAAATCATTACCATTTACAACCAAACGAGTCTGCTAAATTGATTAGGAAAGATTAAACTCCTTGGAGGTGAAGGGAAAGGGGGATGTTTCTCATTTTATGAACCTGCTCCCAGTGGTCGTAGGCAGAGAGCAGGTCGGCTGGGCCTGGCTCGCGGGGAGCTGAGGATCTCTGAAGGCTGGCCCCACGCCTGCTCCAGCTCGGGATACGCTGAGGTGGACAGAGCCTGGCCTCGAGTCTGGAGGGGAAAGCAGGTTTGCCTCCATCAAGTGCCGTGGGATGGGGGGCTGTCCTGGCCCCCAGCAGAGACTGTTCGCCCCCACCACCCTCCAGATCCCATCTGCCTTTGGGGTGAAAAGCTAGGGGACCTTTGTGACCAGGACTGTAAAGCCATGAGCCTTTCTGCTTCCTTTCTGTTCCAGGGCGGGTCTGTCTCTGATCCCTTCCCTGCAGCCAGTGAAGGGAAAAGGGGGCCAACTGTAGAGAGAGAACTGAAGGTCAGGGAAGAGAGAGCTGGCCCAGCAGAGAGAGGCAGTGAGCTCCCCGTCACTGGGAGCATTCAAGCACTTGATGGGGACATGGCAGGTACTTTCCTGCCTGTACCAGCACCTGGTTCTTGGATGAGACAGTCTCGGCTCCTACTCTTACTTTGCCATCCCTGAGGACCGTGGAAGGAAGATATGCCATCCCACAGCCAGGCCACCTAGCCACCGCAGAGGGCCGCTTAGACACCAGACAGCCCCAGAATCCCCTGGGTGTCTAAGAGACACCCAGAGAGGAAGTCCAGACATGTGCCGCCCTGTCTCGGAGTCGGGAGTGCAGAGGGTGCCCCGCCACCTGGGCTGGCTCTCCTGGGGCATCTAGGGGGCCGCCTCCTGGGCACTGAAGCTCTCATCCCACTGGCTGCTCCCCCAGCAACACGCTCGAGGCTGCCGGCTCAGTGCCTCCGTCCCAGCCAGGTGGACGGCTGCCTGGGGCGCTTTTCACTCTCCGTTTTTAAGCATTTACCATTTCTTTTGAAATGTTCTAAGTAGTTGCCTGAAATACCCACATTTGCTTCTTTAAAAACACTCAAGAAGATTCCCTTGGCTCTTGATTTTCCCTCCCTTTTCTTCCGCCCTCCCTTTGCATTTTTAATACATTGTTTTTCTCTAGTTTCAGAAATTCTATTATCGCTGAGGCCAGGCCCATTTTCTCACATTAATGTGATTTGCAGGACCGCCCCAAACCCCCATCTCCAGTTTTGCAGGGGCAAAGCTCGCCTTTGCCCAGGTCCCCTCTGCGGGCATCATGCCCAGGGCAAGCAGGTCTTTACCTGCCTGATGCCTTGCTGATCAGCAGAGCTGATGCCTTGCTCCCCGTGAGAGAGCCTCCCAGGCCAGGGGCTTCTTGGGACCACTGTCACTATCCCCTACCCCGTTTCTTGTGCTGAGAGGGCAGTGTGGACATACGAGGGCACTGGGGGTCCTGTGGGGGGGCTGGCCTGGCCCCCACTTCCTGGCAGAGCCAGTCTCTGAGGCACTGAGGCCATCAGGGCCACCCTGGTGCCATGGCCCCTGGTCCTCCCACACCCCCCTATGCCGCCCCCACACCTGAAAGCCCAAACCTTCAACCCCAGGGCGTCCTTGCGGGAAGGTCCTTGCGGTCACTGCTCTTAAATCTCTTTCATGGCTGTCAGGGTGGACGGCCACTCAGGCAAGATGCCAGGTCCCCGCGCTCCTCCATGCAGGGTCACCGAGGCCTGGGACAGCGCCTGACACGCAGGGGTGCCCCTCTCCTCTTCCTCCATCCTCGCGAGTCCCCGGTTTCAGTGCAAAGGGCCTGGGCAGGCGCGATGGAAACCGTACCCACACCGCTGGCAGCCTTAGTGGGGCTCCTCCTCCTGGAAAACCACACTCCACCCTCCCTCAGACCCGGAGATCAGCAGCCGAGAGTCTGTTGAGGAAACCCAGCCACGGGTGAGACCCAGCCGCCCGCCTAGGGGACCCGGTTCCCCCTCTCTGAGCCGAGCANAGGCGCACACTTAACATATGCATGATGAGCAAAGGCGCCGCATCAGCGTCGGTTACAACCTGATGTCAGCTCTGGACAGCACACAAACGGCACAGAGGAAAGGCAGGGCAGAAACAACACACGCCAAGTGTGGAGGGGGCCTGGCCCCAGGCTGAAGCTCCAGGCAACTTTTTTCTTCTGCTTCCAATTTTTTGTTATTTTCCCAGTTTTATATAACCAAGCATGTATTACAGAGCAAACAGACAAAAACATTAAAGGCCCTTTGTGCACCTGATCTAACCTGATTCTCTCACTAGAGGTGTGAAGTCAGAGGCGTAGGAAGATCTGGGCCTCCTTGGCGGCTGTGCAAATGTCTCCAAAGCTGTGAGACCAGCAGTGACTGCTTATCTGGGGGCCAGCAGCGCCAGCGCTCATTGGGGGACCACTGGGGGCAGCCCGATACTCCCTCCAGGCTCAGCCTTCTGACCCCACAGCTGGTGGCTGGCTCCAGGCTCCACAACACCCCTCTTCCCGGATGAATCCCCCTGGTCCCCTCCCTTATGGCTGCATGAGGGCTTTGAGCAGAGAGGAGGGGCTGGCCCGTGCCCCCTGCTCCGTGCACATACGTTCTCCCACAGGAGCACAGGGTGGAGCAGGACTGACGGTCTGATGGGCTCTTTGGATAGGAACTGTTCTTCCCTGATACAGAAGGTCAGAGCCTTAAACGGCACATGCTCCAGACAGAATCCACGTGACGCCCGTGCTGACTCAGCGTCCTGCTTTCCCCTGCGGTGTGGTCTGTGCGCTCCCGGGGAGCGACCACGTGGGAGGTGGGAGCATGGCCACCTCAGCAATGAACCTTGATCCCTGGTCCTTTACAGAACATGGACCCCCGGGCCATCTCAGGAGCCCCTCCAAGGGCTTCTGTGGCCGGGCCCCACTTGGCACTCACTTGCTTTATTCCCATGACCTCCGGGGCAGGCACCACTATCAGACAGGCAACCTGAGGCTCAGGGGGTCCTCAGCCAAAGTCACTCAGTCACGAGAGCGATAACCGGTGTGTGTGTCTGCCACTGACCCCGGATGCAGGGTCTCTAGGAGGAGCTGGGGCAGGATGCACCAGGAAAGGGGTCCCTGCCTGCCGGGAGCTCAGCCACTTAACTGCTATGTGGCCCTGACAGGCAACCCGAGGAACATCTCTGTATCCATTTCCTCACCATGCAACACAGACCCCACGCCGTCCCAAGGACCCCCACCTGGCCAGAAGGCAGGAGAGGAGGGCCACGGGAGAGGAGACAGCCAGAACAAACTTACCTGCTCTTGCCATCCATGGGCAGGGCGGCCAGGAGAACGTGCAAGAGACAGAGAGAGAGGCCGTCAGTCAGAAATAGAAAACTCACAAGTAGCCCCATATGCTTAAAAAAAAAAAATTCAAGCAGTAGTTAAAAATCTTCCTACAGGTTTTCGAGTCCTGAGGAATGTCTGCAGCCTAGTTTCACACAGTTCTGCCAAAATGCAACTGAACAAAACCAAGCACAGACGCACACACAGTACAACGTATACACACGTACATGTACACACACACACAAGTACATGCATACAGACACACAAGGACATACAGACACACAAGGACATGCATACACACATACACAAGTGCATGTATACACACAGACAAAGCACATGCATACACAGACGCACACACAAGAGAGCAAGGGGCAGTATACACATCCACACGCGTGCCAAAACGACAGACAGTAACAGCAGTGTCTTTCCAGCGGAAAGCTTTAACGTTTCACTGGCTCAGAGGATAAAGTGTCTGCCTGCAATGCAGGAGACCCAGGTTCGATCCCTGGGTTGGGAAGATCCCCTGGAGAAGGAAATGGCAACCCACTTCAGTATTCTTGCCTGGAGAATCCCATGGACAGAGGAGCCTGGCGGGCTACAGTCCACGGGGTCGCAAAGAGTCGGACATGATTGAGCGACTTCACTCACTGTTTTAACCACTTTGTAGGTTTGACATTTCTCAAAGTAAAAAGCGAAGGGACAATTCCTACACAGAAAATTTCTACCAAATTTTAAAAGCAGATTACTCAACTTTATGCAAACTCTTACAGATAATAGCAAGGAAATGCACACTTCCACCCCCAACTCATTCTAGGAGGCCAACATAACCCCAATACCAAAATCAAACATACACAGGAGAAGAGAGGAAAATTGAAACTCTTCATTCTCAATATAGATGTAAAAAAAACTGTAAACAAAAATCTTGTCAAATCGAATCCAGTAGAGCATATAAAATATATGACACAATGACTAAATCAGGTAATCCCAGGTATGTAAGGATGATTTAACATGAGAAAATCCACATATGGATTTTCACACCAACAGATTATGGACATCAACAGATATGTAAGAAGTTATGTAAAATTATGCTGCTGCTAAGTCGCTTCAGTTGTGTCCAACTCTGTGCGACCCCATGGACTGCAGCCTACCAGGCTCCTCCGCCCATGGGATTTTCCAGGCAAGAGTATTGGAGGTTAAATAATTATTCATGATTAGAAGAGAATCCCTATAACCTGAAAAAGTATCCAAAAGAACCTAGAATAAACATGGTCCCAGTGGGGAAAGAGTCCGATGCATTTTCTCTATGACAAAAAATGGGGCAAAGAGGCCCCTCCTCTCCTGGCTGTATCTCTCCAGTCTAACGATGAAATGACAGGAAGCAGTCTGTCTACCGTGTCTCTGCTGAGCACCCGTGTGCAGGCTTCACCCTCAGAACCTGGCTCAGGGAGGGGGCTGCTTTGCACGTCCAATGCTCTCTGCTGGGACCTGGAGTGACCCACAGGTAAGGTCTGGGTTGCTCTTGGAGGGCTGAGGGTTCTGGAGACTTGGGGCAGCTATGCACTGGGAGCAGCTCTGCATGCTCCCTGTGCCGAGCCTCCTGGGGCCTGGACCTTGGGCAAGGAGGGCCCCTGGCCCCAGGTGAGCTCAGCAGATGCGTCAGCTGCCTGAGCGCCCGCTTCCGAGTGAGCTCAGTGGGCTGGCTTCCAGCCCCGAGGAAGAGCCCCTGGCTGTATGACCTGGGGTCTCCAGAGGCTGCTGTGTCATCCGGAGCAAGTGGCCCAGGAGTGCCCCTATGGCAGCAGGATGTGGGGCCAGGCCTCTCCAAGCCCATTTCCTGCTTCCTGGCGCCGGCCCTCACTGCCTCAATCGGCTGGCCCCTTCTCCATTTGCGGGAGGGATGGGTGTACTCAGGAAACACAGGAGGCATATGGACCGACCGGAGGGGACAGCCCCTGCGAGGATGAGTCCCAGCTGCTCTGCCCTGAGCTCAGAAGGCTCTGGCCCCGGGGCCTGCTCGCACTCCATCTGGTTTGGCTGAGGGGCCCACAGGCGCCTTCCTGCCCGAGCGCAACTGTGCCTCCTAGGAGACGGTTCTCAGTGCTCCCTTCCCTCCATCTAACTCCATCATGGCCCAGGGTCACCTGGATCACACTCCCCTCGACCCGCCCAGGCGAACCCCCACCAAGCTCCTTGATCCCAGGGTGGCCGCAGGGAGAGGCTCTGGCCCAGGAGAAGGCCCCTGCATGCCCAGCAGAGGAGCCCTGTCTCTCTGGGGTGGAGGGAACCAGCTAAGGGAGGCTGCCCTGGGCAGCACTTGGGGGAAGAGCTGGGCAGGAAGCCGGTGGGCTGGGCCGAGCAGGCCCCGGTCCTCCACCCGCACAAGGACAAGCTCAGGCGAAAGGGGTGAGACCTCAGAGGGGCTGTCCCCAGTCACCCATGTCTGTCC
>SJYX01015390.1:456455-528346 GCA_006410675.1 Oreotragus oreotragus
TGGGGGTGGGGGTGGGGGGCCGTGGTGGGTGGGGTAGTCAGCCGACAGGCTCCACCTGCAAAGGACAGCTTGACTCATGTGGGACGATGCCGAGACACAGATTCCAAAAAAGAGTGTGCGAGGGAGGCAGCCTGGCAGCGGGGCTGTGTCCAGGGCTCTGCCTGGCCCGCCAACGCCTCTGGTCACCGGGGCTCCGCTCCTGCGGTAGTGGACACGTCCCAGCACTGACAGGCTGCCCACCGTCCCACTGGGGCAGCAGGCAGGACCTGGGGGCCCCCCTCCCGGCTCAGAGGCAGGGTGCGGCTTGCACGAGGGACGTGAGGAGGGAGAGGTCACAGCTCAGGCCTAGAGATCAGGGCACTGGGGGGCCCCGACTGCGGGGCGCCCACCCCTTCGGGGCCTCCCTAGACAAGTCCAAGGGGCTGCAGCGCAGGATTATCCCCCCTGCCCCGGAGGACAGGCCACCTTATCTGCTTCCCCCAGACACCCATAGTCATGCCAGCGCTCCCCTCTGGTCATGTCTGTCTCCCCAAGGTTCAGGGCGGGCAAAGCCCATGGCCAAGGCCTGCCTGCTGGGCTCCGTGTGGGCCTGGCTCGCTGGGCGCNTATCCCCCCTGCCCCGGAGGACAGGCCACCTTATCTGCTTCCCCCAGACACCCATAGTCATGCCAGCGCTCCCCTCTGGTCATGTCTGTCTCCCCAAGGTTCAGGGCGGGCAAAGCCCATGGCCAAGGCCTGCCTGCTGGGCTCCGTGTGGGCCTGGCTCGCTGGGCGCTTGAGGTGGGGCTATGGGGAGCCACCCCCATTGCTGTCGACCTAGGCCCATCCCAGCCCAGGTCTTCCCAGCGCTTCCAAAGGACTCGGGCCTTGTGAGTCCTCTGGAGACACAGGTCTTTTATAGGACCGAGGTCCCTGTGCCGTGGGAGCCTACTCAGCCCATCACCACCCTCGGAGCTGGGCTGACAGGTCGAGGGCAGGTCCCACACGCCTGCCACAACGAGCGTGGCTGATGGCTGCCTTCTTTGTGCCAGGGCCCTGGGGAGGGGGCTCCCTCAGGGATCTGAGTGCAGGCTCGCCTCCTTCCTCTCTGGCCCCATGCTCTTCACCCACTGTGACGCCACCTGCCTCTCCTTCCCAGCTCTGACCCGACTCCTGCCCCAAACGGTCCCTGGAGACTACCCTAGACGACCCTGGGGACATCCAGGCCCGAGTCTGGGGTCCTCTGTGTGGCTGCAGGTTCCTAGCTGTGCATGCGTGGCCTGGTTTTCTGTCTCAGGGGCCCTGGCTGAACTGCTCCCCTGCTCAGTAACCCTCGGTGCTGCGTCCTTCTGCCCCAGTAGGCAAGTGGCCTAGAGATCAGGGCACTGGGGGGCCCCGACTGCGGGGCGCCCACCCCTTCGGGGCCTCCCTAGACAGGTCCAAGGGGCTGCAGCACGGGGTTATCCCCCTGCCCCGGAGGACAGGCCAGCTTATCTGCTTCCCCCAGACACTCAGTCATGCAGCGTTCCCCTCTGGTCATGTCTGTCTCCCCAAGGTTCAGGGCGGGCAAAGCCCACGGCCAAGGCCTGCCTGCTGGGCTCCGTGTGGGCCTGGCTCGCTGGGCACTTGAGGTGGGGCTATGGGGAGCCACCCCCATTGCTGTCGACCTAGGCCCATCCCAGCCCAGGTCTTCCCAGCGCTTCCAAAGGACTCGGGCCTTGCGAGTCCTCTGGAGACACAGGTCTTTTATAGGACCGAGGTCCCTGTGCCGTGGGAGCCTACTCAGCCCATCACCACCCTCGGAGCTGGGCTGACAGGTCGAGGGCAGGTCCCACACGCCTGCCCCAACGAGCGTGGCTGATGGCTGCCTTCTTTGTGCCAGGGCCCTGGGGAGGGGGCTCCCTCAGGGATCTGAGTGCAGGCTCGCCTCCTTCCTCTCTGGCCCCGTGCTCTTCACCCACTGTGACGCCACCTGCCTCTCCTTCCCAGCTCTGACCCCACTCCTGCCCCAAACGGTCCCTGGAGACTACCCTAGATGACCCTGGGGACATCCAGGCCCAAGTCTGGGGTCCTCTGTGTGGCTGCAGGTTCCTAGCTGTGCATGCGTAGCCTGGTTTTCTGTCTCAAGGGCCCTGGCTGAACTGCTCCCCTGCTCAGTAACCCTCGGTGCTGCGTCCTTCTGCCCCAGTAGGCAAGCCCTCTGTGTGCGCAGCAGGGACCCCGCACGAACCAGGCACCCAGCCCCCAGCTGCACGCGCCCCTCCACGCCCAGAAGCGCTGCTCCCCAGTCTTGTTCCAGGGACCCTCCTTCTCCCCTCCTTTCCCCTCAGACCCTCCCTGCCCTTGCCCACCTCTCAGCCATGGGGTGGTTTCTCCTTCCCCTGGCCTGGCTCCCACTAGCCCGGCCCATCTGCCCTAGTCCCCAGGGCCAGCATGGGGCCTGGGCAGAGCAAGGATTCAGAGAATGACTCAGGCTGAGGCTGGAAGTGAAAGTGATCAGGGAGCCTGCCGCTCACTCCCTGGGGCCCCGAACAAGGGCAGTGAGTTGTGGTGGGCTCGGCCACCATCGTTCACCCATCAGGTAGCTTCGGTGTACAGAGGAGGCGGTCAGGACAGTGGATCCCGGACTTCCCAGAAACCACGCTCTCCGACTCCTAGAGAGGAAGGACCCTGGAGGCTGAAGAGCGTCAGCAGCAGGAAAACCATGGGCCCCCGGGCCCTGGGGGTGGACTCCCTGCTGGCCAAGAGCACATGTCAGGCTATGTGTAGCCTGCACGGAGAAGCAGGCTGGGCCTGGGGGTAGACGGCACCCATGGGACCCAGACGAGGGCGCCGCAAGATGGGGTCTGAGCGCGTCCTGAAGGGCAGGACCACGGCCCCTGTGCGGGCTCCGGCACCCCCGCCTTCGGTACACGACAGTGGACCCCACAGGGGCTCTGGAGGGAGGGCTGGGGACCCATCGGGGGCCTCACTGCCCGGCAAGCTCGCCAGGCCCCAGGAGGACTCAGAAGTGGGTATGCGCACTTTGGAAACATCTCACGAGGAAGGAGAAAATCATGGCCCCAACTGTGGACGGTTAGCCTCCAGGCCTCCCGGGCGCTGCCACCCCGCCTCTGTGCACCCAGGGCCTCGGCTGCTGAGCGACAGCCTCAGAGGCAAAGGCCACTGCGCTGCCCTGATGGGGCGCGAGTCCTGGTGGAAATCGGGAAGCAGGAATGTGAAGGCGACAAGCCTGCGGGAGGCGCCGGGGCGCCGTAAGTATTCTGACTGCCATTCAAAGCCCTGTGCCCAGGAGAGGAGCAGCCACAGCGTGGCGGCCTGAGGCCCCCGAGCCACGGACAGCCCTATGCAGCGATGCCGTGTGAGCCCAGGGTCCCCACCCTCGAGCCTGGCCAGCATGGCGCCCCAGGGACAGACGGGCAGAGAGGACACTGGGGTGGCCTGACTCAAGAAGCCCACATGTGCCCGACTGCAGGTCACTGGGAGAGTGCAGGCCACCCACCGGAGCAAAGACACAGCCACCGCCCGGTGTGGGCTGGGGCCTGCCTGCCACACAGGGCAGGCGTCCATGGCCAGGACGGGGCCTGCTTAGTCTTCCAGCTGTCCTTAGACGACCAGACGGCCACGCTGAGCCAGGCAGAAGCGGACTAGCCACGCTGCGATTCCCAGGGTGTGCGCCTGGCCCCGCCGTGGGTCCACACGGAGATCACCACAGGGCCAAGCACACCACGGAGCTGCCAGTTGTCAGCTCAGTGCTGGAGCCAGTGTGGGGGGACGTGCCCCCTCCTGTCTGCACCTACCCAGACCCTCCGCTAGACACCTGCCCTCAACTCCACACAGCACTGTCCCGCTACCCTCCAGCCTTCCCCGACTTCCAGGCGCGTGGAGTTTGAACTTGGCTTTGCCAGACTGTTCCTGAGGCTGTAAGCAACTCCCGTGCCATCATTCTGCACCACATTCTAGACCGTCCTGCCCTAGGTCACGACCAGCCAGTCACCAAGCAGCAGATGAAGACATGTTGGCNTGGAGTTTGAACTTGGCTTTGCCAGACTGTTCCTGAGGCTGTAAGCAACTATCGTGCCATCATTCTGCACCACATTCTAGACCGTCCTGCCCTAGGTCACGACCAGCCAGTCACCAAGCAGCAGATGAAGACATGTTGGCAAGGATGTGGAGAAACTGAACCTTTATGTATGTGCATTCTTGATGGGAAAGTGAGGCAGGATGGCGGTTCCCTAAAAATATTAGACATAGAATTATCCTGCGGCCCAGCAGTTCCACCGAAACAATGGAAAGCAGAGATGCGGACAGATACTTCTGCAACCATTTCCAGGAACAAGAGGTGGAAGCAGGCCAAGTGTCCATCAGACAGTAAGTGGAAAAGCAAAGCATGGTATACACATGCCATGGTGTGCTGTTCAACCTGAAAAAGGAGAGAAATTCTGTCACCTGCCAGACAGAATGGATGGACCTTGAGGACATCATCTTCAGCGAAATAAGACAGTCACAAAAGGACAGGTGCCATCTGATTCCACTTACATGAAGACCCTTGAGGAGTCAAGTTCACAGAGACAGAGAGCAGATGGGCGGGCATCAGGGCTGAGGGACGGGAGCGGGGAGTCTGCTTAATGGGTGGAGCTTCAGCTGGGGGAGCCAGGCAAGTTCTGGAGGCGGATGGGGGTGCTGATGGCTGTACAGAGTGTGACTGCACTTAATGCCGCTGAGTCACACACTTAACAACTGTTAAAATGGTAAATTTTATGTGACGTGTATATCACCACACACACACACACAGCTCTCCTCCAGTGGAGTGTCTGCAGCCAGTCCTGGCTGAGCAAGTTTCAGGCAAAACCAGACCAGGCTTCTCAGGAAAGAAGGCAGCCCTACTCTCTGTACCGCCACTCCAGAAAGCCTCAGCGATGGGCTGACAAGTGGAACTCGCCCCGTCTAAATCTGCCTCCATGCATGGTTGACGGGGCACACTCTCAGCTCTCCGGTGGGGGGTGCACAGGACTAAGACGAGCCCAGGGCCCGACCTTGCTGAGAATCCCGCTTCTGTCCTTTGGCTGAACAGAGCGAGGGGGCGGGAAGCACCTGCCTCATCTGGTGGGGACAGGGGCACACAGCCACCCTCTGCACACCACGCCAACGATGGGGTCCCTAACCCCGACTATCTGTGAGGTGGGGCTCCAGGCCTCTGCCCTGCTGGGCGGCCCAGCACTCTCAAAGCTAACATGGCACAGACCTCAAGCTCAGCCCAGGGCGGCAGGGAGACAACTGGTAGCCCTTTCAAGGTTCCCTGGTCTCAAACCTGTGACACAGGGGTGGACAGAAGGGATGGCGGGCACTGCCCTCTCCTCTGGGACCCTCCCTGGGTGCCAGGTACCCCAGCAGGCCATGCTTCCTGCCCTCAGGGGTACTGAAGAGCAGCCGTGGCAGATGGAGAAACTGAGGCACAGACTCATCACACTTACCCGAGTGCAACTGGTGAGGTACACAGAGCCCTTGAGCTAGGGTGCCTCTAAGGTCATGACCTACTCTAAGCTCAGGTCCTCCCAAGAGCTGGGACCCACAGAGTTCTGGTGGCCTGGGCCTGACTCGAGGAACCCCGACTGTAGTGGGACAGAGGCCAACAGGCAGGGGGCTATGGTGGAGAGAAGCCCATGGCCTATTCCCGGCCTCCGGCTCTGCAAAGGCTGCCCATCTGCCAGGCAGAGGCTGGGGGGCTGTTGCAGGGGGCTGCACACCCCACCTTGGGGCCAGGAGCCCTGCTGGCCTCTTCATGCCCTCCACACGCAACCACCACATTTCCATTTCATCATGAACCAGGCCAGGGCAGCGAGGGATATCAGGCTCCAGCCAGGCAAGGGCTGCCTGGCTCTGCCTGGCAATTGGACTCTAGGGCCCCTTCAAGTAAATTGTGACCCTGAGTTCTCACAGCTAATTCACAGGCCCCTCACCCAAGTCACACTTGCCTGAAACCAGGACAGATGTCATCAGCCAGGGGCCCTACTCCTGGGAGGCAGGAGAGAGGCAGGGAGCTCCGAGGCCCAGCTGTTGAGGAGTCTGGCCTTTCACCCCTAGAGGGCCTCCTGCAGAGGCCAGGCCCAGGTCTCTGGGGGCAGGGGGCTGAAGGCTCGGCCCTACTTTTATGACAAGAGCGAATTTTCTTTTTTTTTTTTTCGAATTTTCCATGAACGCACTATTTCCTTAATGTTCCGGCCTGTTCTGAGGTGGCAGGGATGAAGGGGTGGCCCAGCCACGGAGTGGAAAAACCACTCAGCTCTTAAACACGGCTAGCGGGAAGGAACCAAACGGGAGGAAATGTCTCAAAGTGCCAACCACTTGGAAGGAAAGGGGAATTCTTGTTCCAGGGTGTTTCTGAGTCACCACTGGTCCCGCAGCACAAGCTGCGGCCAGGCGCGTGTGCGGCTGTGTGACCACCTCAGTGTTCGGGTGCCCTGCACAGCCTGTGGTCAGTCCTGCCGGGCTCCCAGCCCCTTACCCTGCCCTCTCCTTGCGGAGGGGTGCGTGTCCTTGAGGAATTCCGGCCCCAGCCCGAGGTCGCTGCTCCATGAGTTGGAGCAGACATCACAAAAAGGGCCTCCGAACTAGAGCCGGGGCCATGCCGTGCACCCCACAGCCGCGCCCATCGGCGCTTACCCTGGAAGTGTGCAGGGCAGGCATGGGGCTGGGTGCCGGGTGCAGAGCCAGAAGGATCAGCCCAGGGGCTGCCGGGTGTGTGCACAGGACGTGGGGGGAGGTGCTGGTTCTGACCTCAGGAATACCAGTGTGCAGGTCCAAGGCTGTGGCCCTGCCAACCAGAGCCTGGTCCCCCCAGTGTCCTTCAGCACCTGTGGAAACTGCGGTGCTGAGTGCCCTCGGGATTCAGCTCCCTGCGTCTCCCCAGCCAGACCCACTGAGGTCCCAGTTGGGCCTGAGGGTGGAGGCGGGGCAGAGCGCCAGCCCGTCCATGTGCCCACCCTCCTCTCCCTGGGTAAAGTCGATTCCCAGTCAGTCAGAAAAGACTCCCGCCTGGCCCCTCGCTGCACGCAGTGTGGCCAGAGTGTAGAGGCCTCCCCAGAGAGGCAGCGTGAGGAGCAGGCCCTGTCCGGGCCCCACGACTCCCAGGCAATTCCTGAGCTACGACACGTATTGCTGTTTTAGGGAGAAAAATGGAAAGTAAATATTTAAAAAAAAACTAGTTTTCAGGCTCAACACAAAATTTTCCACAACCCCGAGCTTCCCTTTTGCTGTGTGTGGGACAGAGTGGACGGGCTCCAGGCACCCTCAGACCCCAGCAGGACGCCGCTGTTTCCCTGTGATGGCCTCTCCCTTGCTTGCTGCTGGGCAGGCCGGGCAGGCCATCTGAGCACGGCCCCTGCTGAGTGACAGCGGCTAAGGGGCTGCAGCCATGGGTGTGGATGGGATCACACCTATCTGGACACTCGGGTCTGAGCCTGGGGACCCTCGGCAGCTCCCTGACTGTTCTGTGCCTCCGTTTCCCCACTGGTGACAGAACTGCAGAGGCATCTCACGGTCCACCTGGGCAGTGCCCGTGGGTCCCTGCACAGGGCCAAGTGCCCAGAGTCCAGCAGAGCCACTGGGGGTACAGGGTGTGCGTGTGCAGGGACCCTGACCGGGTGTCACTTGGAGAAAACCGGAGTGTAGGCTGGCAGTCACCACCTGAGGGGCCAAAGGCCCTCGTGCTGCCCGGGAACTTGAGCGGGGCTGCAAGCACTATCCGACGGTGGTGCTGGATGCCGTGAAGCCTGGGGCCTCCTACTTCTGGAAGCCCGTCAGACACAGCTGGGCAGCCCCGGCAGGGACAGCTCGGGGCCAGGATTCCACACCGGCACCCTTCTGGAGACTGCACGGAGTGAGCGCTCAGGCAAAACTTCCTAAACGGATTTAAGGACTCAAAGTGGTCCATGCAGAGAGCCCCAGGTGGTCGAGGCGACAGCCGCGGGCCCACACATCTCAGATCCCGTGCCAGCTGACTCTGGGGTCAGGGCTCAGAGCTGGGGGGGACTGGGCGGGGGGAGCGCCCGAGTGCCACACACAGCGCAGGCCATCACCCTGGGCTCTGTGCTAACACACTGACCCTCTGAAGGGCAGTTCCTCTGCAAACGCTCTGCTCGTGGGCTGAACGGGCTGCGCCGGCAGCTCTGCAGGAGGCCCGCCCCTGCCTGCCACCCGCCCTCTGGCCCACGGTGGGGGCTGTGCTCAGTCAGTCCCCCTCCCCGCCCAGCAGTTCTGTGACTGCCCCTCCATGCCTGGAACCACCTCAGGCTGCCTCTGGCCAAAGACAGCAGGGCTCTGGCTGGGGGAGGGTGACAGAGGCTGGCACACCGCCCTGGCCCTGCCATGTGGGGTGCAGCCCGTGCCCTGTGGCAAGTCCTGTCTGATGCCCACTGGGCCCCCTTTTGATCCCGTGATTGGGGTTGGGGGTCCACTTCGGCTCTGGGGCAGCCCTCCCACCCCTCACCATCCCGTTGCCTGTCTCTGCCCACTTGTCTGAAATGTGACTGCATTTGACTTGATAAAAACAGTCTTTTCCGCTGGGCACTCTGCCAGCCAGGCTTCCAGGAAAGCAAAGGACAGACCTCTCCTTACAGGCCTGGGCTTCCTGACTGAGGGATGGTCTGAAAGCAGGAGGCCTTGAACTTCCGGAGGGTTCAGACCGCGGGCCAATGAGTAGCCTTCTGTCTGGGCTTGTCTGAGTGGAGCACACTGCCTGGACCTGCCTGTCTGCCAACCTGCTTGCTAAGGGAATGGGGGGTGGAACCTGTGCCCAACCTGTGGTCTCTCCTTCGGGACAGAGGCTGGGGGGCTATAGCAACTGGGGGAAGAGGACTCAGAGTGGCAAGGCTGGGAGGCTGCACAGGCGAGGCTGTGGTGCCCCAGGCAGGTGGGAACTGTGCTCGCATGCTATACCTGCCTGGCAGGGCCCCTCCTCACAGGTGACATCAGAAACCTCCAAAGCCCTGGTTCCACCTGCCTCCATTCCACCTGCCTGCAACCTTTGGGGAGAAACACATCAGACCTCACGGCTCAGCTGCTTCCAGAGGGCGGCTACTCGCCCGGCTGGGCCACAGGAGGGGGGTCAAAAGTCACCATAGGTCTCCCCCAGGACCCCGTACCATCTTGGGCTGCTGAGAAAGCCCACCCTCAAAGCAGCCACGTCTCCCTCCATGACAGGCAGGCAATGTGGTGAGTCTGAGCCCTATATTCCTGGGTGATGCCCGGCTCTCCCCTCTCGGGGGCTCCTCCCCTCTCCCTGCCACTGGGGAGAGGTTAAGAGGAAACCCTGGGGCCACAGGCCAGTATGAGTCCCAGGCCTGTGATGTGTGACTGTGGGCGATGAGTCATTTATGCTCTTGGTGCCGTGGTTTCCTCATCTGCAAGGGGAGGGCCCTACTGGTGAGGTGTTTGTCCTCGGACTGTGCCCTCTGGGCGAGGACACCTGTTCAGCCTGTTCCCAGCATGAGCACAGCACCCTGAATAAGCGGGGCGCACAGGGAACGGGGCTTTCCCCAGCCCCTGCCTCCCCGACCACAGTCTGGCTGGAGGACTTTCTCCCAATGAGTAGGATCCCAGAGGATCCTACTTCACCCAGGGCTTGGAGAAAACTCTCACTGCTTTGAGACAGTGAGCCAGCCGACCCCACCTCCTGCAGCGGTGATGCAAACACAAAGCCTCCAAGTGCACAGGTCCTCCTTTTCCAAGGACACCAACGCTCCAGGGAGGTAAATATTTACATGTGAGCCTTTCAAGCGCGTAACTCCGAGGGGAGATGCTCGCCCACTGCCCACAGGCCGCAAATGCCTGTTGTGCTTGTTCTCGGGGCCTATGAGCCCTGTGGTGGCTGGAGCTAACTCTTAGATGAATGGCGTGGGAGGTGGTCCAGGCGGTGGCCAGGTTGCGGGTTGCATGCCAAGGCTGCCCTGCCCCAAGTGCCTTTACAGGAGGATGTGGGAAGCTCGGTTCCAGAGGAGGGTCATGCTGGGGTTAGGTCCTGGGGGGTGGCTGCTGCAGACGGGGGACCAGGCACCCGGCTGGAGGTATCGCAGGCGGAAGGGTGCTGGAGTAAGGCCTCTGGGAAAGCCCTGCCCAGATTCCCATCAGGAGGGGAGGGAGGTGCCACAGCCTCAGAGCACTGGGCTCCAGCTTTGGTTCTGGCGGCAGGATCCTTCTTGTAGCCTGTTCTCACCGGGCCCTCACAAAGCAGAGCTGATGGGTGGGAGACGTGGCAGGAAGACCCCCTGTTTGCCTTTCTGGGCTTGTGCAGCTGCTGCTCTGGGTGCTGCTGGGGACGGACTCAGATGAGGGTCCGGGGCCTCCCTGCTGCAGAGAGGACGGCTGGTCAGCCGGGCACCTGTCTGCCCACTCACCCTTCCGGGCCTCTGGTTGGGTCCCCACCACAAAGGGGTCCCGGAGGAGTTTCGAGGTCGGCAGGAACATGCTCCTCCCTCCCCGGCAGGTGTACTTGGGGCCGTCAGCACGTCTGGTCCATTGGGCCCCTCCGGGTCCAGGCACCAGTAAACCGAAGGCCCAGACCCGCAGGCTGGTCAGGAGGAGAGGCCCGGCAAGCAGAGCACACACAGGACTTCGTACCAGGACACACAGAGGGGATGAGCCACCTCCCGGGGAGATACAGCCCAGAGACCTGAGTAGGTGAGCGGCTGGAGGGAACCTCTGCGGCCAGTAGCCACACAAGGGGATGCCCGTCTCGCCTGTCATGGGAAAAGAAATGTGTGCTAAGACCACAGTGGACCATCTCACCGGTCTGGCAGGAACGGCAACGCCTCACAAGCCAAATGGTGCGGACCTCTGGCACGGCTGGGGTAGGGAGTGGGGTGGTGTGTCAGCGGAGCCCGTCTGGAGAGCGCTCGCCACGTCCAGCAGCGCCGAGGATGGGCCGCCTTCTCTTGCCTCACTCCTGGGGACACGGAGGGTGGGCAAGTCTGGTCACTGTCACCTGGTCTGCGAAACACGGCCCCCATCTACTCTTGGAGCAAAGCACAAGGAAGAGGATGTGTCTAGACAAACCCGGGAGTCGATGCACCACACACGTGCGTCGTGGGGCCACACAGACAAGCCTCACCAGCAAGGCTGCGCGAAGGGAGCAGGCCGAGCACAGCCTGACGCAGGCTCGAGTGCATAACGGCCAGCGGTGCTGTGCGCTCTCCACAGGGCCGTGTCCACCCTGGGTGAGTGTGTGGGAGGGGCGCAGGCACGACACGGGGCGCAGGCAGCAGAATGGCAGGAGGGCAGCGGCGGGGGCACGGCACATGGCGGTCGCCACGGAACGCACGAGCCTGCGGCTCCGCTCCTATGTCCGCGGTGAGGGACCGCAGTCCGTGCCCACAGCAGACGGGGGCCAGGGAGGGGGACGGACCACTGCACCCCAGGGCTCCTGCGGGGCAGGGGGGAGCAGAGCAAGACCCGGGGACCCACCTGGCTTTTCTGCCCCTGCCTGCCCTCTCCACTGAGCTCTTCCTGGCTGGGTCTCTAGGGGTTTCAGGGGGGCAGGCAGGAAAGTTGCTGCCAACACAGACCAGACACCAGGCCTAACCTGCACTGTCCCCACAGGCCATCATTACAGGCAGGCGGGGGTTCTGTGGCGATCCGGGGAACGAACAAACCCTTTTGTTAAGTGGGCACAGGCAGGGAGGTGCCCAGTGCCGCAGCCTGGGTGGGCAGGAGACCCTTATGGTAGAAGCAGAGCA
Source organism: Oreotragus oreotragus (assembly GCA_006410675.1). Taxonomy (NCBI): domain Eukaryota; kingdom Metazoa; phylum Chordata; class Mammalia; order Artiodactyla; family Bovidae; genus Oreotragus; species Oreotragus oreotragus. The sequence continues at coordinate 468,167 of SJYX01015390.1, forward strand.
CGCCCAGGTCACCCTGTTAGAAGGCCACCAATGCCTGTGGACAGCCCAGACAACTGCCTAGACTTTAGCAGCTGGCCCCTAAGCTGACCGACCCTGATGGGGACAGAAGCCAAGTTCCCGGCCGCTTCTGAAGGGCTCTTTCCTGTCCCCAGAGATAAGGGATATGCTGTAGCCTCTTGTGAAAAATAACAGAGCCCCCAGCAATAGGCACAGTTCCAAGTCCTTACCTACGAGGCAGGCACTGTCGGCAGACCCACGTTACAGATGGGAAAATCAAGGCACAGGAGTCACAGAGTTGGCAGGTGACAGAACCTAGCTGCTGTGGCTCCAAGCCTGGGCCCCCAGCCTGGCTCTGCCGCCACCCCTGGTATGGAGCTGGAGTTCCCTGGTGGAGGCAGGGCCTGGCCACCAGCTGCTCCCGCTCCACCACTGGTGGGCAGCCCAGGGACGACCTGTGTCATTCCTTGTCCTGGAGGGCATAGATAAGCTGATGGAGCTGACAGCCTGCTGGGGAACGGCACACTCCACTGAGTCCTCCATGGCTCCACTAGGCGGGTCAAGAAAATGATGCTCAGAGCTGCATGAGGGTCCAGGTGAGGAGCGGGGCCAGACCTGGAGCCCAGACTGGTCCCACACAGCTGGCGTGCTGGGGCCAGCACAGACATGGAGAGGCATGGTCTGCAGAGAGGCCGGGGGCCCAGCTCCTGCCTGTGACCAACGGGCAATGTGCGTCTCCCACACCATTGACCCGCTTCAACTCTACACCTTTATAAACTGGTAACTCCAGAGTTTTTATTTTTTTAGTTACAATTAACACATTTCCAGACAATTACTGATTTGCTCTGATCCCCCGCCCCGGGCCCCTTGAGGCCTTTTAAAGTTCTCCACATAAAAGAGGCTACTGCGCTGCTCACAGGGGACTCCCACAGACAGCCGGACGCTCCCACAGGGCCCCAGGCCCAGGCCCCCTCCACACTCGTGCAGCGGGAAGCCGCTGGCAGCCCCCAGCACAACTGAGGGCCTGGACCTTGCTCCCGGGCACTGAGGCTAGCATGCATCCCTGGGCTGAAGAATTCTATGGGGTTACCAGTGGCTGCGGCTTCAACAGGACACACACGATCTGGGGCTGGAGGGCCCAGGGGCCGTGGGCGACAGGCTACTGGCTCCTCTACAGACTCAAATGGTAAGCTCCCCATCCCTATTTTAGAGATGGGGAAACTGAGCCTCAGACGGTTGTTTCTCTGTGCCCACAAGACCCACCAGCTCCAGGCACAAGGTTAGAGAGGATCCTGGGGCTTCTCTCTCCTCCTCTGGGTCCCAGTCTGGGCTGCTGGGGCCCAGAGCTATGGGCTGGGCTTCCTGAAAGGAACCTGAGGGCTGAGTCCCCATGTACCTCAGGCCCTGGAGCCAGAGCCCCAGGGCATACAGAGAGGGCGGCCTTGCAGAACTCAAGATGTGTCAGTCCCTGCAGGTAGCCCTGGTGAGCCGAGGCTCCANGCCCAGAGCTATGGGCTGGGCTTCCTGAAAGGAACCTGAGGGCTGAGTCCCCATGTACCTCAGGCCCTGGAGCCAGAGCCCCAGGGCATACAGAGAGGGCGGCCTTGCAGAACTCAAGATGTGTGTCAGGGACGTCCATCGGGACCACTCGGCTCCGAGGTCTGGGACCCATCGACCGACTCACTGACTTGTTCGGTTGTCGGCCCTACCCCTGTCCCGGAGGTTTACCAGGTCGATAGGGTCCCTTCGGAGCTCTCTCTACGGGTACCCGTCACGACGTCCTTTCCGGCGACCGGTCGACCCCTTCTGCATGGCCTCAGCAAAGCTCCCAGAACCCAGAGCCAGCTGGGAGCCTGGCTGGGGGCTGTTGATGGTGGTGGGAGCACAGGGTTGCCTGGGATAGTTTCTGCGTTCCCATCAAGGAAAACAGGCCCCAGGTCGACATGGAGGCTGGGCAGGGTGTGTGTGGTCCTCAGGGGCTGAATGCCTCCTTCCTGGGCCCACCTGCTGACCCTGAGATTCTCCCATGGTACCCACCTGGGTGGGTGGGGAGGGGCAGTCCGGGAGCAGTGGTGGCGGTATGTTCACACAACACTTTTCCAAAATAACAGGCCCTGTAAGCTGGGGACTTGGGACAATGCCACACCAGGAAGGGGACACTTCATCAGGGAGGGACAGAGAGTTCAGGCCGCATATCCCGTAGCCAGATGTGACAGGGCCCTTCTCCACGCACACCGCCTCCCTGTCCCCCGTGCCCTCTTTCCTTACCACCTGCTTCTGTGACTGCCTGTGGGCCTCAGACAATACGAGCAACCTTGGTTCTAGAGCACTGCTCTAGTCTGTACACCTCGTGACCCTTCTGCAAAGCCCCGTGCAGAGGCGCCTCCGCTAAACCCCTCAGATACTGCAGGCCACACCTCCTGCTGTCACGACTCACATTCCTATTTTTGTGATCAGGAGAAACTTTTTTCTGTTATGCAGAAAAAAGGTCCAAATGNTCACACGCTAGCAAAGTAATGCTCAAAATTCTCCAAGCCAGGCTTCAACAGTACATGAACCATGAAATTCAAGATATTCAAGCTGGATTTAGAAAAGGCAGAGGAACCAGAGACCAAATTGTCAACATCCATTGGATCATCAAAAAAATGAGAGAGCTCTAGAAAAACATCTATTTCTGCTTTATTGACTACACCAAAGCCTTTGACTGTGTAGATTACAGCAAACTGTGGAAAATTCATAAAGAGATGGCATATCAGGCCACCTTACCTGCTTCCTGAGAAATCTATATGCAGGTCAAGAAGCAACAGTTAGAACTGGAAATGGAACAACAGACTGGTTCCAAATAAGGAAAGGAGTACATCAAGGCTATATATTGTCACCCTGCTCATTTAACTTCTATGCAGAGTACATCATGCAAAACGTCAGGCTGGATGAAGCACAAGCTGGAATCAAGACTGTGGGGAGAAACATCAATAACCTCACCTATGCAGATGACACCACCCTTATGGCAGAAAGTGAAGAACTAAAGAGCCTCTTGATGAAAGTGAAAGAGAAGAGTGAAAACGTTAGCTTAAAACTCAACATTCAGATCATGGCATCTGGCCCCATCACTTCAAGGCAAATGGATGGGGAAACAATGGAAACAGTGAGAGACTTTATTTGGGGGGCTCCAAAATCACTGCAGATGGTGATTGCAGCCATGAAATTAAAAGACGCTTGGTCCTTGGAAGAAAAGCTATGACCAACCTAGACAGCATATTAAAAAACAGAGAAATTACTCACAAAGGTCCGTTTAGTCAAAGCTATGGTTTTTCCAGTAGTCATGTATGGACATGAGAGTTGCACTGTAAAGAAAGCTGAGCACTGAAGAACTGATGCTTTTGAACTGTGGTGTTGGAGAAGACTCTTGAGAGTCCCTTGGGTTGCAAGGAGATCCAACCAGTCCATCCTAAAGGAAATCAGTCCTGAATATTCATTGGAAGGACTGATGCTGAAGCCGAATCTCCAATTTTTTGGCCACCTGATGTGAAGAACTGACTCATTGGAAAAAACCCTGATGCTGGGAAAGATTGAAGGCAGGAGAAGAAGGGGATGACAGAGTATGAGATGGTTGGATGACATCACCGACTCGATGGACATGAGTTTGAGTAACCTCTGGGAGTTGCTGATGAATGGGGAAGCCTGGTGTGCTGCAGCTCTTGGGGTCGCAAAGATTCGGACACAACTGGGTGACTGAACTGACTGACTGTAAGAATGTTTACTTTTGTAAGAAACTACCAAACTTCTTCCAAATTGGTTGTACCATTTTGCATTCCTACTAGCAATGAATGAGAGTTTCTCTCTTTAAATTTTTTTTTTTTAATTTGTTGACTGCATACTGTGGCATGTGGGATCTTAATGCTAAGATCAGGGATCAAGCGCATGCCCCCTGCATTGGACGTGCAGTCTTAACCACTGAACTGCCTTGGGGAGTCCCAAGAGTTTCTCCATATCCTCACCAGCATTTGGTGTTGTCAGTGTTCTGGATTTTCTCTGTTCTGATATGTGTGCCATGTTATTTCACTGTTGCTTTAATTTGAAATTCCCTAGTAACATAGGATGTGGAATGTCTTTTCCTATGCTAATTTTACATCTGTATATCTTCTTTGGTAAGAAGATCTTTTGCCCATTTTTAAATTGGATTTTCTTATTGCTGATTTTTAAGTATTCTTTGTATATTTTGTATAGCAGTCCTTTATTGGATATGTGTTTCACAAATATTTTCTCCCAATCTGTGGCTCATCTTTTCATTCCCTTGATAGTGAATCTTTGGATCAATACCTCTCCATTTTCTTCATCCTCTACCCCTCGCAATCTGCATTCTTCTCTCTGGTGCTAGAGGTTTCACTTTTTTCTTTTTTTTTCTTTCACATATAAATGAAATGATGTAGTGATTGTCTTTCTATATCTAGCTTAGTTTGCTTGGTGTAAATGTCCTCTAGATCCATTCTATGTTGTTGCAAATAGTGACATTTCCCTCTTTATAATGGCTGAATAATAATATTCCATTTGTATGGATGTATCAAGTTTTAAAAATCCATTTATCTTTACATGGGATTGCTATATCATGTAGTTCTATTTTTAATTTTTTGAGGAGTGTCCACACTGTTTTCCATAATGCCAATACAAATTTATGTTCTTATTAATGGTATGTGCGTAGTCACTCAGTCCTGTCTGACTCTTTGTGACCTCTTAGTCCACCAGCCTCTTCTGTCCATGGGGATTCTCCAGGCAAGAATGCTGGACTGGGTATCCATGCCCTCCTCCAGGGGATTTTCCCAACCAGGGCATCGAACTCAGGTCTCCCACATTGCAGAAGGATTCTTTACCATCTGAACCACCAGGGAAGCCTAAGAATGCTGGAGTGGGTAGCCTATCCCTTCTGTAGGGAAACTTCCTGACCTAGGAATTGAACCAGGGTCTCTTGAATCGCAGGTGGATTCTTTACCAGCTGAGCTACCTGGGAAGTATGCAAGGTTCTGTTTTCGTCAAATGCTTTCCAATCCTTGTTACCTTATCTTTGGGATAATAACCATCCTAACAGATATAAAGAGATATCTCACCATGGTTTTGATTTGCATTTCTCTGATAACCAGTAATATTGAGCACCTTTTCATGTACCCATTTGGCTATTTGTATGTATTCTCTGCAAAAATATCTGTTGAGGTCATTTGCCCATTTCATAATCAGGTTATCAATTCATGGATTTCTGTTGAGTTGTATGAGTTCCTTATATATTTTAGGTATTAAACCCTTAATAGATACATGGTTTTCAAATATCTTCTCCCATTATGTGTGTGTGTGTTAGTTTCTCAGTCATGTTGCAACCATGGACTGTAGTCTTCCAGGCAGACTGTCCTCTGTCCATGGTATTCTCCAGGCAAGAATACTGGAGTGGGTAGTCATTCCCTTTTCTAGGGGATCTTCCCAACCCAGGATCAAACCCAGGTCTCCTGCATTGCAGGCAGATTCTTTACTGTTCGATTATGTAGGTTGCTTTTTAAAATTTTGATAATTGTTTTCTTTGCCATGCAGAAATGCTTTAGTTTGATGCAGTTCCACTTCTTGATTTTTGCTTTTTCATGTGTACTTTTGGTGTCATATATATTAACTGATGAATATTGAATTGGCTTTGCATGCCTAGCATAAATCTCATTTGGGGTATGATGGGGTATGATGATTTTTTTTTCATTATAAGTATCAGTTTCTAGTTGTTGCTAGTATATAGGAATACACTTGATGCTTGTGTGTTGATCTTGTATGTTAATCTGTAAATTTGCTAAACTGACATATTAGTTCTAATAATTTTTGTAGAATCCATTGTATTTCCTATGTAGATTATAATGTCAGTACTGGTGAGTATGCAACTGAAGACTTGAGGGGGACCTTTTGCAATCTTCAGAGCTCTCTTTCTGTGCAGCTCTCTACTTTATGGTGCCCTTCCCTACAAATCAGGATTTCCCTGGTGGTCCAGTGGCTAAGACTTTGCATTTCCAATGCAGGAGGTCTGAGGCTGACCCATGTTCAGGGAACTAGAATGTTCAGGCATCCTACATGCCACAGCTAAGACCCAGTGCAGCCAAATAAATCAATATATATTTTTAAAAGCTTTACCATCTAATGGGAGAACACAAATGGTAAACAAACAAGACTATACCAAATAGTAATAACTGTCGTGATAAAAATAAATGATGCTCACAAGACTCAAGATGATCGCTTTATAAGCATGATTCTTTTATGTGAATAGACCTAAATTTGGGCATACATATTTGGAGAGTTATGGAAGAAGGACTAGTGTTTTAGCAATAGAAGAATTGGCCATCTGTTCAGTTACCTGGTTTGGGCTTTCAGGTGAAACACAGATGCTCAGAAAAGAACTAAGAAATGTATCTACAAGTAGAATAAGTAAAAAGAAAAGGACAGTCTACAACAATCTAAACTCAGCCTAACAAGATTATCAAACTCTTCCAAGTAAGATTTGTGACCCTCCATCTCTAGTTGTTTTTATGTTTCCAGATAAAAATAAATAAATAAAATAAAATAAAATAAAACAATACAACTTTAAAAATCTACTTTTATAACCTGATTCTGTGTGAAAATACCCAGTGGCAATTTCCATTCTCTTTTGCCTTAAAATTCACTGATATTGCTTCTCTCTAGTTTCCTTCTTTTGCTCCTTGATGTTCAATTTCTTTCTCTGTCACTAGTAGCATCTCTATTCCCCGGAGAAGGACAAAAGTCCATGTTAAAATAGTTGAATCGGTGAGTGAGAAAAGTCATAAAAGGTCTGAAACCAACCTTGGCAGCTGTCCTTCCAAAGTCAGAAAAGAAAGTGAAAAAACAAAAACAAAAACAAACAAACCAATCAAAAAACCAATAATATGGAACCTGATACTAATCTGATCCTAAGATTTATCACCTCAGGAAGAATTATATGGTCAGATATTGGAACATTGGGACACTGAAGTCACATTTTTCCTATAAGCTTAAAATAGAGTAATATTCTGAAACAAAGAACAAAGAAAGGGCTCCTGGGAGATTCCTATTTGATTTGTGACAATAATACGGTTATGATGAACAAAATTTCACTTAAAAAAAAAAAGCTAATAAATGACCCTTCTCCTGCAAAGTCCCTGCAAAGTCCAGTGGCAAGTCTTTCTTTTATCTCAGGCCTATGTAGACTATGCAATAAAGTAAAAAAAAAAAAAAAAACAACTCCTATAAGCTCACTGTGCACGTGTGCTGAGTTGTGTCTGACTCTCTGTAACCACATGGACTGTAGTCTGCTAGGCTTCTCTGTCCAGGGGTTTCCCAGACAAGAATGTTGGAGTGGGTTACCATTTCCTACTCCAGGAGACCTTCCCCACCCAGGGACTGAACCCACATCTCTTGCATCTCCTACATTGGTAGGCAGATTCTTTAACACTGTGCCACCTGGGAAGCCCATGACTTCACTAATCCTCCGCAAATCTCCCTCTGGGTAAAACACCAGCAACAAATCTTTGGCATAACTAAAATACAAGCTATAGTTCTCAAACCAAAGTTGCTAAAAATGATCTTTCTGGTCAAAGTTAAATTAAATTATATTGAAACAGCTCCTCTCCCAATTCCCAGCATTAAATTTTCCCTTCTAAAACTATCATGTGCCACATGTCTGCTTGGGAACAGGTTTACCATAGATAACCCAGGTTAGACCCCTGAAAAACAACAAAATCACAATCCAAATTTGATTATTATAATAAAAAACTGTTCTCATAACTTGATTGAAAAATAGAGTGATAACGAAGGAATATATGGAGAAATTAAACAAAACTCTAATGTTCTGCTTCAGTTCAGTTCAGTTTAGTTGCTCAGTCATGTCCAGTTCTTTGAAAGCCCATGGAATGCAGCACGCCAGGCCTCCCTGTCCATCACCAACTCCCGGGTTTACCCAAACTCATGTCTGTTAAGTCGGTGATGCCATCAAATCATCTCTTCCTATGTTGTCCCCTTCTCCTTCTGCCTTCAATCTATGCCAGCATCAGGGTCTTTTCAAATGAGTCAGTTCTTCTCATCAGATGGCCAAAGTATTAGAGCTTTAGCTTCAGCACCAGTCCTTTCAATGACTATTCAGGACTGATTTCCTTTAGATTTGACCGGTTGGGTCTCCGTGCAGTCCAAGGAACTCTCAAGAGTCTTCTCCAACACCACAATTCAAAAGAATCAATTCTTCGGTGCTCTGCTTTCTTTACAGTCCAACTCTAACATCCATACATGATTACTGGAAAAACCATAGCCTTAACTAATGGACCTTTGTTGGCAAAGTAACGTCTCTGTTTTATAATATGCTGTCTAAGTTGGTCATAACTTTGCTTCCAAGAAGTAAGCATCTTTTAATTTCATGGCTGCAGTCACCATCTGCAGTGATTCTGGAGCCTGTAAAAATAGTCAGCCACTGTTTCCCCATTTATTTGCCATGAAGTGATGGGACCAGATGCCATGATCTTCGTTTTCTGGATGCTGAGCTTTAAGCCAACTTTTTCACTCTCCTCTTTCACTTTCATCAAGAGCCTTTTTAGTTCTTTTTTGCTTTCTGCCATAAGGGTGGTGTCATCTGCATATCTGAGGTTATTGATATTTCTCCCAGCAATCTTGATTCCAGCTTGTGCTTCTTCCAGCCCAGCGTTTCTCATGATGTACTCTGCATAGAAATTAAATGAACAGGGTGACAACATACAGCCTTGACATACTCCCTTTCTTATTTGGGACCAGTCTGTTGTTCCATGTCCAGTTGTAACTGTTGCTTCCTGACCTGCATATAGGTTTCTCAAGAGGCAGGTTAAGTGGTCTGATAGTCCCATCTCTTTCAGAATTTTCCACAGTTTACTGTGATCCACACAGTTTACTGTGATCCACACAGTCAAAGGCTTTTTTTAGTCAATAAAGCAGAGAAGATGTTTTTCTGGAACTCTCTTGCTTTTTCGATGATTCAGCAGATGTTGGCAATTTGATCTTTGGTTCCTCTGCCTTTTCTTAAAATCAGTTTGAACATCCGGAAGTTCAGTTCACATATTGCTGAAGCCTGGCTTGAAGAATCTTGAGCATTACTTTGCAAGTGTGTGAGATGAGTGCAATTGTGCGGTAGTCTGAGCATTCTTTGGCATTGCTTTTCTTTGGGATTGGAATGAAAACTGACCTTTCCCAGCCTGTGGCCACTGCTGAGTTTTCCAAATTTGCTGGCATACTGAGTGCAGCGCTTTCACACCATCATCTTTTAGGATTTGAAAGAGCTCAACTGGAGTTCCAGCACCTCCACTAGCTTTGTTCATAGTGATGCTTCCTAAGACCCACTTGACTTCACATTCCAAGATGTCTGGCTCTAGGTGAGTGATACACCATCGTGATTATATGGGTCGTGAAGATCTTTTTTGTACAGTTCTTCTGTATATTCTTGCCACCTCTTCTTAATATCTTCTGCTTCTTCTAGGTCCATTCCATTTCTGTCCTTTGTTGAGCCCATCTTTGCATGAAATGTTCCCTTGGTATCTCTAATTTTCTTGAAGAGATCTCTAGTCTTTCCCAGTTTAGAGGAAATAGTTTCCTCTATCTCTTTGCACTGCGCATTGAGGAAGGCTTTCTTATCTCTCCTTGCTCTTCTTTAAAACTCTGCATCAAAATGGGTGTATCTTTCCTTTTTTTCCTTTGCTTTTTGCATCTCTTCTTTTCACAGCTATTTGTTAGGCCTCCTCAGACAGCCATTTTGCTTTTTTGCATTCTTTTTTTGGGGATGGTCTTGCTCCCTGTCTGCTTTACAATGTTATGAACCTTTGTCCACAGTTCATCAGGCACTTTGTCTATCAGGTCTAGTCCCTTAAATCTATTTCTCACTTCCACTGTATAATCATAAGGGATTTAATTTAGGTCATACCTGAATGGTCGAGTGGTTTTCCCCACTTTCTTCAATTTAAGTCTGAATTTGCCAATAAGGATTTCATGATCTGAGCCATAGCCAGCTCCTGGTCTTGTTTTTGCTGGCTGTATAGAGCTTCTCCATCTTTGGCTGCAAAGGATATAATCAATCTGATTTCAGTGTTGGCCATCTGGTGATGTCCATGTGTAGAGTCTTCTCTTGTGTTGTTGGAAAAGGGTCTTTGCTATGACCAGTGCATTCTCTTGGAAAAACTCTATTAGCCTTTGCCCTGCTTCATTTCATACTCCAAGGCCAAATTTGCCTGTTACTCCAGGTGTTTCTTGACTTCCTACTTTTGCATTCCAGTCCCCTATAATGAAAAAGACATCTTTTTTGGGTGTTAGTTCTAAAAGGTCTTGTAGGTCTTCATAGAACCGTTCAACTTCAGCTTCTTCAGCGTTAGTGATTGGGATATAGGCTCGGATTACTGTGATATTGAATGGTTTGCCTTGGAAACGAGCAAGGATCATTCTGTCGTTTTTGAGATTGCATCCAAGTACTGCATTTCGGACTCTTTTGTTGACCATGATGGCTACTCCATTTCTTCTAAGTGATTCCTGCCCACAGTAGTAGATATAATGGTCATCTGAGTTAATTTCACCCATTCCAGTCCATTTTAGTTTTCTGATTCCTAGCATGTTGATGTTCACTCTTGCCATCTCCTGTTTGACCATTTCCAATTTGCCTTGATTCATGGACCTAACACTCCAGGTTCCTATGCAATATTGCTCTTTACAGCATCAGACCTTGCTTCTATCACCAGTCACATCCACAACTGGGTGTTGTTTTCCTTTGGCTCCATCCCTTCATTCTTTCTGGAGTTACTTCTCCACTGATCTCCAGTAGCATATTGGGCACCGACTGACCTGGGGAGTTAATCTTTCGGTGTCCTATCTTTTGCCTTTTCATACTGTTCATGGAGTTCTCAAGGAAAGAATACTGAAGTGGTTTGCCATTGCCTTCTCCAGTGGACCACATTTTGTCAGACCTGTCCACTGTGACCTGTCCATCTTGGGTAGCTCTACACGGCAGGGCTTAGTTTCTTTGAGTTAGACATTGCTGTGGTCCATGTGATCAGATTGGCTAGTTGTCTATGATTGTGGTTTCAGTCTATCTGCCCTCTGATGCCCTCTCTCAGTGCCTACTGTCTTGCTGGGATTTCTTTTACCTTGGACGTGGAGTATCTCTTCACGGTTGCTCCAGCAAAGCGCAGCCACTATACCTTACCTTGGACGTGGGATGTCTACTCACGGCTGCCACTCCTGACTTTGGACTTGGGTATCTCTTCTCAGCTGCTCACTGCTCTAGTGCTGCTTGCCACTCAAATCATATATATTTGCAAATAAAATTTATACTTTGGGATATATGTATTTTCATTTTAAAATTTATATTTACTTAACAGGTCAACAAGGTATATTCTCCTCAAGATCTTTTGCAAATTTCCTCCGTTTTCCTAATATCCCTAGCACAACCAGAAAATAAGAAAAACTTTTTTCTACTAAATATTTGTTCTTTGGCAAATATCTCTGTATTTCCCATTTTCAGCTTTACCTACTGAAATGATGTTCTTTATTTACTTTTATATACCTGCCTTAAAATAGCACTGAAGCATTGCTCTTAGAAGATACTTTACTAAGAATATATGATTGTGGGAATATGAAGTAGAATCCATTTCTAATTTATAACAAAGAAAGGAGAAGAGACAATTTTGAAGTGACACTAATCTGTCACTCCATGATATGGGATACTTAAAAACCAAGATGTTCAGCAATCGATGGATGTTAAGTAGATTAGAAAATCATTATGTTGCCATATCTACTTTCCTTTCATTGAGAAGATGTGAAATCCTGCAAAGTGAACACAGGCTTTCAAATTTACCTACGAGGTCTTCAGACTGAATTACCTGCTTATCATTTCCAAGCTGATGTGGGTTTTTTACTCTAGCTTTGTTTCAAATTATATTTCTTCAAAATGGAATTTAAGTTTTCCTGAAAAGGCTCATGACTTCAGTGAGATGATTAGAAGCACATCTTCTAGAATCACATGGTTTGTAGCTAAGACTCAGAGACAATAAACACTTTGGCTATGCAGATATGTACAGGAAGAGAATTCCTGACCATGTAGAGCCACCAGGAGCCGTGGGGCAAGAAAGACCCAAGTCTTACTGACTTTCAAAAGAACTTTCTGCTTGCTCAGTACAGAAGCAGAAGTATCCTTGAAAATCATCATCAGTCTGTGAATATCTATCCTGTATTGTCTCCAAGGACCACACCAAAATCTAAATAATCTTAGGTACCATCATGAAACAACTTTTATTACCTTTTAAAAAATATTAATATAAGGAAAAATTATATGTATTTAATAGTATAACTTCAGTTAAATGTCATTTAGGAGTTATAATTTTCTAAAAGTTACCTCGTGAACACTGCTTTCACCAATGATGGTGCCAATGTTTATTGGAGAAAAAAAAAAAATCTCTGTGTTTACATGTTGTTAACTCAACAAATGTTTCTTGAACACACCACTACTTGCCACGTAGAGTATTAGATGTGGGGGATACAAAAGTGAGCCAGATGGACACTGTCACTCCTTTCGCAAAATGTTTTATGGAAGTAGGTACAGTGAAGCATCTTGGAGAGAGAGGAGGGTTTGCTCACAGCTTTATGAGAGAGTTTAAAGTTAGAACCTTCTGGGTGAGAAACAACTCATCAGAGGTGTTTCAGTTTATCATAGTAAGTGAAGTAAGTCAGAGAAAAACAAATATTGCATGGTATCACTTATATGTGGAATCTATAAAAAAAAGATACAGATGAATTTATTTACACAAAAGAAACAGACTCACAGACACAGAAGACAAACTAATAGTTACCAAAGAGGAAAGGAAGGGAAGGAATAAATTAGAAGTTTGGGGATTAAAGTATGCATACTGTCATATAGAAAATAGGTAACCAACAAGGTCCTACTGTATAACACAGTGAACCATATTCACATACTTTGTAATAACCTATACTGGAAGAGAATCTGAAAAAGTATATATATATATATACATATATAAGTGGAACACTTTTTTATACAGCAGAAATTAACACAATATTGTACACAAACTATACTTTAATTTTAAAAAATTAAAATAAAGACCTCCCTAAAAGTGGAAGTTTCACATACATCTGTTTGAAATTTTTATTTAAAATATTTCTCTTCTGCTTAATTCTTCTATTTACTTATCCATCAATCAGTATGGCTGCTGCTTCTGCTAAGTCGCTTCAGTCATGTCCAGCTCTGTGAGACCTCACAGACAGCAGCCCACCAGGCTCCTCTGTCCCTGGGATTCTCCAGGCAAGAATACTGAAGTGGGTTGCTGCCAGGAGCCAGAGTGAGGAATTCCACCTGTGACAAGGTCATGCAGCAGAGCTCTGATGGCAAGGCTAATCAGACCTCAGGTTTTCCCCCTGGTATTTCCTGAGCATGTACCCCCCAAAATAAGAATCTGCCTGCTTTTCCACTCTTCTGACACACTCTAGAAAAAGTCAACTCAGGGCTTTAAGTCTTCTGCATTTGAAAGGGATGTTTCAGCTCAAACCCCCTCTGATAACTCTCTAGCTTGCCTAACAGGTTCCCCCAGACCTCTTACAGCTTGTGAATTGCTTACAGCCCACAACCATGAGAGGCGCAAAGCTTAAAAGCATCTTAAANTCAGGGCTTTAGTCTTCTGCATTTGAAAGGGATGTTTCAGCTCAAACCCCCTCTGATAACTCTCTAGCTTGCCTAACAGGTTCCCCCAGACCTCTTACAGCTTGTGAATTGCTTACAGCCCACAACCATGAGAGGCGCAAAGCTTAAAAGCATCTTAAAGATACAGAGCCTTTTCTAAAGAGTTAAAAATTATATTGGTAGAGGGTTTTCACTGTTGACTCAATGATTGCTGCCAGGCCTCCATATTCTTTATCTTTTAGGCACCTGGGAGGATGTTAATCAATGTAAATGGGATATGGAAAAAGATATATAGTAGTTTTGATGTTAGCAACACTAGACTTTTGAGTTAATTACTTTTCTTTTGTTATAAATCACTGTTCTCCTTTTACTTGTTATAAATTGCTGTATCTTTGCTATGTAAGAATATAACTTTATTTAGTGTTTTCTGAGAGTGGCACCAGACTTTGGGAAGATCAACACAAATAAGTCTTCTAGTTGACAAACCTTATCAGAAAAGGACTGTAAAATGTTAATTTGCCCTTTTGGCCGGAAGATGATGTTAATTACCTAAAACATATGTATACAACTAGGTATGCAGAGAAAAAAGCCTGGTTTTGATAAGAATCTGGGCTGCATAATTTTTTATTACCCATTGATCTCTATGTACAATCAAAAAGGTATAAAAGGCCTTCCTAGACAATAGAGGCCGGGCAAGTTATTGGAAAGACTGGTTTCCCCCGTGTCTCCTCTTTACTCTGTTTTCAGGCTGAATTCCCATCTGGGGCATGGAGGCTCACCATGTCTACTTGTCCCAGCTTCTAAGATCCATAAGAGAGAGAGCCCAAGGCGGGGCAGTCTCCAATATTCAAACAGGCACCGGTGGCCTAACGTAGATGGTGCAAGTTCCTTGTCTGGAACTTTATTGGCTTTCCACGTAAACCAAGTTATTCAGCCTCTTTTCTCCACTTAATTTTCCTACTATACTATTTCTTCGTAATCTAATCTTATATTAATAAATAAATAAGTTTTTCCCTCGCCTACTCCAGCTCCCCTTTGAATCACCCTGGATCCACCAGGGCTGGACCCCGGCAGGTTGCCATTTCCTTCTCCAATCAGTCAATACATGTATGTCTTAAATGCCGACTATGTGCAAAATAATGACCTAGACAAAATCCAGGGTAAAGCCCTAATGGCCCTATCAAGTCAAAAGGGTTTGTGGAAAGGTCCTACTATACCTCACAGAGAACCCTACTCAATGTCATTTGGCAGCCTGGATGGGAGGGGAGTATGCGGAAGAATGGATACATGTATATGTGTGGCTGAGTCCCTTTGCCATCCACCTGAAACTATCACAACATTGTTACTGGCTATACTCTAATATAAAATAAAAAGTTAAAAAATTAACTAAATAAAAAATAAAACGGATCATCAACAAGGTCCTTCTGTATAGCACAGGAAGCTCTACTCGATGTCATGTGGCAGCCTGGATGAGGGGGTAGTTTGGGGAAAACCAGATACAAGTAGATATACATGGCTGAGTCTCTTTGCTGTCCACCTGAAACTATCACAACATTGTTAATCAACTATACCCCAAAATAAAATAAACGTTTTTAAGAAGGGGGGTTTGGGAAAGGATTTCAATCTAAATGGAGCCAGAGGACAAGAAATGCACAACTTCACACAGACACCCTCAAAAGAAGAGAAGTCAAGAACTGAGAGACTCTTGATTTCTTGTAAATGCTTGATTTACAGAAGACAAGACTCATCTCCTGACTAGTGAACACCTCCTAATAGTCCCTTCCCATTCTCAGACCCCTGAATGTACTGCCTGGACTCTGGCTGGATGTCCCCCTTTCCATTCCCTGTCCATCAACACAGACCACTTCAAACCCTCAAAAGACTCGCCTGTAACTTGCACAGCATGTGTTTCCCCAGTTACCATTCTTCTGCTATTCCCAAATAAAAAGTTTCTGGTAATTAAAACTTGCTTCAATTTACCTCTTTATTTAGTCCACAGGGTATATAAACAAGTAAATTCATGATCATATTTAGTGTACAGAGTTCAATAATTAGAAAACGTGCCAAGCAAAGGTTGGGAATACAAGAGGGAAAAGCTTCTCAAAAGGCTCAGATATGCAGAAAAATGAGAATTAAACATGAATCTCCTGAAAAGGGGGAAACAAGAGGAGGCTAAAGAGAAAGGAAAACATATTTGTAAATGTTTATCTGATCATTACACAAATTTTGTTCTTCATTATGTGTACAATACAACATATGAAATTAAAAAGCGCTTGCTACTTGGAGGGAAAGTTATGACCAACATAGACAGCATATTAAAAAGGAGAGACATTACTTTGCCAACACAGGTCCATCTAGTTAAAGTTATGTTTTTCCAGTAGTCATGTATGGATGTGAGAGTTGGACCATAAAGAAAGTTGAGCACCGAAGAACTGATGCTTTTGAACTGTGGTGTTGGAGAAGACTCTTGAGAGTTCCTTGAATTGCAAGGAGATCCAACCAGTCCATCATAATGGAAATCAGTCCTGAATATTCATTGGAAGGACCGATGCTGAAGCTGAAATTCCAATACTTTGGCCACCTGATGTGAAGAACTGATTCATTAGAAAAGACCGTGACGCTGAGAAAGATTGAAGGCAAAAGGAGAAGGGGAAGACAGAGGATGAGATGGTTGGATGGCATCACTGATTCAATGGACATGAGTTTGAGTAAACTCTGGGAGTTGGCGATTGACAGGGAAGCCTGGTGTGCTGCAGTCCACAGGGTCGCAAAGAGTTGGACATGACTGAGTGAATGAAGTGAAGTGAACTGAACAACATATTTATTTGGAAACTCATTTTGAAGTCAAGTTTTAGCAATGGTGAAGTAGTTTATTTTGACTAAGCCCCTGAAAGATAGCAATTATATCTATCAACAAAATAAATTTTTACAAAACAGAAACAAAAACCCATTGAAGGCACCAGGGAGTAACTATAAGCATACAAAAACTAGATTTTTAGATACTTACAAGCAACAAAACAACATGTATTGAGTGATGTCCAGATTTCCACAGCTTTTCTCCTGGGGGCACTTTGCAGTCCACGTGTGATGCTGGGCTGAGAGAACTCAAGCAGAAAGCACAGTGTTATTGGGTAGAGAATTCCATGGGTTGAGTTTCGGGCTCCCAAAAGTAGCAAGGATTTGAGGGGAGGAATCCACGAAAGAAGGGAGACACCCCAAATATCTACTTGTAAATTCTCTTAAAATTATTGGCCAACCCCTGAATTGTGTATGTTGTTGTTTTTCAGTCCCTAAGTCATGTGCGACTCTGTGACCCCAGATACTGCAGCACGCTAGGCTTCACTGTCCTTCACTATCTCCTTGAGTTTGCTCAAACTCATGTCCATAGAGTCAGTGATGCCATCCAACCATCTCATCCTCTGTCACCTCCTTCTCCTCTGGCCTTCAATCTTTGCCAGGCTCAGGGTCTTTTCCAATGAGTTGGCTCTTCGCATCACGTGGCCAAAATAATTGTGTATCATCAAGAGCAATTCCAAGATGCTAAGAAGAAAACAACTGAAAGTATAGAAGAGCTGAGCAAAAAAAAAAAAAAAAAAATATTTCCTGCACACTACTGTTGGGGGAATAGGTTTCGAGTTTGAGTCCTACAAAATTATAAGGCTTAGACATTAAGTAAAGGCTTTCTGGGGATATGTTGTAAAAAACGATCATACCAAACATCCGTAAGATCAAGGTGACAAGCCAGCAAACTGAACTGTCTATGAAACCAAATCATCAGCATTCATAAGAGAACGACGATGGAGGCGAGTCTCTATAATGCATTATGTAGACTGCTGCATATATAACCAAAAACTACTGCACATTAATAAAAATGGGTAGAGGTAATCCATAATCAAGGGCAGAGAGCAACCAACAGAAACAATCTCTGAGATGTAAGAATTAGCAAGCTAAAACTTTGAAAAAGCTCTGATAAATATGTGTAAGGACTTCAAGTAAAAAAAAATAATATAATAATCTCAACAAAGAAATAAAAACTATGAAAAACAGTCAAATGAAAATTCTGAAACTTAGGGTGATCATATCTGAAATATTATTTTGTAGTGGATGAATGTAAGAAGGTATTGAAGAATAAAAAGTTAATGAACTTGCACAGAGTCATAACATTTCATTAGGTGAGGGCCTAAGCTCTGGAGTGAGGTTGTCTTGCTCAAATTCTGCCTCTGTCTTTTAAATGCTGTGTGACCTTGGGAAAGTAACTTAACTCCTCTGTGCCTGTTTCCTCTGTTATGTGATACAGCCTGAGGACTAAGTGAGTTAACAATAGAGAATAAGTTGAATTAAAACTGTTGAGTGCTTAGCACAGTACCTTAATAAAAGCTAATTTTCCTTAAAAAAAAAAGTTAATGAACTTGAAGACGTGTCAGTTGAAATCTACCCTGAGAGGAAGAGAGAAAAAGAATTGTAACATGAGCAGAGATTCAGAGCCACGCAGGGCAGGATCCAGTAGTCTGTTGCTGCTGCTGCTGCTAAGTCGCTTCAGTCGTGTCCGACTCTGTGTGACCCCATAGACGGCAGCCCATCAGGCTTCCCCCGTCCCTGGGATTCTCCAGGCAAGAACACTGGAATGGGTTGCCATTTCCTTCTCCAATGCATGAAAGTAAAAAGTGAAAGTGAAGTCACTCAGTTGTGTCCGACTCTTAGAGACCCCATGGACTGCAGCCTACCAGGCTGCTCCGTCCATGGATTTTCCAGGAAAGAGTACTGGGAGTGGGGTTCGAGTAGCCTAGCACCACCTAACTGGAGTCCCTATAGGCAAGGGGAGCAAGAATGGGGTGAAAAAAACCTTGAAGAAATAATGACTGAAATTTCCCACATTTGGTGAAAAAAATTAGCTCACATATCTACAAGCTCAAAAAACTACTGATATAAGAAATAATAAGGATGAACCTCAAAAGCACAATGTTAGGAGGAAAAATCCAGACCAAGAGGAATACACACTGTATGAGTTTATTTGTATGAAGTTTTAGAACAGGCTGAAGTAATCTATCATGACAAAGAGAGCAATGTTTGCCTTTCGGGGTGTTGGGAGAATAACAGTAAAAATGAGAGAACTTTCTGTGTTAATGAAAATGTTCCATATCTTGATTGTGGTAATAGTTACACAGGAGAATACATTTATCATTACTCCTCAAATTTTACATATGCTTACGGCCTTTGCATTTCACTCCTCAACAAAAAGGGAACTCATTTTTCTTAAATTCAATTCTGTGCTAAATGTGTGAATACAGCCCATTCTGGTGTTAAAACCAGCATCGGTGATAACAGAGAGGAAGTGTTGCTTGTGTTGTAACTTACTCCTTGATGAAAGGTTCCACGTGGAACCTAGTATCTTACATCAAGACATACAATAGTTTCCTTCTGCCAACAGGTTCCAAAAATAATGAAGAGTATTATTCTAACCATCTCTGATTTTCCTAAAGGAAATCAGCCCTGAAAATTCATTGGAAAGACTGATGCCAGTACTTTGGCCATCTGACTTTGGCCACCTGACGTGAAGAGAAGGCTCATTAGAAAAGACCCTGATGCTGGGAAAGATTGAGAGCAGGAGGAGAAGGGGACGACAGAAGATGAGATGGTTGAATGGTGTCACTGACTCAATGCGTTTGAGCAAGCTCTGGGCGTAATGCAGTACTGCAGTCCTGCAGTCCATGGGATTGCAAAGAATGGGAAACAATTGAGGGACTGGACAACAACTTGAGAATTTCTTAGTAGTATATATATAAAGCAACTGAGCTACGGTGAATTCCCTGGCTCTCCAGAGTTAGGACTCTGTGCTTTCACTGCCAAGGGTGTGGGGTCAATCCTTGGTCAGGGAAGTGAGATCCTGCAAGTTTTGGTATGGTAGGAAAAAAAAAAAACAAAAAAAAAAAAACCCAGAAAACTGAAATGGGAAATGGCAGCTGCGGTCCAGCCAAACACGGTGGCATCTTGAGTTGAAACCAAGTTGCTTCCCTTTGAAAGGATTGCATTCATGTGCGTTAGGATCATAGTCTCTTCCTTTCCCAAGCGAGCCTGCTCTGTAAGTAACCTCTGATGTGTGTCTCTCAGTAATGCTGACCAACTGGAAACTGAATAAAATGCCTTCTCAAAATAGACAACTAAAGCCATATTCTAAAAATGACATACATCTGGCTTAGCACATGCAGAATTTTTAATAACTGCCTCTTCCAAATGGTCAAAGTTGAGTCCTGCCAGAGCTGAGGCAGAACAATCAAGCTTAAGAAGCTCCTGGTGCTTCAAGAGGGTGGCTGCACCGACAGCTTCTTGTCACGACCCGTGGATTTCTTCATGTCTTCTTCTTGTCTCTCTTCATTTTCCACAGTCAAGGACATTGAAGTCTGAAGTTGTAGAATTAGAACATCTCTGTGTTATTAGAACCTGCTGAGATCCAGATGGGACCCTGGCCACCTCCCTTGATAGATGAAGATCAAGAGTCAGATGAACACCCTTGAGGACCCAAGTCAGGTACCCTTGGATCTTACCTGGTTCATCTAGTTACTACAGATTTATCTCGATTTAAGCCCAAGTTGGAGAAGGCAATGGCAACCCACTCCAGTACTCTTGCCTGGAAAATCCCATGGATGGTGGAGCCTGGTGGGCTGCAGTCCATTGGGTCGCACAGAGTCAGACACGACTGAAGTGAGTTAGCAGCAGCCTAAGTGGTCTCTTGGAACCCTGTGCTTTCAAGAGCAAGGGCTTCAAGGCATAAAGAATGAGGGCTCATCCATGTACACTGTCAAGGTAGACCCCTCTCCTCCCCACTCTGAGGGTCTGAAACTGAGCTTCACTTACTGGATTACATCCCTATTTTGCCTCCAAATTCAGCCTGGGATCTTGGCCAATTATATATTGAATGCAGGCAGATATGAAAGGGTGGAAAACATACAAATCATAACCACAATAATACTTTTAGGGGAGGTCTTCCTTCTCATTTCTAAATGAAGATAAGAAGCGTTTACCTGCAAGGGCAAGGTGATGTGGCAAATTCTTATACTTTTGCAGCTTTCTATTCTCTCATAACTTCTATTACAGCATTTCCCATTTTATACTTTCCTGTGTCAGCACAAATTCATGTGAGAGACTGTCAAGTGAGATTATCTTATTCTGGAATCAAGACTAATGCTCAAAGCAGAGAACAAACAAACAAAAACCCACTAAGCACTTCACATTCTAAATAGACTCCAGCCCTTGTAGAATGGGCTACTCACAGCCCCAGGGGGATTACTGAGAAGGCAAAAGTCCAAATACCCCAAACCAAGAGGCGTTCTCACTTCCAACAATGTAAAGGGAAGCCCAGGGGGAAGAAAGTCATCTACTCCATAGGGTGTGCAGTGCCTGCTGAAGATGGAAAGGAAATGCATTTATCTCACAGAGAAGGGAGCAGCAGAGGATGAGATGGTTGGATGGCATCACTGACTCAATGGACATGAGTTTGAGCAAGCTCTGGGAGACACTGAAGGACAGAGGAGCATAGCATGCTACAGTCCTCGGGGTCACAAAGAGTCAGAAATGACTTCGTAACTGAAGAACAGCAACCCCAAACTAAGCGAGCTCCAAGAGAACTTAATAAGGAAACCTGTAACAAAGGAAAACTGACATCTCCCTCCTCCTACTGAGCTGCAGCACTGCCCCCCTAATTCCCTTTGGTATTTCATATTTTAACGGTTTTTTCTTTTATAAAAAATATGCAGAATAAAATATACGTAACATAGCACTCCACTCCAGTACTCTTGCCTGGAAAATCCCATGGACGGAGGAGCCTGGTAGGCTGCAGTCCATGGGGGCACTAGCGACTTCACTTTCACTTTTCACTTTCATGAATTGGAGAAGGAACTGGCAACCCATCCCAGTATTCTTGCCTGGAGAATCCCAGGGATGGGGGAGCCTGGTGGGCTGCCGTCAATGGGGTTGCACAGAGTCGGACACGAATGAAGTGACTTAGCAGCAGTAGCAGCAGCAACATAGCACTTAACCACCTTCACCATTTTAAACTACAGTTCTGTGCCATTAAATAACATTCGAACACACAAACCATTACCAATGGCAGTCCTCAGTCATATTGACAAGTATGTACTGATTTCTGGATCACCCAGGTAATGTCACTTACACTGCAAGAGAGATGTGGGGAAAGAGTTCTGGGAATCTAGGAACTGAATGTCCTTGACAGCCCCTCCACTCCGCTGGAAGGGGAAAAGTGCCTGTCATAAGCACTCTCAGATTTGGTAGAGAACTTGAACCAAAAAAAAAAAAGACTGATGCTGAATTCTGGTCTTTTGGAGGCAGGAGGCTGGTTATCTGCCTTGGGAGGGCCTAAAAACTGAGGGATAGAGGGTCTGAGGGGCAAAATGCCAGAAAATCGGGAGGGTAAGAAAGAACACCTTGGGAGTTGTTGGGTAGCTCCACACAAAGGAGCGTGGAAGGACAGGGATGAGTGGAAGGACAGAGCCACAAAGCCTCTCAGGCAGCCAGCAGGGTAAGTAAATGGTGATCCCAACCCATGGAAGGTTCCCTCAAATTATGAGACATGACTTCTCCTTAAGGGGATCTCCTCAGGGACAGAGGCACCAGGTGAAACCTGCATGGAAACCACATCAGTAAAGCCCACTAGAATCAGTCTAAATAGGATTGACCGCTGTTTCTCCAATCTTCTCCCTGTTCTAAATACGAAAGCTACAATGACTGAAAAGAGATATAAAGAGCAGATGCTCCCAAGCCAGACAACATCTTTCTTGGGCTGACTTGAAGATTTCAGTCATGGGGACCAGTGGATACAGCTGGGAATTCAGAGTCAGATACTGATGTCTGTGGTCAACTGTGTTCTAATGAGGTGGGTAAAACTGGAGCCTATTATACAGAATGAAGTAAGCCAGAAAGAAAAACACCAATACAGTATACTAATGCAATATATGGAATTTTAAAAGATGGTAACGATAACCCTGTATGCGAGACAGCAAAAGAGACACAGATGTATAGATCAGTCTTTTGGACTCTGTGGGAGAGGTCGAGGGCAGGATGATATGGGAGAATGGCATTGAAACATGTAAATTATCACATGTGAAATGAATCACCAGTCCAGGTTCAATGCATGAGACAGGGTGCTCAGGGCTGGTGCCCTGGGATGACCCAGAGGGATGGTATAGGGAGGGAGGTGGGAGGGGGGTTCAGGATGGGGAACACATGTACACCCATGGTGGATTCATGTCAATGTATGGCAAAACAAAAACAAAAGAAAAAAAAAAAAAAGAAAGAAAAAAAAAGTGTGCTAAGATGGTACAAGGGGGAGAGCCTTTTGGGTCCACCTTTTCCTTCTTTTATTTATGTATTAAAATGTATATTTTCAGTACATTAAATTTACTCATAAAAGCATTCTAAATATGTAAAATTTTTCCTTTTTAACAAAATATAATAAAATATAAAAATCCTCCAAACAGAATACTTAACATTTACAATTCAAAATCAAATTAGCAGAATATTAAATATTTACAAAACTGTCTCTCTTAAAAATATTTATGAAGTTACCTGCAGTTTTGTAGACTTGACATAAAAGAATAGCTCAAAAAAATGGGAGAATTTATGTCCAATAGAAGCTATGAGGATTTTTGAGTACACAAGGCCTTTTATTTATTTTTCATTTTTTAATATAAATTTATTTATTTTATTTGGAGGCTAATTACAATATTGTATTGGTTTTGCCATACATTAACATGAACCTTTATTTTTTTTAATTTATCTTATTTTTGGCTGTGCTGGGTCTTCATTGCTGTGCAAGGGCTTTGTCTAGTTGTGGCGAGAGGGGGCTACCCTCTAGCTGCAGTGTAGCGCCTTCTCTTATTGTGGAGCATAGACTGTAGAGCTCAGGCTTCAACAGTTGCGGTGAGTAGGCTCAGTAGTTCTAATGCACAGGCTTATTTGCCTGAGACATATGGAATCTTCTCTGAGCAGGGATCGAACTCTTGTCCCCTGCATCGGCAGGCAGATTCTTAACCACTGGACCACCAGGGAAGTCCTGGGATTTTCTTGTTTTGTTTTGTACTGATTTGTTCTTCCCAATTTAACATCTTTCTTGTATATCATTCAGAGTTTGTCTTTCTTCTTGAATCAATTTAATAATTTATGTCTTTCTAGGAATTTGTACATAATATTAAAGTTATCTAATTTGTTGGCATACAGTTTTTTTTAATTTTAATTTTTACTTTATTTTACTTTACAATACTGTATTGGTTTTGCCATATATTGACACGAATCCGCCACGGGTGTACATGAGCTCCCAATCCTGAACCCCCCTCCCACCTCCCACCCCATATCATCTCTCAGGATCGTCCCCATGCACAGCCCCAAGCATCTTGTATCCTGTATCGAACATAGACTGGCAATTTGTTTCTTACATGGTAATATACATGTTTCAATGCCATTCTCCCGAATCATCCAACCCTCTCCCTCAGAGTCCAAAAGTCCATTCTATACATCTGTGTCTCTTTTGCTGTCTCGCATACAGGGTTATCATTACCATCTTTCTAAATTCCATATATATATGTGTTAGTATACTGTATTGGTGTTTTTCTTTCGGGCTTACTTCACTCTGTATAATCGGCTCCAGTTTCATCCATCTCATTAGAACTGATTCAAATGTATTCTTTTTAATGGCTGAGTAATACTCCATTGTGTATATGTACCACAACTTTCTTATCCACTCATCTGCTGATGGACATCTAGGTTGTTTCCACGTCCTGGTATTATAAAGAGTGCTGCAATGAACACTGGGGTACATGTGTCTCTTTCAGTTCTGGTTTCCTCGGTGTGTATGCCCAGCAGTGGGATTGCTGGGTCATAAGGCAGTTCTATTTGCAATTTTTTAAGGAATCTCCACACTGTTCTCCATAGTGGCTGTACTAGTTTGCATTTCCACCAACAGTGTAAGAGGGTTCCCTTTTCTCCACACCCTCTCCAGCATTTATTGCTTGTGGACTTTTGGATCGCAGCCATTCTGACTGGTGTAAAATGATACCTCATTGTGGTCTTGATTTGCATTTCTCTGATAATGAGTGACGTTGAGCATCTTTTCATGTGTTTGTTAGCCATCCGTATGTCTTCTTTGGAGAAATGTCTATTTAGTTCTTTGGCCCATTTTTTGATTGAGTCATCTATTTTTCTGGAATTGAGCTGCAGAAGTTGCTTGTATATTTTTGAGATTAGTTGTTTGTCAGTTGCTTCATTTGCTATTATTTTCTCCCATTCAGAAGGCTGTCTTTTCACCTTGCTTATAGTTTCCTTTGTTGTGCAGAAGCTTTTAATTTCAATTAGGTCCCATTTGTTTATTTTTGTTTTTATTTCCAGTATTCTGGGAGGTGGATCATAGAGGATCCTGCTGTGATTTATGTCGGAGAGTGTTTTGCCTATGTTCTCCTCTAGGAGTTTTATAGTTTCTGGTCTTACGTTTAGATCTTTAATCCATTTTGAGTTTATTTTTGTGTGTGGTGTTAGGAAGTGATCTAGTTTCATTCTTTTACAAGTGGTTGACCAGTTTTCCCAGCACCACTTGTTAAAGAGATTGTCTTTACTCCATTGTATGTTCTTGCCTCCTTTGTTGAAGATCTGGTGTCCATAGGTGTGTGGATTTATCTCTGGGCTTTCTATTTGGTTCCATTGATCTATATTTCTGTCTTTGTGGCATGCAGTTTTTTTAAAAATAGTATTCTCCTTTGTGCTATTATTATTATATGTAATTCATCTATATATGTTACAGACCTAATGACACAATGCTATAATTATTAATTTATGTAATTTTATGTTTATTAAAGAAGTTGACAAAAGAAAAAAGAAATGAAAATTTGAAACAAACAATGACCTGATTTTGAGTCCAGAAAATGCTTTTGAAGAGATCAAAACTGCTTCCTTTTTTAATATTTATTTTTATTTGGCTCCACTGGGTCCTAGTCGTGATGCAGACCTTTCATATTTGGTGTGCCATGGGGATCTAGTTCTTTGACCAGGGATTGAACCCAGGCCACTTGCATGGGAGTCCAGAGTCTTAGCCACTGGGCCACCAGGGAAGTTCCCAGGCTGATTCTTAAACACTGAAATTGGTTTGTTCTAACAAAGACGACCAGAAAGTGGTGGGATCTTGATAAAATTTTAAAGAATGATTGTCCAATGGGAAAAAGGAATCTTGTTAGAAGGAATATTTTAAGAATTCACATTTATGCTCCAACAAGGTATAATTTCCCAGTAAACCTACTACAAGGAGGGT
Organism: Oreotragus oreotragus; assembly: GCA_006410675.1. NCBI lineage: Eukaryota > Metazoa > Chordata > Mammalia > Artiodactyla > Bovidae > Oreotragus > Oreotragus oreotragus. The sequence goes on from SJYX01015390.1 coordinate 494,170, forward strand.
GGGGGTGTGCTGGCTGAGAAATAAGACAGGTGGAAAACAGTAGTGACCAGGAAACAAATAAAGATTGTGTTCCAACCCAATGCAACAGAAAACCTCTGAAGGGTGTGATGTAAGTCAGGGTACTAGAATGACAGTAATGTAGAGCATTGTAAAGGAGAGGTGAGAGAAAAGGAAAACCTACTGAGATTTGAGTCATGGGGACCAGTGGATACAGCACAAATGATAAAGATCTGGACCAAAGCAATAATGAATGAATGAATGCTAAGTTGCTTCAGTTGCATCTGAATCTATAGCCCACCAGGCTCCTCTGTCCATAGGAGGGATAAAACCAAGAAGAGGTAGAAATGACAGACTTGAGAACAAATTAAAAATAAGAGTTTAGAGAGAATGTGTGGTCTAAGAAAAAGTCTAGACTTTTGGCTTGGTTGAGTAAACAGATGACAGTGATCTATCTCTTTAAGAGAAGAAATATAGACACAGAGAACATTTCTTTGTGTATTAAGATGATGACCAAATGTTCCATGAATGTAGGATTATGTATATCTTGTGCATATAGTAGATACTATTTGTTAAACAAATATGCTTAATTTGGGGCAAGTTTGGAATGAGATGCTTTTGGCACAGCCAAGTAGATATGGCCAGTGGAGAGTTGGATATGACGGTCTTAGAGTTTAGGATATGGCAAAAGAGATTTAAGACCATCAGTGAATATATGTTTGTGGATAAAGGAGCACCAAGGTCAGAAACTTGGGGAATAACAGTACTTCCAGAGTTGGACAAAAGGAGGGAAGCTGTCAAATAGAAGAGGTCAGAGAGAATCCTGAGAAGCTAGTGGGAAATGGTATCTCAAAATCCAAGAGAAGACCAAGCTTCCAGGAAGGCATGGTCAGAAATGGTAAATGCTACAGAAAGGTCTAGTGAGATAACTGGACAGTTCTGACTGGTGTAGAAAGCCTTTGGGAACATTAGAAATAGCGATTTCAGTGCAGGGTTGGGAGCAGATGCCAAACTGCCATGAGTTGAGAAAGGGAGGTATAGAAATAGAGGCTGTCAAACGTTGACTGATGAAGAAGTTTAAATTCAAAGGAGAGCATGAAGGCAGGATGTTAGCATAGTGGTTGTGGATGGAATTGGGGTGGGGAGAGTGCAGTTAGAAGAATGGGGAGAGAGTATGGCACAGAAAGACAAACCAACATAGGTATGGTGCTTGGTTTTCTGGTTACTGGTAGCCACTGAGACTGTTCATAGATTCGGGGGAGGAGCCACCAGTAGGGGAGAGATTGAAGCCATTGGAGGAAAAGGATAACAAAAGAAAAGAACAGAGAAGAGACTCAAGGTTATGGGATCACGAACATAGGTAATGGAGTTAGTCTGCAAGAAGAACAGCTAAGCGTGGATACAAGAGAAAGCCTCCCTCTCAACGGGAAGAGCAGGACCCATATTTCAGAGAGGTGAAGAGTAAATGAGATCTTTGTTGTTATTTAGTCTCTAAGTTGTGTCCGACTCTTCTGAGACCTCATGCACTGTAGCCAGCCAGGCTCCTCCATCCCTGGGATTTCCCAGGGAAGAGTACTGGAGCACGTTGCCATTTCCTTCTTCAGAGAATCTCTCCGATTCAGGGATCAAAGCAGCATCTCCTGCATTGGCAGATGGATTCTTTACTGCTGAGCCATCCTGGAAGCTCCAAGTGAGGTCTACTTTTAGCTGATGACTGACTAGGTACTCAGAAAAACCTTTCACAAAATAATTAAATCTTGAAGAACAATAAACCCCACTGTTTTGAGACATCAATGGGAGATTCTCAAATTATGCAGTTTTATAAGAACAAAAACTTGAACTGCAGTCCAGAAGCAGCAGCAGCAGTAGCTTGTGTGCCACACTAAGCTGCAAGGGTGTCTGAAGTTGATGCCTCGTTCACCACTGGAAAATTGAGTCTCGTGTCAGGGAGAAGAGGGTAAATTTTAACACTTCCAACACTGAGAAAGACCTGTAGAAGAGAATGAAATAGTTCCAGGCCAGGGGCATCTCCTGTCTTCCAACTTAAAGAATGAGTGATTTCCCTCTGAAGCAGAGCTTTATAGCCTCCAACTTAAATACCCAGCACCCATATTTTCAGACCAAAGCAAGTACAAAATTCTAAGCAAAGTTTATCAAACTAAACCTATAAGTTAATATACAGCTAAATACTAATACAAGTTAACTTGTATTAACTTGTTAAGACAAGCTAATATGTAATTATGGATAGTGTCTCTTTATTTTCAGGCTCTTTCTGACCACAATGAATTGTTGTGGTGGCAGTTTCAGTCACTAAGTCATGTCCAACTCTTTGTGACCCCATGGACTGTGGCTTGTCAGGCTCCTCTATCCATGGGATTTCCCAGGCAAGAATACTGGAATGGGTTGCCATTTCCTTCTCCAGGCGATCTTCCCGACCCAGGAATTGGACTTGTGTCTCCTGCATTGCAGGCAGATTCTTTCACTGCTCAGCCACCTTACATCATTACAGTCAACTGTGTCATTGCCTGTTAAGAACAATATTACATAGGAACCCGGAATGTTAGGTCCAGGAATCAAGGCAAATTGGAAGTGGTCAAACAGGAGATGGCAAGAGTGAACATCAACATTTTAGAAATCAGTGAACTAAAATGGACTGGAATGGGTGAATTTAACTCAGATGACCGTTATATCTACTTCTGTGGGCAACAATCCCTTAGAATAAATGGAGTAGCCCCCACAGTCAATAAAAGAGTCTGAAATGAAGTATTTGGAAGCAATCTCAAAAAAGACAGAATGATATCTGTTCATTTCCAAGGCAAATCACTCAATATCACAGTAATCCAAGTCTATGCCCCAACCAGTAAGCTGAAGAAGCTGAAGGTGAATGGTTCTATGAAGACCTACAAGGCCTCCTAGAACTAACACTCCCAAAAGATGTTTTTTTCATTATAGGGAACTGGAATGCAAAAGTAGAAAGTCAAGAAACACTTGGAGTAACAGGCAAATTTGACTTTGGAATACAAAATGAAGCAGGTCAAAGGCTAAAAGAGTTTTACCAAGAGAATGCACTGGTCATTGCAAACACCCTCTTCCAACAACACAAGAGATGACTCTACACAGAGACATCACCAGATGGTCAAATCTAAAATCAGATTGATTATATCCTTTGCAGCCAAAGATGGAGAAGCTCTATATAGTCAGCAAAAACAGGACCAGGAGCTGACTATGGCTCAGATCATGAACTCCTTATGCAAAATTCAGGCTTAAATTGAAGAAAGTAGGGAAAACCACTAGACCATTTAGGTATGATCTAAATCAAATCCCTGATGATTATACAGTGGAAGTGACAAACAGACTCAAGGGATTATATCTGATAGACTAGTGCCTGAAAAACTATGGATGGAGGTTCATGACTTGTATAAGAGACAGTGATCAAGACCATTCTCAAGAAGAAGAAATTCAAAAAGGCAAAATGGTTGTCTGAGGAGGCCTTACAAATAGCTGAGAAAAGAGAAGCTAAAGGCAAAGGAGTAAAGGAAAGCTATACCCATTTGAACGAAGAGTTCTAAAGAATAGAAAGAAGAGATGAGAAAGCTTTCCTCAGTGATCAATGCAAAGAAATAGAGGAAAACAATAGAATGGGAAAGACTGGAGATCTCTTCAAGAAAATTAGAGATACCAAGGGAACATTTCATGCAAATATGGGCACAATAAAGGACAGAAATGGTATGGACCTAACAGAAGCAGAAGATAATAAGAAAAGGTGGCAAGAATTCACAGAAGAAATAAACAAAAAAGATCTTTATGACTTAGATAACCACGATGGTATGATCACTCACCTAGAGCCAGACATCCTGGAATGCAAAGTCAAGAGGGCCTTAGGAAGCATCACTACAAAAAAAGCTAGTGGAGGTGATGTAATTCCATCTGAGCGATTTCAAATCCTAAAAGATGAGGCTGTGAAAGTGCTGCACTCAATATGCCAGCAAATTTGAATAACTCAGCAGTGGCCACAGGACTGGAAAAGGTCAGTTTTCATTCCAATCCCAAAGAAAGGCAATGCCAAAGAATGCTCAAACTACCGCACAATTGCACTCATCTCACATGCTAGCAAAGTAATGCTCAAGATTCTTCAAGCCAGGCTTCAATAATACATGAACAATGAACATTCAGATGTTCAAGCTGGATTTAGAAAAGGCAGAGGAACCAGAAATCAAATTGCCAACATCCATTGGATCATCAAAAGCAAGACAGTTTCAGAAAAACATCTGCTTCTGTTTTATTGACTATGACAAAGCCTTTGACTGTGTGGATCACAATAAACTGTGGAAAATTCTGCAAGAGATGGGAATACCAGACTACCTGACCTGCCTCCTGAGAAATGTATATGCAGGTCAAGAAGCAGCAGTTAGAACTGACATGAAACAAGAGACTGGTTCCAATTCAGGAAAGGAGTATTTCAAAGCTATATACTGTCACCCTGCTTATTTAACTTCTACGCAGAGTACATCATGAGAAACGCTGGGCTGGATGAAGCACAAGCTGGAATCAAGATTGCCAGGAGAAATATCAATAACTTCAGATATGCAGATGACACCACCCTTATGGCAGAAAGTGAAGAACTAAAGAGCCTCTTGATGAAAGTGAAAGAGGGGAGTGAAAAATTTTGCTTAAAACTCAACATTGAGAAAGCTAAGCTCATGGCATCTGGTCCCATCACTTCATGGCAAATAGATGGGGAAACAATGGAAATAGTAAGAGACTTTATTTTCTTGGTCTCCAAAAGCACTGCAGATGGTGGCTGCAGCCATGAAATTAAAAGATGCTTACTCCTTGAAAGAAAAGCTATGGCCAACCTAGACAGCATATTAAAAAGCAGAGATATTACTTTGCCAACAAAGGTTCCTCTAGTCAAAACTATGGTTTTTTCCAGTAGTCATGTATGGATGCAAGAGTTTGACTACAAAGAAAGTTGAGTGCCAAAGAATTAATGCTTTTGAACTGTGGTGTTGGAGGAGACTCTTGAGAGTCCCTTGGACTTCATGGAGATCAAACCAGTCAATCCTAAAGAAATCAGTCTTGAATTTTCATTGGAAGGAATGATGCTAGCTGAAACTCCAATACTTTGGCCACCTGATGTGAAGAGCTGACTCATTGGAAAAGACCCTGATGGTGGGTAAGATTGAAGTAGGAGGAGAAGGGGACGACAGAGTTTGAGATGGTTGGATGTCATCACCAACTTGATGGACATGAGTTTGAGTAGGCTCCGGGAGTTGGTGATGGACAGGGAAGCCTGGTGTGCTGCAGTCCATGGGGTCACAAGGAGTCGGACAGTACTGAGCGACTGAACTGAACTGAACTGATAGTGACTAGGCTTGTTGTGAGGGTCAACTGCAATATAGATAAATACAGAATCATTATATTGTACAACTGAAACTCATATAGTGTTGTATGTCAATGACACTTGGATAAAAAAGACAATATAATATCCAACAGCTATAAGACTGACAAGGAATTAAAAGATTTGAGCAGTACTATAAACCAACACAATCCAGCAGGCATCTATAAAACACTACACATTCTTTTCAAGGGCACATAAGATTTTTTAAAACTAGGTCTTACGTTAGACCATAAACATGTCTCAATAGATTTATAGGAATTGAAGTCATACAAAGTCTCTTCTCTGACCACAATGAATGAAATTAGGAATCAATGAGGAATGAACAGTTGGAAACGCTTAATTGTGGTTCAGTTGGTAAAGAATCCGCCTGCAATGCGGCAGACTTGGGTTCAATCCCTGGGTTGGGAAGATGCTCTGGAGAAGGGAAAGGCTACCCACTCCAGTATTCTGGCTTGGAGAATTCCATGGACTGTGTAGTCCATGGGGTCACAAAGAGTCAGACACGACTGAGTGACTTTCACACACTTATGTATAAATTAAACAACATATTCTAAAAGAGAAAAAAAGGTGAGCAAAAAATTAGAATAGAAATTGAAATATACTTTTAAATGAATGGAAATGAAAATAAAACATACCAAAAGGTATAGAGTGAATGAGTGAAGTCGCTCAGTCGTGTCCGACTCTTTGTGACCCCATGGACTGTAGCCTACCAGGCTCCTCTGTCCATGGGATTTTCCAGGCAATAGTACTGGAGTGGATTGCCATTTCCTTCTCCAGGGGATCTTCCCAACCCAAGGATTGAACCCAGGTCTCCTGCATTGTAGACAGACCCTTTACCATCTGAGCCACCAGGGAAGTCCTTAAAAAGAAGATATAGAGTGAGTGAAATTTAAAAATTTCCTATTGCTTTATCCTCTTCTTCCAGTGTCTTCACTCTCTCTACTGGTGGCTCCTTCCTCAGTCAATGAACATCCTCAGTGGCTACCAATAACCAGAACTACGCAACATATCTATGTTGGTTTGTCTTCCTTTGCCATACACTGTCCCCGCCCTTCTAACTGCCGTCCTTCCACAACTGCTAGGCGAACATTCTGCCTTCAGGTTCCTCTTTGAATTGAAACTTCTTAAAACAGTCAATATTGAGAGCCTCCATTTCTCCACCTCCCTGCACACATCCCTCCCTGCATTCACAATCCTCTATCCTCACATGACTTTGAACCGTAATAAAGATTCAGTAGCACTTGGATTATCATGTGAACTGAACTACAATAAAAAGAGTGGGTCAAGGAGTACAACTGAAAAGCTGAGATCTCTGCCAAGATCACCTTGCCTCAAGTGCCAACAAACCAACCAGAACATCCATTTCTCTTCTGTGGGGAAGCAGTGGCCCTGCCGTCTCTTACTGGAAGTATTTACTTTTCTCTTGGTCACATCTGGCTCCAACTTTAAATACCCTCTGGATTCATTCTGGTGTGGGAGCATCTTTGCCATAAGGCAGATGGTGTCCTTTTTGTACACAGTGTCATTCTGTTACCAAGTCCAAGGTCACTGTGCTAGCCGCCTGCCAGGTCAGTGAATCTGAGATGAGGTGTTCAGGCAAGGAATACGACTTTATTCAGCAGGCTGGCTGACCATGGGAATGGCAGACTAATGTCTCAAAGTAACCATCTTGTCAGGATTTGGATGCCAGGTTCTTTTATAGAACCAGAAAGAGAAGAAATGAGGAACTGAAGTCAAAAAGCAGAATAAAGAGGGAGAGGCAATAAGGAAAGAAAGTAGAAAGGGCCATCAGTCTTGCAAAATATCCCCTGAAAGGGCTAGCCTTTGGAAGGGGTGTGTTGACATTTTCTTTTCTTTGCAGCCATTCACAGGTGTGCAAGGCCAGATTATCTCTCTGTGAGCTGAACAAAGGCTCTTTAGTTTAACAGTTAGCCAGAGGGGCCGGGTCTTTTGAGGCAAGTCATTATATATGATTCTGATAATAACAGCCATGGGAAGCAAGTCAAAGAAACAGCTCCAGCATGGAGTCAGAATTGGTTCTTCTCGGCAACACCCGCCCCCCAATCTCTTCACTCTCCAAAATGCCACCAACACAAGCTTCCATATAGAGCAGACTGTGACTAAAAATGTCAAATACTGGAAAGAGCTTACCCCACAACATTGCCAATAATTTAAAATAAAAAAGGAAATTCTAGAAGTACTTGACCATATTTTCATCCAGATATTTTCCCAGGGCTCCTTCCTGAGAGGAGCCCATCAGGTGTTTGTTTGTTTGTTTTAAATTTATTTTTATTTGGAGGATAACTGCTTCCCAGATGGTGCTAGTGGTAAATAGTCACCTGCCAATGGAGGAGGCCCAATGACTTGGGTTTGATCCCTGGATCAGGAAGATTCCCTGGAGTAGGAAATGGCACTCACTTGAGTTTTCTTGCCTGGAGAATTCCATGGACAGAAGATCCTGGTGGGTTACAGTCCATGGGGCAGCAAAAGGTTGGGCACAACTGAGCAACTGAGCACACAGACACAATTGCTTTACAGCATTGTGTTGATTTTTGCTGAACAACAACTTGAATTGGCCGTAAGTGTATATGTGTCCTCTCCCTCTTGAAGCCCCCTCTCTCTCCCTCCAACATCAGGTTTTGACCCCATCTTTCCTGAGGCCCTTTGCACCCTCCCTCACATTTCTCTGACCTCTTTGGCAGAGCCGTGCACGGTCTCATGGTTACCCATCTTCTCTCCCATGCCATGCCTACCTTGGTGCTGACCTTAAGCTTCCCTGTGGTCTCCTTGAGAGCAACTCCAGACCTGGTTATTGAAGTAACACTGCTGTTATCCTGATATGGCTGGTAAAGAAGAGCCTGTTGGGGAACTCTACAAAACCTAAGGGTGCATTCTTTGGAAGAAACATAAGTCTTTTTATACCCTCTCACGCTGGCCCTCCTGGATGATAGCCATTCATCCATCACAGTAGTGGAGAATCCAGCTCTGGAGGTGGAAGGTGAGGAAGGACTACCTGTGTGTGACGCCAGGAGCAAGGAAGCATGGAAAAAATGAGAGGGAAAGCACACCTGAATGCAAGAAAACACATGATTCCAAAGTTAAAACAGAATGAAACCATTCTTGCTGAAATAAAACCCCAGCTGCACCATACAACCATTTCCTCCTTATTACATAAGTTGCCAAGTTACTTTCATCAGACCGGCACTTGGCCAATGCAAGAACAAGCACGAGGATCTCCCCGAGATTGTTCCTGGGATGTGAACAATGGGGATGACTCTCGATGTTTCTGGAACCTCCCTGTCAGGGATGCTGATTGATTGGCAGAAGGCAGGAGGAGCAGAGGATGCCAGAATCGATTGCAGATTTGCCAGAGGAGCGTCTGCTTGTCGATGATGTTGTGCTGCAACTTATGTTGAATTTGAAGACAGTAAATGTCATATGAAAGGATAAGTGATTTATATATAAGACTATGGGCGCACTTAAAATCTGCAGTGTAATGACACGAGATACCAACAGATGGCATGTTTTGTGGTAATTACCACAGAGGAAAAACAAAAAGACAAGACACCTTGAAGAAAGAAATAACTGTTTGAGAGCAATTAGCTGCAAAGCTTGAACCATTCCCCACCCCCTCCCTCTCCCAGTTTTTAGAACATTGAGTCCCTCTATCAACTTGATGAACTATGCCTTTGTACTTTAACTAACAAAAACCAGAGCAATCAAATCAAAAGTCGGTCTGTTCTCTGCTACACTTCGCAGCCTCACAAAACACCATCCAGCAAAATGCAGAAGGCCTTGCTAAAGGCAGAGGGGAAAAGAACAAAACAGAATATTCAAGGTGAGTTCTAAACTCTAGCTCAACTGCCTATGCATGGGGCAACCTATTTCCAAATAGCTAATTTTCTGCGTGATTTTTTTTTTTTTTTTTAAATAGAAGCATTGAAGTGTTTTACTTCCCTTGCTAGGCTTGTTGCTGCTGCTGCTGCTAAGTCGCTTCAGTCGTGTCCGACTCTGTGCGACCCCACAGACGGCAGCCCATTGGGCTCCGCCATCCCTGGGATTCTCCAGGCAAGAACACTGGAGTGGGTTGCCATTTCCTTCTCCAAAGCATGAAAGTGAAAAGTGAAAGTGAAGTCGCTCAGTCGTGTCTGACTCCATGGACTGCATGGACAGCGACCCCATGGACTGCAGCCTACCAGGCTCCTCCATCCATGGGAGTTTCCAGGCAAGAGTACTGGAGTGGGGTGCCATTGCCTTCTCCGTGCTAGGCTTGTTAGCAGGAACAAAACAAGTTCAGAGGCAAGAAATCAGAAGCTGGCCACACACCTGGCTTCTCTAGGCTTCAGTCCCCGCTGTACTCTGCCAGTGTGGAGCCTGCTTAGGCCTAATGCTTCCTTTACTCCAGTCTGTTGACAAGACTTGAAGCTACATCCCCGCTGCCCTCCCAGTGGCTCTGGGATTTGCTTTTGGTTTTCCTGCTTGAATTCTAAGAGGTTTCTGTAGCTGTTGGACCTCCGGATTGGCTGCTTACACTTGGCTCATGTATTTTAATCTTCTGGCCCTGTCTACCTTCCATGTTGCCTGCTCTGTCTTCTCTTTGATTCTTTCACCTTAGAACCCCTGTGGGGATTCCCTGGTGGCTCAGTGGTAAAGAATCTGACTGCCAATGCAGAGGTTGCAGGAGATGTGGGTTCAATTCCTGAATGGGGCAGATGCTCTGGAGAAGCAAACGGCAACCCACTCCAGTACTCTTGCTTGGGAAATCCCATGGACAGAGGAGCCTGGTGGGCTACAGTCCATGGAGTTAGAGTTGGACATGACTGATCAACTAAACAAGAACAATTATCTTCACTACTTTTTATACCTTTATTACTCTTCTTTAATTATATGTTCTTATACCATAGTCCGCAAACTAACTTTCAATGCAGAAAGTTCACTTCTTCACAGCACAGTTTGTTTCCCCAGTCAAATCCACCCTCACTTTCTACAAGCCATTTGACACTTGTGCACAAAGCCATGATCTCTCTGCTCTGGCCGTAATGAAACATCAGAGAGGAAAAGTCTAAATTATGCTTGCCCATCAGTAAGAGGCACTGCATTTTTCATTTTACAAAATGGAAACACAGGCTTCATACCAGAGCAACGTGCATGTTCCGCGCACTTTTAGTCCCCTGCATTCCAACAAGTTCCATTCTGAGGACATGCTCCTAAGTCTAACTGGCTTATAAGTCTGACAAAGTTAGTCTAGGTACCCAGCTAACACAACCGGCCATATAGTACTGTAGGTTTATAATACTTTTCACACAAACAATACATTAAAAAATGAAGAAAACATTTAAATTAGTTAATTGATCTTGGTTGCGCTGGGCCTCCGTTGCTGCACGTGGGCTTTCTCTAGCTGCAGTGAGCAGGGCCGACTCTCCACTGTGGTACCCAGGCTTCTCATTGTGGTGGCATCTCTTGCTGTGGAGCACAGGCTCTAGGGACACGAGCTCCAGGAGTGGCAGCTCGCAGCCTCGGCAGCTGCGGCTCCCAGGCTCCGGAGCAGGGTCTAGGCATTTGGACTTCAGTAGTGCAGCACGTGGGCTCGATATCTGCGGCTTGTGGGCTCTAGAGCACAGCCTCAGTATTTGCGGAGCTCAGGCTTAGTTGCTCCGTGGCCTGTGGAATCTTCCTGGACTAGAGATCGACCCCAGGTCTCCTGCCCTGGCAGGTGGAATCCTTTCCACTGGACTACCAGGGAAGTCTCCGGGACACTTATTTAGAAGCAATATTGTTACCATCTGTAAGTGAGGGATAAACTGATAATAGAACCACTAGTAGGGAATAGGGTATTAACACCTACCGAGGCCTACCTAGGCCATTGATGTACATATGTGTCATCTTTCCCCCTCATTACATCAATGGCAAGATCACTTGGTGACTGCCTATCTTGCTATACAACACAGTGAACACGGATTCTCTATTGAAAGCCTGCTAGAATTTTTCAAGTTCAGACAGAGGTACCAGGTAGCTGTGTGCATGCTCAACCCAAATACAATTAAAAATCCAACTCCATTAGAAAAGTAATCTCTTTTAAAATGTTCCTTAAAGAGACAACAGTCCTAAAAATTTTTAAACAACATTTTATACAGATATACAACTGTTTGCTATAAATGTGATTCATACACTATTGTTTCTTAGATGGAGACATTAGGACCTGATCTCTATTAGGTTATAGCTGACTTTTTTTTTTTATATATATGATTTCTTTGAGTTATTTGGGTGAATTATTTGTAAAGGAGATTTTTGGTAAATATTCCTGAAACAATAAAAATTCCATGTTTGATCATAACTTTGTACACTTTAAAAATCTTACTGTTTTATTTGTCAGTTATACCTCAGTAAAGCTGTGGGGGTGGGCGGAGGGGAGGAGATGTGGAACTTTAAAAAAATTCTATGTTTGAGATACCACCCAAAATATCAACAATATCTGTAAAATAAATTCATTAAAGGTAATCATTATGAAGTAAGTCTAGTTCCATGGTTTTGTAATAAATGAGGTCTGATCAGGACTCAGCCATGCCCTGTATACTGCCTTCTTGCTACAATGGCACAATTGAGTGGATGCAACAGAAACTGTATGATACTCAACCCCCAAAATATTTATGGTCTGGCCTGTTACAGAAGAATTTGTTGACTCTTGCTCTAGAAAAAAATGCTAATGCTCTGGCCAAAAAAGAGGACAATTTCTTTTGTGCACTTCAGAAAAAAATTGAAGTAACAAAATGAAGCAAAATAGCTGTTTGCTGCTGCTGTTGCTAAGTTGCTTCAGTCGTGTCCGACTCTGTGTGACCCCATAGATGGCAGCTCACCAGGCTCCCCTGTTCCTGGGATTCTCCAGGCAAGAGCACTGGAGTGGGTTGCCATTTCAAAATAGCTGTTTAGTAATCACCAAAGCCAAATCAGATTGAAGGACTGTGAAGTATAGGTATGATAGTTGAGCTTTATAGCTATACAAAGGCTCCAGTAATCTCACTTATTAATAGTTTTAGTTGATATTTGTTGTGTTCCTTATATGTTCCAGGTAGTCTGGTAGCCACTTTACATACATCATTTCTAGTTTTCCAAATAACCCTTCATGGAGGTTCTGGACATGCCTATGTTACAGACAAGGACGCTGAAATCAAAATAACTTACTGAGGACCATGCAGATCTAACTCCAAACCTTGCATTTCAGGCATTCCTTAGGATTAAAGAAAATTTATCGGGGACAAAGTCAACATCACAAATCTCTTCACCCTGTATTGAGAAAATGCCAATATAGAAACTAGTATAAACAAGTACTTCTGGAGATTTCTAGTTAAAAAACAGCAGTATAGTATTCCTGTCATCCTCCCTTGTGAAACCAGCTGAAATATGAGACGCAAATGATACACAATAAATAAAATAAGCACAACTCCACATCATAATTCATGAGAAAAAGATGCCCACTGCAATGAAACTTGATTTATATCTAGGTAGAACATTAAGAAGATGCTGTCAAAAAGTCCATGATTTATTTCTCTCTTAATCTGTTTTCTTCAGATCTTTGTCAAGATGGGGCTCATCTTTTCATGATCTAATCAACTGAGAATATCAGTCTACACGGCTTGCTTAAATTATCACAAATGCCTTATTAAACCCCATAAGAAATAAGCTAGTTTATCTCATCAGATTGTCATAATTCCCTTCCGTGTTCAGCTCTTCCTATCTTTTCTCTCCTTAAATCCTCATCTTGGGCTGTTTTCAGCAAATTCTTTTTTTTTTTTTTTTTTTGGTGGTGCTCTCAATTCTTTTTATTTTTCATATTTAAATGTGTAAAGGGAACCCTCCTACACTGTTGGTGGGAATGCAAACTAGTATAGCCACTATGGAGAACAGTGTGGAGATTCTTTAAAAAACTGGAAATAGAATGGCCATATGACCCAGAAATCCCACTGTTGGGCATACACACTGAGGAAACCAGAATTGAAAGAGACACGTGTACCCCAATGTTCACTGCAGCACTGTTTATAATAGCCAGGACATGGAAGCAACCTAGATGTCTATCAGCAGACAGATAGATAAGAAAACTGTGGTATATATACACAATGGAATAGTACTCAGCCATCAAAAAGAATACATTTGAATAAGTTCTAATGAGGTGGAGGAAACTGGAGCCGATTATACAGAGTGAAGTAAGTCAGAAAGAAAAATACCAATACAGTATGCTAATGCATATATATGGAATTTAGAAAGATGGTAACGATAGCCCTGTATGCGAGACAGCAAAAGAGATGCAGATGTATACAACAGTCTTTCGGACTCCGTGGGAGAGGGAGAAGGTGGGTTGATTTGGGAGAATGGCATTGAAATGTGTATAATATCATTTGTGAAACGAATTGCCAGTCCAGGTTTGATGCATGAGACAGGGTGCTCAGGGCTGGTGCACTGGGATGACCTAGAGGGATTGTATGGGGAGGGAGGTGGGAAGGGGATTCAGGATGGGGAACACATGTACACCCATAGCGGATTCATGTTGATGTATGGCAAAACCAATACAATATTGTAAAGTAATTAGCCTCCAATTAAAATAAATAAATTTATATTTAAAAAAGACAAAAAAAATGTGTGTTTTAGTCCAAAGATTTTTTAAGACACTAATTCTTTGCCTCCATGTAGTTTCTTTGATAAGTATTTTTACAAGAAAATGTGCATAGAATAAGTTGTCTCTACTTAAAATAACTTTTATTTCCCTAAATTTAAATATGGCATCCGGTCCCATCACTTCATGGGAAATAGATGGGGAAACAGTGGAAACAGTGTCAGACTTTATTTTTTTGGGCTCCAAAATCACTGCAGATGGTGACTGCAGCCATGAAATTAGAAGACGCTTACTCCTTGGAAGAAAAGTTATGACCAACCTGGATAGTATATTCAAAAGCAGAGACATTACTTTGCCGACTAAGGTCCGCCTAGTCAAGGCTATGGTTTTTCCTGTGGTCATGTATGGATGTGAAAGTTGGACTGTGAAGAAAGCTGAGCGCCGAAGAATCGATGCTTTTGAACTGTGGTGTTGGAGAAGACTCTTGAGAGTCCCTTGGACTTCAAGGAGATCCAACCAGTCCATTCTGAAGGAGATCAACCCTGGGATTTCTTTGGAAGAAATGATGCTAAAGCTGAAACTCCAGTACTTTGGCCACCTTATGCGAAGGGCTGACTCATTGGAAAAGACTCTGATGCTGGGAGGGATTGGGGGCGGGAGGAGAAGGGGACGACCGAGGATGAGATGGCTGGATGGCATCATGGACTCGATGGACGTGAGTCTGAGTGAACTCTGGGAGATGGTGACGGACAGGGAGGCCTGGCGTGCTGCGATTCATGGGGTCGCAAAGAGTCGGACACGACTGAGCAACCGAACTGAACTGAACTGAAATAATACAAAAATCATAGACTTCATCAATTTCGTTCCGTTTTAGCAAAGAATATAAATCTATCCAATTAAAAACAAGCTCCATCAGAATATTTCTTCTACAAGTCAAGATATTGCAAATAACACTATGGACTTTCAGAATTAACTTTTACACTGCAATTCAGCAGATGATCTTGCCTCCTACTTTGCTTCATATAAAACAAGAGGCAATAGGAATAAACCACTGCTTTCATGCCCTTTATTACAATTTTTAGTATAATATGAAAATCACTGCATTGTCATGTTTCTGGCACTCTAGTCAAATGGACCACTTGCTGATGTCCGTCTTTTTCACTAGGGGTGCTTCATTGAGATGCAGCTTACATGTAGTAAAACGCATAAATGCTCCATAGATTTAGATATAGAACAATTCCATCATCCTAGAAATTTTTCTTCTGCCCCCTTTCCAAACAATTTATCCCCACACCTTGAGGCAACAACTGTTCTGATTTCTATCACCACAGATTAATTTTGTATGCTCTAAAACTTCATGTAAATGAAATCATGCAGTGTGTGTTCTTCAGTATCTGACTTACTTAGCTCAACATGTCTATGCAATGTATCCATAAACGTTACAGATGTTTATACTGCCTGTTATGCAGCTCATTTATTTTTATTGAATAAATATTGCATAAATCGTTTATCCATTCTCCTCATGATGAGAAATTGTGCTATCATTCATAAAGCTAATAGGAATATTCTTGTGAGTCCTTCTGT
The DNA here is from genome assembly GCA_006410675.1 of Oreotragus oreotragus. Lineage (NCBI taxonomy): Eukaryota > Metazoa > Chordata > Mammalia > Artiodactyla > Bovidae > Oreotragus > Oreotragus oreotragus. Next base: position 509,757 of record SJYX01015390.1, read on the forward strand.
GAACATGTGCATGTGAAATTGCCAAGTGATGGGAAGGTGTTTACTTTTGTTAGAAACTGGCACACAGATTGCCAAAGTGATTATGTCATGACGGCTCCTCTTTAAACACATCCTAACTTTCTCAGCTATGCTTCCTTAAATGTACTCTGTCACTTCCTGGAATGTCTTTCCAGTGCTTGTGAGTTGAATTCAACCATCCTTTCGGGTGTAATTCATTGGCCTCATCTTCCATAAGGTTTTTCTACCCTAGCTCCTGTCTTAAATGGCCAAAATGCATTAAAAAAAAAAAATCTGCTCTAGCCTTTCTAAGTATTTTTTTGTTACTACTCCTTAGGATCTTTTTCACTCATCTTTTTGTATATTACATCCTATGATTGTACTGTGCACTGGTTCATCCCTCAGGCCTAGCTCACAGACAATGCCAAGCATACAGCAAGTACAGACTGAAGATTTGCTGAATCAATAAATGGCTTTATATACACAATACCTCTTTCCTAAAAGAAATCATGTCCTACTAATTTCTATAATACCTAAAATTCCTTGCATTAAAATAAATGAACAAATATCTGATGTGTGCTTATAACAATTTATTAAAATACATGGAAATTATAATTAAATTAGATTTGGTGGATATGCAAAGTAATCAGTGGATTTACATTTTATCACGAGTCTAATAATCTAACTTTCTCATTTGATTGAAAAGCAACCTTTTTGTTATCGGGTGAAAGTGGAAGCATATAAATGTTCTTCCCTAAATTTATTTCAAATCAGAACTGATTTCATATACTGTTTTCATAATACACATACATGCAAATGTATTCATAGAGCGTCTTAAATATTAATCAAGAGCACTTGAGCATTTGGTTGTTCCAACTGACTCTCATTTAAAAGGAAATCTAATTTTTTGAAAAGGCTGCTATATTGCAACTCAATTATTTCCTAGGATATAGCTGTATTAACGTTCTTAATTTTAGATTGCCAGGGATTGTATTAAATGACAACAATAAAATTAATGTATAATTGGGTGAAGGCTTCTAGCTTTTAAAATAAAATATTTCAAGATAATCTTATAGGGTTATTTAAACTCATAAAGTGAGTACTTACTTTAGAAGGAAGAACAAAAAAAGTAAAATGATCTGAAATGTTCCATTATCAAGGATATCCATTCACCTCTTGAACTCAGGGGAATACTTCAGGGCTCTGCTAGATAAAACTGGTTATTAGATGTCTTCTGATATTTTATCTGCTCTTCCAACACTTAGCTCTTATGAGAAATGTCATAACACAAAATGCATTTTATTGTCAGTGGAAATTTAAGAGGAACTGTGAACATGACATTGAATTCCAATATTTAACTAGTCTAGGAGAGGATTTTCAAATAAAAAGGGTAGAAAAAGAAAAATTTTAAATACATAGCACTTTTTCTTGATGGGAGAAAAGTGCAAAACAGCTAAATCTTGTCATTGCTTCGATACCAATAATATCTTAAAATTTTTGAAAAGATGTTTAGTAAAAGGTGGCTTGGAAGAGATTGTGTGCTTGGTCTTATACTTTTAAAAGTATGTGTTTATCATTTAAACCAGGAATCTCCAAACATTTTTTGGAAAGGAGCAGATAGTAAAAAATCGTTGCTTTACAGGTCATTTAGTTTCTGCTGCACCTATTCAACTTCACCTTCAAGGCTCAAAAACAGCTATGGGCAGCATGAAAGCACATGATCAGGGCTGTGTTTTCATAAAACTTTATTTACAAAAGTATCTACAGGCTGTAGTTTGCTGGCTTCTGATTTATATGATACAAGAAAAAACCCAATAGGATCTTTTCCTTCCGTTTGAAACAAATTCTATCCGTTTTAACATTGTATGACTTTCTAATGATAAACAAGCTTGACTCATACATCATTTAAGACAGATGATTTTACGTTATCTTTTTTTTATCACTGCATCCCTGATCATCCTCACATCTTGACACCAAGCAATTTTCTTGTGACTAGCCTTTCCAAGTAGCAGTTAGCAGTCACCATGGCTCCCTTTAAGACCGCCTCTTCTATGTCACTAGAAATTTCCAACCATCTGATTGAGTTTCTTCAGCATTTAAATGATAAACAACATTTCTTTCTTTCTTTTTTTTTTGCATGTGAATGTATTGGCATCTTCTAGACAAGTCAAGAGAAAAATGAACATGGTTCTATTCAGAATATTTAACATGTGATATAGATATATAATGGAATGGTGCTCAGCCATAAAAAAGAATGAAACAATGCCATTTTCAGGAACATGGATAGATCTAGAGGTTATCACACTAAGTGAAGTACGCTGGACAGAGAAAGACAAATATCATACAATATCACTTGTATGTGGAATCTAAAAAAATGTTACAACTGAACTTATTACATTTTTAATAAAACCAGAGCATGCTCTGTAGCAAAGCCTTGCTATTGAAGAGAAACTACTTTAGCAGAGCCTTATCTACCTAAGACTCCTGTCTTCCTGTTTCACCTAAAGCGAGAAATAAAAAGGCTAAGGAATACTTATGAAGTTCACTGCCCAGGAACTCAGTCTCACTAAAAGACTGAGATTTAATTATAAGATAATAAATACATCTTCCTCCTCCATGTTTTATCATCATATCAACAGAGCTCTAGTTTAATAACTATGTGATAGTGTGATAGGGTGAAGAAATGCATACTTGGTCATTCAGATACCAAAACAGATTTCCCAGAAGTATTTGGCCTTCATTCCCAGTTCTTGGCTCACAGTTCCCCAAACACTTGGAATTTCCTAAATGTTGAGAATAACAAAGTTTCTAAGAAAGCTCCCATGAATAAAAATTCTGTAACTATGTATGGTGATGGATATTCATTAGAAAACAAAGGAATGATCATCTGACTAGCTCAGAAAAATGAAAGCTAAATTGCTGCCACAAGATCTGTCCTGCAAGGAATAGTAAAAGAAGTTCCTCAGAGGAAAAGCAAAGGATATATGTCAGAAAAAGACTTCCCTGGTGACTCAGGTGGTAAAGCGTCTGTCTACAATGCAGGAGACCCGGGTTTGAGCCCTGGGTTGGGAAGATCCCCTGGAGAAGGAAATGGCAATCCACTCCAGTACTATTGCCTGGAAAATCCCATGGACAGAGAAGCCTGGTAGGCTACAGTCTGTGGGGTCGCAAAGAGTCAGACACGACTGAGCAACTACACTTCATATATCAGAAAAGTCAGGTCTACAAAAGAAAGGAAGAGTGTTAGAGAAGGAGTAAATAAAAATTGCTTTCAAGTTTGGGCAATTATGAATAGAGCTGCTCTAAACATCCATGTGCAGATTTCCATGTGGAAACTTGGGGGTAAATACCAAGGAGCACAGTTGCTGGATCATTGGTAACAGAACATTCAGTTTTGTAAGAAACCACCAAACTGTCTTCTAAAGATCCTGTGCCTTGGCATTCCCACCAGTAGGTTAGTCTCTTATACACATNAGTGCTGCAAGACAGCACACCCAGCCCGGAGCAGCCAGTTCACCCTCCAGACTGCTTACCGTCACTTCATCCAAGTCCTCTACCTCAACTACCACCGACTGGCTATCCCACACTTCATTTCAAAGTTTTCCTAGGAGCTGGCTTGCAAAGACGTTTAACCTCAGCCACTTGAGCTGTAGTGATAATGCTGAGGATAAAGAAAAGCTGAGTGTCATCTTAATATGTGGACACTGGGGCCTCACCTGCCACTGGTGACCGATCGTGTAATTCTATTCACACAAAATATCCAGAAAAGTTGATGCAGGTTGGTTGTTTCCAAGAATGAGGGGAAGGGGTAATGTGAAACGGCTTCTTAATGGGAACGTGTGTGCTTAGTCATGTCCGACTCTCTGCGACCCCATGTACTATAACCCGCCAGGCTCCTCTGTGCGTTGGATTCTCCAGGCAAGAATGCTGGAGTAGGCTGCCATGCCCTCCCCCGGGTGAGCTTCCCCACCCAGGGATCGAACCCGAGTCTCTAGTGTTGGCAGGTAGGTTCTTTACCACTGAGCCACCTGGGATGCCCTGCCTAATGGGTACAAGTTTTTAATTGGGGGTGATGAAAGATTTCAGAGCTACACAGAAGGAGGGGTTTCACAGCATTGTGTGTGCACTAAATGCCACTGAATTGTTCGCTTTAATTTTTTTACATTTATTGAGTCTTTATTACAAGCACATCTACAAGACATTTTGTTTGATGGTTTGGGGAGTGAAAAAGAATTTAATGGCCTGATTGGGAAATGAGGAACACAGATGAAAAATAACAAGGCCATATTTTACAAATTTAGTTGATAAAGAGTAAAGCAAGCATCATTGCATGATGATTAAATTTTTTTTTGCTTTCTTTTTTAATATAATTTTTATTGGGCTATATAGTCAATTTACAATGCTGTGTTAGGAGCTGTTCACTTTAAAGTGGTCAGTTTGTATGGCTATCACCTCACTCTAAAAAACGAAACTGATAAACAAGGCTGGGGCATAAGAAATGCTGTCTAAGCACTAGGGGAAGAAAGGAAGCAAAAAGGTAAAATACAGATGTGAGCCTAATCTACTTTTTAACAAAAATTCCCTAGGAACCTCCATCCAGCAACTTTCTCTAACATCTTATTGACCAGGTCTAGACCACATGACCTTGGCCAACTGCAAAGGAGACTTGGGAGATGAGTCTTTGTAACTGGGGTTATTACTTATCTGAACAAAATAGGATTCTATCCCTGGTGGCTCAGTGATAAAGAACTCGCCTGGCAATGCAGGGCACGTGGGTTTTTAATCCCTGAGTTGGGAATATCTCCTGGAGAAAGAAATGGCTATCCACTCCAGTATTCTTGCTTGGGAAATCCCATGGACAGAGGAGCCTGGCAGGCTATCATCCATGGGATTGCAAAGAGTCAGACAGAATTTAGCGACTAGACAACAGTTAGGAAGGAGTGGATAGAAAGAGGGTATTCAACTCTGCAGTGTCTGCTAGAGACACCTAACCTTTGCTCATGTTTGCTCAGAGAGGGGTTTCTGGAGGATGTGATGCCAGACATGAAGCTTAAAGGACAAGCAGAAGTGACCCCAGGGAAGGAGGGTGGGGTTATAGGCATTCCAGGACCACAAGACAGCAGCAGTCTATTCACCAAGGTGAGCCTGGTTGCTGCAGCAACTGGAAACAATCCCATTACTTCTCATCCAGATCCCTGGAGGGCTTTCGTTCAGGCTTTAACTCGGGGGCCTGAGCTCTTTCCATCTATGGGTCTGCTGCCTTCAACAGGGGGCTTCTGGGGTTGGGAAGGGAAAGAACATGAAGAGCACATGCAGGGTTTGATGGAGCAGGTCTGGTAACAGCACAGATCACTTCTGTTTATCTTCTCCTGGAAGGACTCTGCTCAAGTGGCCACATCTAAGTGCAAGGCAGGCTGGGAAACAGAGTCTAGCTATAGATGAGCCAGTTTCTGCTACAGTGATCAGGAGGTGAGACAGTGTACAGAGCCGGGTGTGACACTAGACTGTCAGCAGTTTGGTGCTGGTGAAGTTCGAGGTGAAGGGGCTGGAGATAAGATTAGACAAGAAGTAGGAACCAGACCACCATCAGTTCAGTTCAGTTCAGTTCAATCGTTCAGTCGTGTCCGACTCTTTGCGACCCCATGAATCACAGCACGCCAGGCCTCCCTGTCCATCACCAAAAATTATTTCTCCTGAAGACAGGACTTAGGAAGAAGAAAAGAATGCATATTTAAAAATAACTACATTTCCCCTCCAGCTGAAGCAGGATGAGATTTTTCTCTAATCATCACTGGGAGAATATGGTAGAGCTCTTGGAGATAAAATTCAAAGAAGTATGGGGACTTCCTAGGGCTGTAGTTTCTAACTTGTCCACTTGTAGCCTTCAGCAATTCATCAATTATAGCTCAGATTTTCCTACTCCAGCACTCGATCCTGTGGGTGTTTCTGCTTCAGTGACTCTACCTGTTTCTCCAATTTGTGGGGCAACGGGTCAATCTTTAGTGTGCTCAGTCTTTCACTTCTTATGGTAGAGTGACAACTTCCAAGCTCCTTATACTCTGGACCAGAAACCAGTGTCAAAGAAAAACAGTACTGGGTGCTTGGGAGAGGTAGCAAGTCAGATTCCTTCAGACTCCTGCAGGAGTAGAGAGTGACTCTGGTGGTGATGCTGGTGATGCTGGTTTAATCGCTAAGTCATGTCCGACTCTTGTGACCCCATGGACTGCAGCCTGCCAGGCTCCTCTGTCGATGGGATTCTTCAGGCAAGAAGACTGGAGTGGGTGGCCATTTCCTTCTCCAGGGGATCTCCCTGACCCAGGAATTGAACCCGGGTCTCCTGCATTGCAGGCAGATTCTTTACCAACTGAGCTACGAGGGAAAGTCTTTCACTTCTTATGGTAGAGTGACAACTTCCAAGCTCCTTATACTCTGGACCAGAAACCAGTGTCAAAGAAAAACAGTACTGGGTGCTTGGGAGAGGTAGCAAGTCAGATTCCTTCAGACTCCTGCAGGAGTAGAGAGTGACTCTGGTGGTGATGCTGGTGATGCTGGTTTAATCGCTAAGTCATGTCCGACTCTTGTGACCCCATGGACTGCAGCCTGCCAGGCTCCTCTGTCGATGGGATTCTTCAGGCAAGAAGACTGGAGTGGGTGGCCATTTCCTTCTCCAGGGGATCTCCCTGACCCAGGAATTGAACCCGGGTCTCCTGCATTGCAGGCAGATTCTTTACCAACTGAGCTACGAGGGAAGCTCAAGAGTGACTCTGGCATGGGACAAACTCAGCTCTAACTAAGGTGAAGGTAACTGAGGTGTTTAAAGGGAGCACAGAGAGAAAACAAAAAAGAGACTACAGGGACGTGAAGAAGAACAAAGGGACCGCAGCGGGTAGGAGGGGATGGAAAATTACGAGAGGGAAGTAAGTAGAGAATCACTGAAAATGGTTTGGCAAGGTGGATTGGGACCTACACTTTGTGGTTTGGCAGAATTGTGTCTTCTTGAGCAAGCACTCTGCAGGGGAGCTGGGGTCACAGCGAGGAACGGGACTGGTACAGATGGAAGCCAGGCTAAAGTCTGGTCCAGCCTCTTAGCACTCCGTTGGGGGAAGTCCTTTTTTCCTTATGTGCCATGTGGGAGTTCGCAGGTTGTCCTTTCCCTTACAGGCATATCTTACTTTATGGCACTTCCCAAATACTGCATTTTTACACACTGAAGGTTTGTGGCGATCCTGCACGGAGCAAGTCTATGAGTGTCATTTTTCCAACAGCAATTGCTCTCCTTTCTCTGAGTCATGTTTTGGTAATTCTTGCAATATTTCAGACTTTTTCACTATTCAGTTCAGTTCAGTTCAGTCGCTCAGTCGTGTCCGACTCTTTGTGACCCCATGAATCACAGCACGCCAGGCCTCCCTGTCCATCACGATCTCCCGGAGTTCACTCAGACTCACATCCATCGAGTCAGTGATGCCATCCAGGTCATCCTCGGTCGTCCCCTTCTCCTCCTGCCCCCAATCCCTCCCAGGATCAGAGTCTTTTCCAATGAGTCAACTCTTCGCATGAGGTGGACAAAGTACTGGAGTTTCAGCTTTAGCATCATTCCTTCCAAAGAAATCCCAGGGCTGATCTCCTTCAGAATGGACTGGTTGGATCTCCATGCAGTCCAAGGGACTCTCAAGAGTCTTCTCCAACACCACAGTTCAAAAGCATCAATTCTTCAGCACTCAGCCTTCTTCACAGTCCAACTCTCACATCCATACATGACCACAGGAAAAACCATAGCCTTCACTAGATGGACCTTAGTTGGCAAAGTAATGTCTCTGCTTTTGAATATACTATCCAGGTTGGCCATAACTTTTCTTCCAAGAAGTAAGCGTCTTTTAATTTCATGGCTGCAATCACCACCTGCAGTGATTTTGGAGCCCCCCAAAATAAAGTCTGACACTGTTTCCACTGTTTACCCATCTATTTCCCATGAAGTGATGGGACCGGATGCCATGATCTTCATTTTCTGAATGTTGAGCTTTAGGCCAACTTTTTCACTCTCCACTTTCACTTTCATCAAGAGGCTTTGATTGTATTTATTATGGCAATCTGAGACCAGTAATCTTTGATATTCCTAGTAGGACTCGCTGAAGGCACAGATGATAGTTAGCAACTTTGAGCGATAAAGTAGTTTTTAATTAAGCAATGTCATGTTTTTAGACATAATGTTATTGGGGAAACATAACTTTTATATGCACTGGGAAACCAAAAAATGTGTATGACTCACTTTATTGCAGTATTCTCTTTATCACCATGGTCTGGAACCAAACCCACAATATCTCTGAGATATGCCTGGATATATACATTGGTCAAAAATCTAAAACTAAGTGTGCAGGCTTCCCTGGTGGCTCAAGAATCCACCTGCCAATGCAGGAGACGCAGGTTCTGTTCCTGATCCAGGAGGATCCCACGTGCTGTGAAGCAGCTAAGCTTGTGTGGCACAACCATTGAGCCTGTGCTCTGGAGCCACAGCTACTGAAGTCCACATGCCCTAGAGTCCATGCTCCACAACGAGAAGAGCCACCACCACCAGGGCCTGAGTACAGCAGTGAAGACCCAGCACTGCCAAAAATGAAGAAAGAAATAAAATGATCAAACTAAGTGCACAGTGATTTTACAGTTTTAGTTTTAATTCTTGATCACGATTCTTCCCAAAATAATTATCAGTATGAATAATATGAAAATAATATAAATTAGTGATTTTCAGGTCTACTATATCTTTCTGGATGCATCGTGCTAAGTCACTTTAGTCTGTTAAAGTGTTTAAGTGTTTAAATCTGACTCTTTGTGATGCTATGGACTATAGCCCACCAGGTGCCTTTGGCCATGGAGTTTTTCAAGAAAGAATACTGAAGTGGGTTGCTGTTTTCTTCTCCAAGCTATCTTTCTGACCCAGGGATTGAACCTGTGTCTCTTATGTCTCCTGCGTTGGCAGGTGGGTTCTTTATCACTAGCACTGCCTGGGAAGCCCCAGTGTGGTACATACACTGTTTGTTTTGCTTTTTTTTTTTTTTTTTTAAATGGTGAAAGTATGGTAACACATTTACAGGAGAATAGAGAACAAGGTTGCATATAGTTTCACTATGTATTGCAATTATTTTTCTAAGAAGATAAATTAAGATTTTTAGTTGAAGTTTCAATATCAAACTCTCAAAAATTAATAAAATGAAGAGACTGCAAGGAGATCCAACCAGTCCATCCTAAAGGAGATCAGTCCTGGGTGTTCACTGAAAGGACTGATGTTGAAGCTGAAAGTCCAATACTTTGGCCACCTGATGTGAAGAGCTGACTCATTGGAAAAGACCCTGATGATGGGAAAGATTGAAGGCAGGAGGAGAAGGGGACGACAGAGGATGAGATGGTTGGATGGCATCACCAACTCAATGGACATGGGTTTGGGTGGACTCCAGCAGTTGGTGATGGACAGGGAGGCATGGTGTGCTGCAGTTCATAGGGTTGCAGAGTCGGACACAACTGAGTGACTGAACTGAACTGAACTGAACAGAGAAATAAAAGGATATAGTCCTGGGTTGGAAAGATCCCCTGGAGGAGGGCATGGCAACCCACTCCATTATTCTTGCCTGTAGAATCCCCATGGACTGTAGCCCCCCAGACCATGGGGTCGTGCAGAGTCAGGCATGACTGAAGTGACTTAGCATGCATGCATGCAGAAGGATATAATAGACTTGAAAATCACTGTGAACCAATTAAACATAATTAAGATTTATACAGTTTTCACAAAACTGTAGGATAAAAATTCTATTCAAGTTCCTGTAGACTGTAAACTAAGAGACACTTGATCATACCCAGGGACATAAAACAAGGTGCAAAAATTTCAGTTTGTTTGCTATTTATTATGTAACACCCACATTAGAGATACCAAGGGAACATTTCATGCAAAGATAGGCTCAATAAAGGACAGAAAGAGTATGGACCTAACAAGCAGAAGATATTAAGAAGAGGTGGCAAGAATACACAGAAGAACTGTACAAAAAAGATCTTCATGACCCAGATAATCACGATGATGTGATCACTCCCCTAGAGCCAGACATCCTGGAATGTGAAGTCAAGTGGGCCTTAGAAAGCATCACTAAGAACAAAGCTAGTGGAGGTGATGGAATTCCAGTAGAGCTATTTCAAATCCTGAAAGATGATGCTGTGAAAGTGCTGCACTCAATATGCCAGCAAATTTGGAAAACTCAGCAGTGGCCACAGGACTGGAAAAGGTCAGTTTTCATTCCAATTCCAAAGAAAGGCAATGCCAAAGAATGCTCAAACTACTGCACAATTGCACTCATCTCACATGCTAGTAAAGTAATGCTCAAAATTCTCCAAGCCANATTGCACTCATCTCACATGCTAGTAAAGTAATGCTCAAAATTCTCCAAGGCAGGCTTCAGCAATACATGGACTGGACCATAATACTGGGTACCATTTTCTGAGCTCCTGCTCTGTGCTGGGCAGTGCACTTGATACTTTACATCTATATCCTCAGTTATGATAAGGGGCTTGACCTACAGAGAAGAGGTGGGTGATCTCTGTTTATTTGTTTTGTATGACAGTTCTGTTGCCGTTTCAGTCACTCAGTCATGTCCGACTCTTTGTGACGCCATGGACTGCAGCAGGCCAGGATTCCGTCACCATCTCCCTTGCTCAAACTCATGTCTATTGAGTCGTGATGCCATCCAGCCATCTCATCCTCTGTTGTCCCCTACTCCTCCTGCCTTCAATCTTTCCGAGCATCAGAATCTTTTCTAATGAGTTAGTTCTTCGCATTAGGTAACCAGGATTCCGTCACCATCTCCCTTGCTCAAACTCATGTCTATTGAGTCGTGATGCCATCCAGCCATCTCATCCTCTGTTGTCCCCTACTCCTCCTGCCTTCAATCTTTCCGAGCATCAGAATCTTTTCTAATGAGTTAGTTCTTCGCATTAGGTAGCCAAAGTATTGGAGCTTCAGCTTCAGCATCAGTCTTTCCAATGAATATTCAGAGTTGATTTCCTTTAGGATTGACTGGTCTGATCTCCTTGCTGTCCAAGGGACTCTCAAGATTCTTCACCAGCACCACAGTTCGATGGCATCAGTGCTCAGCCTTTTTTTGTTGTTCAGCTCTGACATCAAGCATGACTACTGGAAAAACCATAACTTTGACTAGATGGACCTTTGTAGGCAAAGTAATGTCTGTTTTTTAATATGCTGTCTAGGTTTGTCATAGGTTTTATTTCAAGGAGCAAAGTGTTTTAATTTCATGGCTGCTGTTACCATCCACAGGGATTTTGGAGCCCAAGAAAATAAAGTCTGTCACTGTTTCCATTGTTTCCCCATCTATTTGGCTTGAAGTTATGGACCCGTACGACAGTCCTACTTCCTAACAAGTGTATAGCGTTTTCCTGGGTGCAAAGCACGTGTTGATACACANGATTTTGGAGCCCAAGAAAATAAAGTCTGTCACTGTTTCCATTGTTTCCCCATCTATTTGGCTTGAAGTTATGGACCCGTACGACAGTCCTACTTCCTAACAAGTGTATAGCGTTTTCCTGGGTGCAAAGCACGTGTTGATACACAATAGTTAATACTTATAAGAATTTGGTAAGGAAAATATTCCCATCATTCCTATGTACACTTGGAGGAAAATGAGGCTTTGAGAGGCTTAAGAACTTGTGCAAGTTCAGCCAGGGCCACCTGTTAGTAGACACTCTCACCAACTCCATTGTATCTGTTCCTGAAGAGGGCCGCATGTGCCACAGTGGGGAGTCAGGACTTGAGCCAGAACTCCAGTGGCTGGTGGGTTCAGAAGGAGCCATCCCTTTCTGATGCCGGATTTGCTCAGACTTATCTGTCATCAGTGGCATCTGCGGGGCGGGACAGACTCCATGAAGCCATGAACTTGTTCTTCGTGGGCAGCACCAGGTTCTCCCAGCTGAGGAAGCTCTCCTTTTTCAGAGGGAGCAGACAGGGGACTTCCAGGCCTCGCTCTGATCCCCAAAGGCCCACTTTGGGACCTCATAGCTCTCCTGACACCCCCAATCCCAGCCTCCTCTGCAGCTTTGGAGGACCAGAGCTGGGAACACAGTGGGACAGGCACCAGCCAGCCACAGGTGGCAGCAACTTCCCCCATCACGCACAGTAAGACAGCACTTTCAGAAGACCACAAATGCATTTTCATTAAGAGTCAGAAGAAAAAAATGAACTTCAGATTGAAAAGATATTTGAGTATTCACATTTTCATCTGTGTCCCAACATAGTCAGAAAATATGATATTTAATATTTTTTTATGGAATAAGATTCCTACAAATGTAAAAGAACCCACCCAGTCCATGAGAGTTGTGATGAGGCTGGTGTGTGAAAGTGAGGCAGAGGAGAGGATGCGGATGTGTGTGTGTGTGCATGCGTGTAGAGAGGGGTGAGAGTGTGTGTGTGGAGAGGGGCATGAGTGTGTGTGTGGAGAGGGATGCATGTGTGTATATGTGCAGAGAGGGTGTGTGTGTGTCTGTTTCAGGGCAGAGACTGAGGACCTAAGACCTCAGGCTCTGACTCTGCAGTCTAGCCCGGCAAGCTACCTATATCCTTCTGCTCAGCTCCACACTCCAGGACGTGCCCTTAGCCCAGAGCCCAGAGCCTGGTGCCCAATGCCCTGAGTAGATCTGCAAGTCAGGAGCTGTATCCGCATTCCTGGCCCAGCGTCCACAGTCCTGAAATCCCACCCCATGGTAGCTGGGCACCGGGCAGCATAACTAATCCTTGAAATAGCTCAGAGCGGATTATCCCAGCTTCTCAGCGGCAGCGCGGCCCAGCTCGGCTCCAGGCAAGGGGAGGCTGGGGCAGGGTGGCTGCCCACAGTGGGAAGACCCAGGAAGGTGAATGAATGTCCAGCAGAGAGCCTTCCCTGATGGACCAGCAAAAAAGGGGCTCCTAAGGGGTGGGGCTAAATATCAGACGTGGGATTACGCAAATCAGGCCAATTCCAGCCAGAGATCTGAAGCTTAGAAAAACCTAGCCTAGGGGAAAGAATTTAATTTATAAAAATTTAAAAGTATGAAATGTCAAATAATCCCTTAAGGTGCTTATTTAACAACCAAATCATTCTGACACAATGAATCAAATGTAAAATGTTCCTCCCCCCAAGCTCCCCCCAATGAGTGAACTCTGGGAGTTGGTGATGGAGAGGGAGGCCTGGCGTGCTGCGATTCATGGGGTCGCAAAGAACCGGACACGACTAAGCGACTGAACTGTACTGAACCCACAGTGGTGTGTAAAAAGTCCTGCAGAATAAAACTCATTAAGATTTTTGCAACAAAATGCATGAATATTCACACTAAGTGGGATAAATAAACACACACACAACCTCACGTCAGCTCAGCTCAGGTTTTACACCCAAATGCATTTTGGTCCCAAACAATGAACAACTTTCATTTTTGCGGAGAATTTTAGATTTCAAAATTGGAGATGAGGGGTCGTGAATCTTTATTGCCATCTACTTTTTCTTTCCTAAACGGAAGTCTTTTCAAAACAGATGAAAACCAGCGTGACACTGTTGCAATTAAAAAGAGAATTTAGGCTAAACACTGTGCATAATAACTTGTAACAAGACAGACTTAGTACATCTTTTCCCTTAGAAATTCATTTTTATTGGCAAGTGTGTCTGATACTTGATGGCATGACTTCCTTTGGGAGCTACATAGTGTGCACACACAGGCTGGTTTTTTTTCTTGGATAAGATTTCTTCAAGTGAAACACTTTGTTTCTGTCTCTGTTGTAATTGTCTGCATGCTGGTGCGTGACAATGTCTCGTTCCTGTGCTCCCCTAAGCATGCAGTCTGTCAAGTGCCTTCTCGGCAAGCTCTCTCCTGGGCTGGTATTTTGACAAGTATCTGATATGCTGTAGCTCTCAAAATCCAGTTCTTATTTGGTAAAGGATTTGGAGTGACCACAGGCTTTATGTGTCCCCTCTGCCCCTCCCAACACGTTTCTCTCGGAGGTTTGCCGTGACAGCCGGTTTGAAAAGTATTGTGCTAAGAGACGGCGCTCTTCATCCTTCAGATGCTACCTAAATTTAGTTTGAATGAACTTCCTCTTTCATTTTTTTCTCCACTATAAGACTTCCTTCCCAATCAAGATTTATCCATGCATTTATCATTGTCAGAAAAGACGAATGGCAAAATGATCACACAGGGGGATCTTAAAACTCAGTGTTTTCATGCTTTTAGATTCATGTTCTATTCTTCATTGAAACTTTAATAAAGACTGTCTGTGAGAGTCAGCAGTAAAATCCAGCCTTGGTTCTGGATTTTCTACTTAACAGATGACCGTGAACAAGCCATATTGCTGTCTTAGTGTCTCATGTAGTATATGAGCATGTCATAGGCTGGTGTGAGAATGAAAATCGGTTAATGCTTATAAAGTTCTCAGAACAGACCCTGCATATAGTAAGCATTCAATAAATGTTTACTGTTATTAGTAATATGTACCTGGAACTGCCTAGAAAGCTCTCTTCAATACATAAGGCATAAAAAGGGAAAGTAATAAAATATGCATCTCAGGTTGTATAACCTCTGAAGTGACTCTCTAACTCCATTTTTCCTATGGTATTATAAATTCATATGTGATTCCAGAACTGATGGAGAGTCATAAATTACCTTGTGTCTGTGTATATATCTAGTGCTCAGCAATTTCTTTTCTCCTGAATCTAAACCAGGATGATTCAGAAGGTGATGTTCCCTCTCTCCCTGAAATGGCCTTCCCTCTTGTAGTTTCAAAATTAATCTTTAGTTATCCTTTTAGATAAAAACTGACAGTTCCTGTAAGAAGCCTTCATAGATAATGTATCTCACCTTTAATTCCCTTCCTATATCTCAGTGACTGTTCTTCTCCATTGTTTAATAATTTTCTATATTTCTTTCTCTTCCATCAGCTCCTTAAGGGCAGGAGAGTCTTACTGTTTGTCTTCCTAGCGATTCTTAGAATGCTTGACACAGCACTATAAGCAGGAAAGTTCGGGCTGAGTCATGTCCGACTTTGTGACTTTATGGACTGTAGCCCATCAGGCTCTTCTGTCCATGGAGTTTTCCAGGCAAGAATACTGGAGTGGGTTGCCATTTCCCCATAAAATGAGGTAAAGGACACAGGATGAGTAAGTCAAAGAAGTAAACGATTGAATGAATGAAACAAACCAACATTTGTCAAAGCAAAATAGCAACAATTTCTTACCATGTTGGTCTCATTTTATATACATTATGTACCTAATTTAAAAATATTTTGAGGATGATGTGGGCTGGGAGGTGGGGGGGGATTCATGTTTGGGAGTTCATGTACACCCATGACAGATTCATGTCAATGTATGCCAAAACCAATACAGTACTGTAAAGTAAAATAAAGTAAAAATAAAAATTAAAAAAAATATTTTGAAATAACTGAGTATTCAGAATTCAAGTAATTATGCCTGACCAGCAATGAATTAGACCAAACCTTCTCACCTATCTCTTTCTTTTCACAAATAAGAGTACTTCATACAACAAAATAAATTAGGAAAATATACTTTCTCAGTGCCTCAACAAATAGAGTGGGTCATACTGACAAATATTACAACAAAAAAAAAGGTACAGAGAAGACATTTGGAAATTTCATTCAGAAATTCCAAGAAACCAGATCATAAGGAAGCATGACACCTATCTTCTTCTTTTTTTATGAAATTTTATTTTTACTTTATTTTACTTTACAATACTGTATTGGTTTTGCCATACATTGACATGAATCCGCCACAGGTGTATACGAGCTCCCAATCCTGAACCCCCCTCCCACCTCCCACCCCATATCATCTCTCTGGATCATCCCCGTGCACCAGCCCCTATCTTCTTTAAGCTAAAAATTAGCTCTCTAATGATATGATATCCCTTTACCATAATCTGAACTATACACTTTTACTGATATAATGAATTCTTGATCATCTACCACTCTATCTCCCCATTTTATTTACTTGGCTATGCCAGGCAGCATATGAGATCTTAATTTCCTGACTAGGAGTCAAACCCACGACCCCTGCAATAGAAGCTTGGAGTCTTAAACACTGGATCACCAGGGAAGTCACCCTACCGCTCAATTTTAGATCTAAATCTATAGGGCCATTGCGTCCAGTACTCCTTGTCTTCATTGCTAAATTCTCCTAAGAAAAGTGGTTTGCAATATTAGCTCTACATTAGAACCACCTAGGAGCTGAAAAACCAATGCTGCTTTTCCCCAGAGGCTGTGATTTTAATAAATCTGTAGTGAGGCTTGTCATCAGGAGTTTGAAAGCTCCTCAAGTGACTTTAATGGATCACACCAGGGTTGAGAACCACTGCCCAAGATAACGCGTTATGTCTTTTAGGTCTGTTTAACTCAGTCTTAAACCCTTAACAAGAGCCTAGGCTTTCCACCTAACCACACATCGTAAAGAACTTTGGTCCTTTTTGGCACGTTGGGAGAGGAGAACCTGTTAAGACAGCAGTTCTTTGCATTTTAACAATACATTAGTGCTATTTGTGCTCTAATAGTAGTGTTCTGTCCTTACTACTTATATTGAAATTTTGCGGGCCTTGGACCTTGTAGATGAGGACAAAAGCCCACAGGTGGCAGAGCAACAAGATACAAGGGCACTGGTGGCCCAATTACTGTGCAGTTTGGCCTGCTCTGTGAGAGAGACATAGAATTCAGTCTTTGTCAAGGCNAAAAAAATTGATACTCCCTCCTTTCAGTTATTAGAAAAAAATATGGGTGAGACAACTTGAATTTTCAGTGTAAATGCTGTGAAATTAAATACAGGCCACGTATTTCCGATTAAAATTTAGCATCCACACTGAAATGTGCTGTAAGTGTAAAATGCACACTAGACTTGTAGGACCTAGTAATTTTTTCAAGGGCCTCATTAATAGTTTTGTATATGATTACAAGTTGAAATGATAATACTTTGGATACATTGAGTTAAATAAATATATTATTGAAATTAATTTCACTTTTAGTTTACTTAGTTTGTTGTTAGAGTAGAGAACCCATCCCTGGCCAGCACCCTTTTGTTTTTAATTGAGCTATAATCCACATACCATAAAGATTTCCCTTTTTAAAGTATACAATTCAATGATTTTTAGTACAGTCATAAAGTCGGCAACCATCCTCGACAATCTCAAAATATTTTCATCACACTGAAAAGAAATCCTGTACCCACCAGGAGTCATCCTCATCCTTCCCTCCTGGCCCCTGGAAACCAGGAAGGTGCTTTCTGTCTCTGGACATCTCGCTGCAGTTCCTTCCTGCCTGGATGCCTGCCCTTCATCAGCTGTGAGATAATAAACATGGGGACTTCCCTGGTGGTCTGGGGGCTAAGACTCAGGGCTCCCAATGCAGGAGGCCCCAGATTCGATCCCTGGTCAGGGAACTAGATCCTGCATGCTGCAGCTAAGACCCAGCGCAGCTAAATAAATAAGCAAAATAAGATTTTTTAAAAAGATAATAAGTGTATGCTGTTTTAAGATTTTTAGTTTGTGATTAAATTATTACACAGCAATAGATAACCAATACAGATTTCAGTAATGGAAATGGTGTACTGCTTTAAGTGAAAGTGAAATTTGCTTAGCTGTGTCCAGCTCTTTGCGACCCCACGGACTGTATAGTCCATGGAATTCTCCAGCCAGAATACTGGAGTGGGTAGCCTTTCCCTTCTCCAGGGGAACTTCCCGACCCAGGGATCAAACTCAAGTCTCCCACATTGCAGCCGGATTCTTTACCAACTGAGCCAGAAGGGTACTGCTTTAACAAACCCATAAAAATGTGGGGTACAGAGGGCAGAGGCTGGAAGAGTCCTGACAGACAACTCCTTGGATCCTGTCGGAACTGCAGGCTTCCAGAACTTGCCAGACAGGCCTCAACGGATGTGAGGGTTTTACTATGAGGAGCTGGAAGAAGGAGACCCTTGCTGAACAGCAACAATGAGCTTAGAAAAACTGTCTCCTTGCAGGGACTTGGAAAACAGAAAGGGTAAGTGACACACTGGTTAACAGAGTGGAGGGGAACGAGGGTTGCAGGTTGCTTCCTGTTTTTTCTTACCAAAGTGTGAGAGGAGAGAGATTAATGGAAGAGAAGCTGGTTTGTTTGTTTTTAATTTATTTTTGTATATTTTTTGGCTGTGCCACATGGCTTATGGGATCTTAGTTCCCCAACTAGGAATTGAACCCAAGCCGTCGGCAGTAAAAGCATGAAGCCTTAACCACTGGACCACCAGGGAATTCCCAAGCAGAAGCTGGTTTAAAAAGCCATAGAAAGAGGAGGAGGACTTGAGGATTTTGAGACTTTTCAGCCTCCCCACATGGTACAAGATGCGAACGTTAAGAAACGACCTCCAGGGAGATGGAATAGAGAGGAGCTGTCTAGAGGAAAAGCAGAAAGCGTACAATTTTTCCTTGAAACCTCACAAAGGACTTCCTTGGTGGCGCAGTGGATAAGAATCCACCTACCAATGTGGGGGACACCAGTTCGATCCCTGGTCCAGGAAGATTCCACAGGCTGAGGAGCAACTAAGCCCACG
>SJYX01015393.1:0-12469 GCA_006410675.1 Oreotragus oreotragus
TTAGTGATGCTTTCTAAGGCCCACTTGCCTTCACATTCCAGGATGTCTGGCTCTAGGTGAGTGATCACAATAACTAAATTTTGTTTTAGAACCCAAAGTTAGGTCAGGCCTCTAAATATGAATCAGTGACTCTGAATACAAGAACATCATAAGTACTAATAATGTCATGTAAAGGCAGCTTCACTTCCCAACCAACTAGCTCAATGCTGTGTTTTTGCTAAGGCACAAAGTGAACTTATATTATGATGGCATCAGAATTTGTTTCAGACTCCTAAGTTTTAGTGAAATACTAAGTATGAGAAGTTTCCACTTGCATACTGCCACTAGTTGAGTGCTATTACTAGTGATATATTACCTTTGACCTTTGAGAGAACCCTGAGTTAATTATTATTATACTGATTTTATGGCTTCCCTGCTGGCTCAGACATTAAAAAATCTGCCTACAGTGCAGGAGACCTTGGCTTGAACCCTGGGTCTGGAAGATTTCCTAGAGAAGGGAATGGCAACCCACTCCAGTGTTCTTGCCTGGAGAATTTCATAGACAGAGCAACCTGGATGGGCTACAGTCCATGGGGTTGCAAAGAGTCAGACACGACTGAGCAACTAACACTTTCATACCGCTTTATGGATCAGAAAATGAAGACTCAAAATTATTACTTCTTCTTCACAGTCTCAGTTATTACAATTGCAGTCATAATGAGGCTCTTCATGATCAGAGAAAGCTAAAAATTTTCCTTTGTAAGCAATTAGTTGCACAAAAATATATTAAAGTCACATTTATATGGATAAAACCATTCTTCAGAGATGAAGATACTAATAATCTCAATTGTATGTCTTGCACTTTTATGACTGTTTTTGTTGTTGTTCAGTCACCAAGTCTTATCTGACTCTGTGATCCCATGGACTGTACCATGCCAGGCTTCCCTGTCCCTCACCATCTCTGGGAGTTTGCTCAAGTTCATGTCTATTGAATCAGTGATTCCATCCAACCATCTAATCCTCTGTTGTCCTCGTCTCCTTCTGCCTTTAATCTTTCCCAGAATCGGGGTTCTTTCTAATTAGTCAGCTGTTCACATCCAGATGCCCAAGTATTGGAACTTCAGCTTCAGCATCAGTCCTTCCAAAGAGTACTCAGGGTTGATTTCTTTTAAGATCTTTGGTTTGGTCTCCTTGCTTTCCAAAGGACTCTCCAGCACCACAGTTCAAAAGCATCAGTTCTTCAGTACTCTGCCTTCTTTATTGTCCAGCTCTCACATGTGAACATGACTAATGGAAAGACCATAGCCTTGACTATACGGACCTTTGTCAGCAGAGTAATGTCTCTGCTTTTCAAAACACTGTCTAGGTTTGTCATTGCTTTCCTGCTAAGAAGCAGTCGTCTTCTAATTTCGTGGCTGCAGTCACCATCCACAGTGATTAAGAAGAGATTTTCACTGTTTCCACCTTTTCCCCTTCTATTTCTCATAAAGTGATGTATCACTGCACATATATGGCAAATGATTGCCACCAGGTATCTGGGTAGGGTACTATCAAAACCAGGAATCTTTAACAAGTTTTGTTTATGAACCCAAACCACAATAGATCTATGGATAAAGTACTGGAATGATGGATTTATAAGAGTATTGTATGCTTGTTTGCTCAATCATCTCCAACTCTTTTCGACCCCATGGACTGTAGCTCTCCATATTCCTCTATCCATGTGATCCTCCAGGCAATAATACAAAGTGGATTGCCATTTCCTTCTCTAGATCTTTCTGATCCAGGGATTGAACCATGTGTCCTGAGTCTCCTGGATTGGCAGGCAGAGCCTTTACCACTGAGCCACGTGTAAAGCCCTAATAGTAGTGAGCCAAATGAAACGAGGCATGTAAGATGGAGAAGACTCAGAAGCTGTAAAATATATTATAAAGAACACTGGATTTGGAGCTATAACACTTGGATTCTAGCAATTATTCAAATACTATCTCTTTGTTTTGTTTTGCTAAGCCCCTTCCTTTATGCGAGTTTCATTTCCCTCATTATTAAGATAAGATAATATGAACTGTATGATCTTAACTACCTTCTGCTCTAACTTGCCATGACTTTATGGGCCTGGACTCTCTAAACCCCTGCCTCTAACTAATACCATCAGCACTGCCACTTCCATCATTAATGTAACTGTCACCATCTCAACCTACCTGCTCTTTTCAAAGCATTATTACAACTATAATTGCTATTAATTATTATTTAAAGTTCATGTATACATTATATATATATATATATTTAGGTCATTCCCATTCTACAGATCAGGAAAGTGAGACTCAAAGAAGTCATCACATTTACCACATTTACCTGAATGCTATACAAGTGGCAGAGTGAAGAGTGTGGAATATAGGCTTCTGGCATTGAGGTAACTACTTGGTTCTACAAAGCTTTAACTTCTCAGTCCTCTCCCTCTCTTCACCTTTCGTCATTAAGTCAGTAATACCATTAAGTGAACAAATTTATCAAATAAATCAAATATGTGTCTCCGATTTTCTTTGATAATAGGACCAGCATGTGGGCTTGTTATCTTGGGAGGAAAAGAGAAAATTAGAGAAAGGTTGCTGATATAGGACCTCCCCACTTTTCAGGGGAGAATATTCACAGGCCATTTGGGAATGTAACTTGCTTTTTTTTTTTTTTTTTTAGCATTTTTCTTCTTATTTGAATCACAAAAGTCTCATATGAACTACCCAAGCCAGTCAGATACCCATGCCCACAGTGTCCTTCATTCAGTCATTCACAACCACAGCCAAAGAAGAGCAACTTGAATTTGGAGCTCTACCATTTTCTGAGTTAATTAAAATCAACTGTAAACAACCTGGCTTGATTTTAGAAGTGTAGAAGTTTGGATATGTTCTGCAAGTCTAGACATTTCCCCTATAAATTAGAAGTGAAACTTATTTTTATCCTTAAAATGAATTAAAATAAAATTTGAGTTGAACTTCCATGCATGTATCTTTATTGGATTTTTAGTCAGATAAGAAGGAGGCCTAATTATTCATCATTTTTGCATTTGGGGCAGTATTTTGGAGTAGAAAGAATCATTTTCTTTGGACAGAACTGGGGTCATGTCTTGACTCACTTATTAGCTCTCCAGCCTGAAATGACTCACTTCATATTTAGTGGCTTCAGTTTCCTCATTTATAACATTAGGATCATAGTACCTGTAACATATATCATTGTAAAGATTAAATAGGAAATGTACATGATTAGGGAGTCTGGTGGCTCAGATGGCAAAGCGTCTGTCTACAGTGTGGGAAGCCTGGGTTCAATCCCTGGGTCAGGAAGATTTCCTGGAGAAGGAAATGGCAACCCACTCCAGTACTCTTGCCTAGAAAATCCCGTGGACGGAGGAGCTTGGTGCAGGACACTGTCCATGGGGTCGCAAAAAGTCTGACACAACTGAGGGACTTCACTTTCACTTTCAAGGAGATTAAATCAGTCAACCCTAAAGGAAATCAACCCTGAATATCGTTGGAAGGACTGATGCTTTGACTACCTGATACAAAGAGCCAGCCGGCTCTTTGGAAAAGACTCTGGTGCTGGGAAAGATTGAGGGCATGAGGAGAAGGGGCATCATTGACTGAATGAACATGAGTTTAAGCAAACTCCATGAGACAGTGAAAGACAGGGAAGTCTTGTGTGCTGCAGTCCACTCTACAAATAATCAGACAGGACTGAGTGGACAATGACAAAAAAGTAGAAAACACATCTATAATCCTGTCTAATACACAGTATACATTAAGTAAATGTTAGTTCATTTCTACTTTACTTGTACTGAGAGTAACTTCCATGAGCTTTTGGTTGGATTGTGTACTTTTCTGAGTTTAGAAAATCTCCCCAAAAGCATAGGTGTGAGAAATATTGAGTAGGATTAATGCAATAATTCTTAATGTAAAAGAGTGGGAAACATGTATTACTTGAAAAGATCCTTATTACAGTAAATACATTTGGAAATAAAAATTATTTTCCATATAATACAAACTGAAAGTACAGATCTGCAAAAATCTTTTTGACTGTTTGTCCCACAGTACTTGGAAAATGGCAATGTGATGGGATGTTTTTTTAGGAGTCCAGGATCAGGATCTAGTTCCTAATTAGGCAAGTCCACAATAACTTTGCAGTGAGATTTTTGTTTTTCAAATGGAACTTTTCATTTAAAAGATTAAGAAATACTGCTTAAGTGACACTGTCAGTGTGGAAATCGGATTTCAGAATTCTTTCCCTTGTATGTTTTCATTTTATCATTAAAAAAAAGAAATTATTTGCAAAACACTGCCTGTGGTCTAAAAGTTGAAACTCTCATGATGACATTACTCTGAAAGAAGTATAGTGTCCCTTAGCATAGATTACTGAGTTCCCTTTGAAAGCTAGACTGTATTTCCAGAAGGTTCTAACTGAAGTTAGATTTCCCTACTGTCTCATTATTTACCACTTCATGATATACTCTTCTCAGGCACCAGAAGCCTAGAGTCAAACCACTGTACTAGAAAGGAAATTAAAAGACTATCTATTTCAAGCCCCCACCTTATTATAGATGAGATTACTGAGACTCAGAAAAATAAAATAACTTGCCCAAAGCCAAAAGTGACTCTTTGACAGAGCTTGAACTAAAATCAAGCTTTCTTTCTGCACTTTGGTCCATATACTCTGCGTATGATGCATGTGAATCAATACTAGATGAAAATTTAAATGTAAAATATCCTGAACTGAAATATAAGTAGACATTTTTAGCAAGAGTTTTAAAATAAAGCATAGACTTCCTGCCAGTCATCACCCTGATTGTAGGAACACTTAGAAAAGGTGGATTCACAAAGACAGCTCTGTCCTCTTTACTTGAACCATAGACCATCCTGCTTCTTAGGACATAGATTGACTTACCTCAAACACAACAAGCTGTGAAAAGTCACCCAAAACCATCCAGAAGTATATTCACTCATTTGAAGTCTTATGTTCCACAACTGCCAGGATTTACACAGTTTGTACAATTTAAATTCAACAATTTTCCAGTTGACCCCAAAAGAACTGCTTTTGACTAAAGAAGGACTTTTGTTCAACAGGAACTGTTGAAAACATAATTACACCAAATGCATGACTTTATTCTGGTTCAGGCCATTTTCCACCTCAATATATCAGCATATCACATATTTTTTAACAATGAATAATTTTACTGGGTTGCAATTGCTAAGGGATAACATCCTCAAATAATAGAAAAGGCAAGGACTCCCACATCCATATGAAAAACAAAAATAAAAACTATTCCCACTTGCAGGATTCTTGGGACTCAGACCACTCCATCCAAAATGCAACACAAAGCTTGTTATCATTATATCCAAAGTGATCCTGGTACCAACTGTTGTGGCACAGTTCACCTTGAAGAATTCCTCAACTGGAAGTTTTCTTTAGATTTGGTCATCTTAGCTCAGAACCAGAAGGGTTGCTAGCACTCAACACAATTAGAATGATAATTGCTGAAAAGATAGGTACCACTTCTGGGAGCTCTGTTATCTAGTAGGTCTGAAGTTGGGTCAAAATACAGCTTTCAAAGGATCAAGAAATGCCTTTGAACAGATTGAAATGATTTTAACAGAGTTTGTCATCTGGGATATTTTCTTCTTTCCTAACTTAAAATCCAACATAGTTATAAATATATTTACAGTATTCTCTGGGAGATACAGACTTCTGTAGGAAAAAGATACCATGATTTAGAAGACATATGTTCTAGTTCCAGCTCTGCCACTAACCACCTGGGTGATCTCAAATGTCTTCACTTCATAGCCTCTCAGTTTTCCCATCTGTATTGTGAGGGATTTAGATCCCTAGGAGCTCTTTCATCTCCAAAATCTATGATCTGACTTTCTTTCTTTCTCTCTTATCTGTGACAGTTAAACTTACCAAAGCAAGGAGCTTATACATAAAAAAAATGTTCCTTCATTAAGCAACTACAGAGCAGAAATCCAAATCCTCTTTTTCTGGCTGAATAGGTCAAGCTATCCCAATAAATTTCACTGAATATACTCTTTTCTTACCACTTTGTGCTGTCTTCCCTGGATGATAAGGAAACAAAGAGTCCTCAGCAAAGAGTGAGCTGCATCACAGACTTCTTGATCCTGTAATAATGGTGGGGACTAATGACATTAACCTTAACTTTGTATTCTAATCAGAACCAAGGAAAATCACCATTGCTCCTGCTGTAATAAGTCTGAAAGAGGCCAGGGACCATTTTAAAATTGGACACTGGTCTCATGTCTGCCCTTGTCTTGGATCTTCATGCCCCCACCAACCTTCCTACATGGAATTTTACCAATTCCCATATATTAAGCTGTAACTTACCTTGGAGCCTTGCTGGGCTTGTTTCTTTGCAGGGAGTTGGTGGTGAAAAAGCCTAACTCTTGGTGGCTCGGAGCCTACTGATAACTGACAAGTTTGTTATTGAAAGAGGAAGTTAAATGCATTTGGTGTCTCACCACAAAAACCTAAAGGTAAGTCCCTTGAGCAGAAGATAGTACTCGTTTTATTTAATTTTTATTTCACTGGTGCAAAGAAGTTCAAAAAGCTGAGAGCCAAAGTGTGCAAAATCAAATGATGACTACATACCAGCTTTCCCCATTATCTCTTACCCTATCTCCTTCCAGCACAACCCACATGCCTATCCATCTCACTATATTCCAGTAAGCTCTATTTTAAGATGGGATTCTGAGGCAAAATCTGAATACAGTTTACCTAAGAACAAGGGAACAGCAACTTTTTCAAATCTGAGAGGTAAAGAGTGAGAAAACCTCAAGAATATGTGTCAGAACTAATAGCAGTAGGACTACATTTGCTTAAGCTATTGCTTCCAACTGTAGTACCCTTCCCTCAGCCTTTCATCTCAAGGCTTTTATAATTTAATGTGTTTATTTTTGTACATTTCTTAGTGTATTGCAAACTGCTTAGGGGCAAAAATCATATCTGACTTGTTCTTGTATTTCTAACTAGTCTAGCACAAGGCACTTTCATGAATGATTGTTGAATGAAAAAATGAAGGAATGAATAAAAAATATTCAAATAATGAATAAATAAATGAACCGTATATCCTACAGTCTCCCTCCAATATACCAATGTACCAAGGTTTCAGTTTCTGTAATGTCTGTGGAGCCTTTAAAAGTATGCAAGTAAAGAAAGATCATACACTTGGGGACTATAGAGTAGTTCTGAAAAACAAGTCTTGAAAGCAACACAAACCTCTATGGGTATGCGAGGAAATTACATTTAGAACTCAGAGCCTAGAACTGCAAAGAGACTTCTGGGTAATAATAATATCAAAGGAAAAAAAAATACTGTAGGTTAGATCAAACACTAGCATTCTGATTTACCAATAGGGCTGATTAAAGAAGGAAGTGGATGACAAATTTTTTGTAAAAGGCAACCAGGATCTCCTTGTAAACTAGAATCATTCAAGAATAAGATGGAGCCATGCCCAACACTCAGAGATCACCAATATAAATTTCAAGCCATAGAGAGACGGAAAAGAAACACTTTCATCACTAGAAACTGAGAACTTGAACAGATTGATGAAAAGGCCATGGCTTGTAAGAACTGCTAAAGGAAGAGGATACCCATCCTGGCTGAGGTATATCAAATGAAACATGCCTGACCTCACAATCCCCTTCTTAATTCTTATTTTATATATTTATACAGCTCCAATCTGTTGTTAATTTAGTTTGCTGACTTGGCATACCTACTGAAAGGAGAATGCACTGATAGGCCAACACATGTTTCATTCCATTTGGTAGTTCTAATCTTCACTATAAATTATTAATATTAAACTGTCTTTCTGTTACAAATCCATCCTTTCTGAGCTTGGGAAACATGAGCTAGTTTTCCTAAGCTATGATCCTTCCTGGGCCAAAGAAAATTTGAGATCTGCTGATCTTTAAAGCCAAACCTTAGGACAAAAAGATAAAAAGAACACTTTCTTGACAATTAGCTATAGTCACTACCACCTACCCCATTTCCCAGACAACATCTTAACATTGCTAAGAAAATGGCTTGGCTTGCTTCATTGCTCTCTTGCATGCAAGTATCTTCTCCTTTCATTAGTTCTAAAAAGGGAAACAAAAGTAGCTCAGAAATAAGTGACCCGGTTTTGGCAAAGGATATTTCAACTCAGCTAAAATTTTGAGTGTTAGTTAAAAGGAGCAAAACAGTACACAAACCAAAAAAAAAAAAAAAATTATAATTTAACAATCATCTCCAATTAACTTTTAGAAGAATATCTTCTAACTATTGAATATGACTGATAATTTAAGACATTATCATCTCAAACCAAGTAGTAAAAATATCCAGTCATAGTCTAAAAAAATAGTTCAGCTACCCCATTTTGCTCATAGTTCTGAATTCTTCCCTTCTCTCATATGTACACTTTCAAAGTTTAACTGGGGCATAATATCTTTCCTATATCTGGGAAAGTTTATGAGTTGTTGCTTCAAAGGCTCTTATGTCTTCTCTAACCACAACAGTGTATTAGGTGTGATAGCGATTGTTGAGGATATCATTTGTTACAGTACACTATGTTTTCTAAAAGGGATATTGGGAAGAGCTAGATTTTTCTTAATTGGTTTGATTAAACTCCTAACGGATAGTGATAATTGTGACATATGTCCTTTTTATAGAGTCTGCTGAAAACCATGGAACTAATTTAGAGTCTGCTGATTGCAAGTTTGGAGATATTTTTATGGTGTACTTTTCTTTCATGGCTTTAATTTTATGACCTTTTCTATTTTTTCTTTGTTATTTCCACCTATTATTCATTTCTATTTCTTACTATAGTATGCATCCTTTTAAACTATCTTCAATTCTTTCTGGAACAATAGTATAACAAAAAGTGAAAAAAAGAAGAAAGAGTGAGTTGTGATTTCAATTCCTTTTCCATTAGAACTGCTGCTGCTGCTGCTGCTGCTAAGTCACTTCGGTCGTGTTCAACTTCATGTGACCCCATAGACAGAAGCCCACCAGGCTCCCCTATCTCTGGGATTCTCTAGGCAAGAACACTGGAGTGGGTTGCCATTTCCTTCTCCAATGCATGAAAGTGAAAGTGAAGTCACTCTGTCGTATCCAACTCTTAGTGTCCCCATGGACTGCAGCCTACAGGCTTCTCTATCCATGGGATTTTCCAGGCAAGCGTACTGGAGTAGGATGCCATCACCTTCTCCATTCCATTAAAACTAGTGAGTATTAATTGCTTTAGATAAACTGTCTTTAAGAGTTTCCTATATCTGATTCTGTGAACACAGATTATTCCTGCACTTTTCTAAAAATAATCATTCAATAGATACTTATGGAGCTACAACAATGATTGATTTGGGATACTTAGTGGGAAGAGTGGGATTCAAAAGCATAAAATATGTTCTCTGGCTTCCAAGAATACATAGTTTAAGTAACAGGTTAATCAGTCATAAACAAAATAGAAACTAATGTGGGAGACCTGGGTTCAATCCCTGGGTTGGGAAGATCCTCTGGAGAAGGAAATGGCAACCCACTCCAGTATCCTTGCCTGGAAAATCCCGTGGATGGAGGAGTGTGGTAGACTACAGACCATGGGGTCACAAAGAGTCGGACATGACTGAGCGACTTCACTTCACTATTAAATTATGTGGAAGTTAAAATGAGTTCAGTACAGGCTAAATCTGGGAAGTTTGGCTGGTCTTTGCTCAATAGACAAATTTGGTTTCAGTAGTATTCCCAATGGGTGAAACATGTCCCAATGAAGACATGCAAGTTTATTTTGGGTGGTACAAGGAATGCTTTTTTAAACATTTTCAAGTTATACAGTTTGTTTTTAAGTCTCTAAAATGTAATAAAATTGTACTTCACATCTATGATTTCATGCATAATACTACTTAAGATGAAGCAGTAGCTAAGTTTTAAAAAGTTTGATTAAGCAACACACAAACAAATAAAAGTATAGAGGATAAGTCAGTTAATTCAGTTGTTCAGTCGTGTCTGACTCTTTGCAACCTCATGGACTGCAGTAAACCAGGCTTCCTTGTCCTTCTCCATAGAGGGTAAGTAGATATAACAAAAATAATAGACAGAAATATTTGCATATCTGAAGTTTAACAAATATCAGCTTAAAGAGAANGTTCAGTCGTGTCTGACTCTTTGCAACCTCATGGACTGCAGTAAACCAGGCTTCCTTGTCCTTCTCCATAGAGGGTAAGTAGATATAACAAAAATAATAGACAGAAATATTTGCATATCTGAAGTTTAACAAATATCAGCTTAAAGAGAAAAAGGAAGTCAAAGGACTCCAGGAGAGAGAAGAAATATTGCCAAAGATGTGAAAGAAGAGTAAGCAAACTATTTGTGTGATAGTGAGGACAAAATTTTGACTACTGCAAGGGCATGCTAAAGAACAGAAGGAAAGAATCTTGGAGGGTGAAACCATACAAAGAAGAACTTAAGAGCATAAAAGCCATGGAATAAAATAAATCATTGAATGCTTTTAAAGAGAGCTGAGAGGGGGAGATTAAAAAGTCTTATTTAGTGTGTGTACTTTCTATGTACTGGTCACCATTCTAAGCAATTTGCATGCATCATTTTACTTAATCCTCAGAATAATCCTAAGGAATAAGGACTAATATTATGTCCTGTCTTAGCCGTAAATAAGTTGAAGCACAGAGAAGTTAACTTCCCTAATATCATACAACAAATAAGTGGGAGAGGTGAGATTCAGATCCGAGTATGTCTGACTCCAAAGCCCAACCTCTTTATAACCACTCCCTGAAGGATTACTGAGACAAAGGTGCACAGAATGCATTGGGAAAAAGATGAAACAGGAGGTGGAGAGCCCTAATGGAGGAAACACCAATAATTTAAATTTAAGGTATTAATAACAAGAGCATTAATTAAGAACATTTATATTTTTAAAAAAGAATGCTCTTAAGTAAGAATGAAGATAAAGAGTAATTTCAAAAGAACTAGTTTTCTTAAAAAAAACACAAAACTGTAATCAATAAAAATGAAAGAGGAAATGAATCTTCACAAGTAGGAATAAATTAGTCTTTGAAAGGGTATAGTTTTTGCATATTTTTCACTAAAACTTTTTTGATTCATACACTAAAATATTTCTCTCCAGTGGGAAGACCTTACTTTGCAACTGGAAGAGGAATTAATTTCCTTGAACCCTAGAAGCTTGTTTTGAAGACAAATATAAGCGTAAGGCAACTTCTTGAGACACCCTCTGAGGAACCTACAATCCTGAAAAGGGAAGTGGTTAGTCTCACAGGTTGTGAATTTCTAAAGAAATGTATTTCAGAAAATTTCCATAAGAAGAAGGTTCCTTCAGCTAATTGGCTGGTTGTATATACATGTTGTGAATTAACATAAATTAGCTTTTCTGAAATTCTTATCTATATTGTTTTTATATAGTCAAAATTATGAACAATGGGCAAAAAGGCAAGGGATGAGGAAAAGTATTTCTTCTCTAGATTTCTTATTTTGGGTTTCTTGTTATGAGGCTTACTAACTTTATATATTTCACTAGGAAAGTGGTGGAATAAGTGAAGGGTATATTTGTGCCCTACCTTCTTTTTCTGGCCTTTCTGTTCAGCTTTCTCTCCAAGCATAGGTGCCTTTCTAAACTCTCTGGGATCCTGCTGTCACAAAAGAATTTGATGTGATTAGGTCTTTAACAGTAAAATGGGAAGTTTTTTTAGGATTTGGACACTGCAAACACATGGGAATGGATTCCAAGTGTCCGGAATTTCAGGCATTGACAAGTGGCAAAGATTCTTCAAATCAGCAAATAAATAAAATTCTCCAAATAAGCAATTCTCAAGCTTTTTCTCTCAGACCCCTTTACACTCCTAAAAATCATTTAGAATCCCCAAAAAGTTTTTGCTTATATGGGATGTACCCATTGTAAGTAATAAACAAAAGCCTAAATTAGAGTTGGGAGTCCAGAAGGTGGAGCTCTCAAGCTCTACAACTATGACTGAGCCCAGAAAGACTCCTCTTTTTCCTAGCAAGTATTCAATGAATGAAAAGCCACAGACTCTTTGTTTATTATCACCCTCCTAGCTTCCTTTTCCTCTCTATAAAACACTCTCCTTCCCTTTCTGTGTAGGGACTTACACTTGGCTCATCATGTTTATAGACCCCAAATTGCAATTCTCGGTTGATCCTGATAAACCCATGTTGCTGGAAAAATATCTGGCTATTTTGTTTCAACAAACAAAATTTGTCTATTTGTTTCAACACTATCAACATTTCCCAAAATAGACATTAAAAATTGATAGCATAGAAAACAAACTTATGATTATCAAAGGGGAGATGATGTGGGGAGGAACAAATCAGGAGTATAGGACTGTGCACATATTAAGTCGCTTCAGTTCAGTTCAGTTCAGTTCAGTTCAGTCACTCAGTTGTGTCCAACTCTTTGTGACCCCATGAATCGCAGCAC
>SJYX01015394.1:0-111162 GCA_006410675.1 Oreotragus oreotragus
TGGTGATGGACAGGGAGGCCTGGCATGCTGCGATTCATGGGGTCTCAAAGAGTCGGACACGACTGAGAGACTGAACTGAACTGAAGTGAAAGGGGTTAAATGAAACTACCATTTTTAGTAAAGTGATATTTACTACTATCAGAGCCATAATATTTACCCAAGACAACAAGAAGATGGAGAGGGCTTGGCCTTTAATCAACTGCATTGTCCTCATTGCCAACTGTTTACTGAGCATCTATATGATGAGTATTACTTGTATTCATATATTACAAATGAAAAAAATTGAGGCTTGGAGAAGATGCCTGTCCAAGGTAACACAACATCTATCAAACGAAATTTTAGCCCAGAGTTCATGCTGTTTCTATTACATTCTCTTCATTTTCTTTTAAAGAACTGTCTTTTCAAATGCATCCAGAGTCCTCCTCCTCAATCTCATCTCTTGAAGCCCTTGTCTCTCAGATGGCCCTCACCAGCATCTCAGAAGGAGCCTCCAGCTTAAAGAAGCTTTATGGGGAGACCAGCTGTGAAAGTGACATTATGGGTTACATATACATCAGGGGCAAGAGGACTCTGCTTAAGGTCCCGAGAATTCCACTGAAGGGATTCAGAGATTCACAGATATTGTCCTATGAGCATTTCTACCATTTCCTTCTCCCAGGCCCCTCCCATTACCTCCATGGAGCCGGCTTTGCGGTTACGAATGAGGGGTGATCTCTTTGGAAGGCCGGGGCCCTCAGAGGGCAGGGGCGAGGTCTGCAATGCTCGGTCTGGCTCATCTGATGCCTTCCCAGGGCACAGGTCCTCCACGCTGCCTTGGTCTGCTTTCCTCTCCTCATTCTACCCAACAGCAGGCACAGAAGGGAGAGGTGTTAACGGCCTCCAGCCTCCTACTCCAGTCTCTCCAATCCTTTCAACTTCCCTGTACTGTTTCTGAGTTTCCCACCACTTGGTTCCTAAATCCTCCCTTCCCAAATCCCAGCACTCTGACCCACCTCAGAAGAGGCTGGACGGAATCCACAGCCAGTGGGGGCACTGCCTTCTTCCTCGACGCCTTTCACTCCGGGGCTGAAGTGCAATTCCACGTGGAACCGCTCCTCCGACAAGGGATCCTACGGGGCATCACCAGAGGGAGGGGAAGTTGGCGAAGCTGAGTATGGTGGTGGAAGACCAGGCAGGGATGATGGAGAAACTCAAGAGGTCACTTCCTCACAGGTTTCAGTGTCTCACCCTCCTCTACATTAATAGCTCCCCACAGTCTAGTCTCATGGGATCCTCATGTCCTCACGTGACTTTCCAACTTCCAGTTCTACAATGGAAGTAGAATGGGGAATCCCCCTAACCATCTCCTGCAGGAATTCAGCTTTGTTACAGTACATACAGCAGCACATTTAAAGGTATCTTTGGGGAGCCAGATGAAGAAGGTATATGTGTAACAGTATTTGAGAGGATAAACATTTTTCTCATTATAACACCATTCAAATTCCATGCCCTCCCTAATGTCAGAGCTCTGTTCTCTGGTGTCTCTCTGACTCAACATCAACCCAGATCATGTCTTTCATTCTAAGGGCAACCTCCTGGACACGCTCTGTGCGCTGCACTTAGATACCACACGTAACTGGATTCCACAGATTCTAAGGATAAGAAAGTTTTTCCCTAAAAGGGGTTGGAGGAGAAAGAAGGGGCCCTCTCCTCGTTCTGCCCTTTTAGCTCACCTGGGTGTTGTCCTCATAGAGCATGATGACAATCTGGGTCATGTAGTTGAGCTCTGAGATGGCACTGAGATAAGCCAAAGCTCGCTGCCACTGTGTATCCTTGGTTTCCTGCCAAATGCAAGAAGAGGTGGGCCAGTGCCCAAGGACAAGGGCGCCAGCAAATAGGCAGGGAGACATGGAGACCAGAGGAAGCTTGCAGTGAAAAGAAAGAGGAGGAGAGTAAAAGAATGCTGGGACAGGAAGCTCATGGGCTGAGGGAAGAAGGAAGGTCCTTACATCCAGAAGTCCCCCATAGCGGAAGACACTCAGTAGGGAGTGCACATGGCTTTCACTGGTAAAGTAGAGACGGGTTCGAACATGGCGGCCTGGAGAGAGCACCCCTCGGGAGTACCTGAGACAACAGCCAGGTCACTCACGCTGTCAGTCCATTGTCTTCCTGGCCCACCACAAGCTCCCCGCTCCCACCTCAAAGCCTCTCTCCTTTCCATCCCAGAACCCCCTTCCATTCTTGGTTCCCCAAGCAGTCCCGGCCTGGGTTCCCTCAGAGCCCCCTGACATGCGCCCTCCCTCCATCCAGCATGCCGCCCAGCCCTCCCTCACAGGGGATGCAGCTTGTTGACAGACTCATCCTCGTGGGTTCTCTGCAGGTCAAGCAGTATCTTCCGCAACAGTGGGAGACAGAAGCCCACAGCAATTTCCAGTTTCTCCTCCCGGCTGATTCCGTATTCCTAGGGGCCACAGGCCAGGAATAAGCACCTCAACAAATCTCTTTTTCCTCTTGCCTCACACTCCCAGGCCCAAGGTCATGCTTGTCTTCACCTCGGGTCTTGGGTTTCTTCCCAGTTCACCACATTCTTCTTCCCTAAGTTTCTCCCCAGTTAGCCTCTTCGGCTTCCTCAGAGCCACGATTGTAGCAACTCAACTAATTCCGTCTCTAGCTTCCTTCCCCTGGTTCCCACAGCATGCTTCCTTTCCGCCTTTTCTCTCCTTCCTGCCCAGTGCCCCTGGCCCCAGACTCAATCCCTTCCGTGAGACACACCTGGGGAATGACTACGTCAGCCAACGCCTTAGAGAGACGGAGCAGCTCTGCTGTGCCTTGAAGTCCCAGACTCCCATTGTGCTGTACATCATACTTGACACAGTCGTAAATGTCAGGGATCTTACTGATGTCATAGCGCCCACTCTTCTGCCGGAAGTCACGCTCCAGCTTGCTCCAACGCTGCAGCATCAGCTCTAGTGTCTCGCTGTGGTAGAGCTGCAGGTCTGGAAGGCGGACAGTCAGAGAGAACCAGAGGCTTTACCTCTAACCGAAGGCCCTGGCACATCTGAAGCAGAGCCAGAGAGATGAGGATGACTTGTCTCAGACATGTAGGAGAGGGCACGCAGTGGCCTGAGAACCTATCCACACCCAAAACCCTGAAAAGAAGACAGTAGTGTTTGAACCCACCTACAGACTTGGGGTCCTGCATCCGTTCCCGGATCTGGTGAGTGAGATTTTCAATCAGGTCAAATACCTGATCACAGACCTTCACAGGATTCTGGATAACAGCCATGGAGCTGAGGAGGGAAGTGCTTCCAGTGGGAGCCAGCTGTGGAGAACAAAGAGATGGAGAGCAAGACAGACTCAGTGCCAACTGCCCAGGCTCCTGTGTGCTCATCACAGAGACTGCCAGCAAACCAGCTCAGTCTGTCGGCTTGCTCCCACAAGCATTCTCAGGCTTCTGGGAACACTAGCAGTTCCAATGAGGGGACTGGCCTAGCACACATCTACCTGAGAATGGGTCATCTTAAAAGTTTTGAAGTCCAGAGGAAATAAAACAGATCTAGGTCTTCTTGGAGGTTCTAAAATACTCAGAGAAAATGCTGGGGAATAAGGATTCAACCCAAATCCCCACAGAATGTTTTCATGAGTGGATAATAGAAATGACATTATCTTATTCCTCTAAACAAGATACTAGCTTGAACCTAGAGCAGAGGTGCCACCTCAGAACTAAATCCAACTCAAGCATGTAGGATGGTCCCAGTCAATGAAGAACAGGGTGGGGGAAAGGAGACCGCAGGTGGAATGCACTCATTCTACCTCGCTCCTCACAGGTTCCATTCTTGCTGGCCAAGGGTAGCAAGGAAAAAGGAAAAGATGCCTTAGCATTTTTTGATTTGACATTGAGCGATGACTTGGAAAATAAGGTAGTAAGGTCCTGGCCCTTTATCGAGGCCTGCTCAGAGAAGAACACAGAAAATGCTATTCTCTAGAATAGACCCTAAGCATCCGGGCAACTTTAACAAAGACACTAAGCAAGACTAGTTGAGCCTAGAATGGTGAGTGAGAAGATAAAAATGGTTTTTGTCTTAAGTTACTGAGTTTGGGTGGTTTTTAATACAGCAGTAGACAAATTGAAAAATTCTTTTATTGAAAATCCTTGGGATCAACTGTGTTTTGGAACTGAGAATTTTTTGGACTTTAAGAAGTTAATACAGAGCATATGCCATATGTTAGATAATACCTCCAGCAGGGCCTAGGGCATAACCAAACACTGATCTATTTCTGCAGCAAAATGTATATGACTATTTTACACAAGATGGGATAAACAGGGATTAGAAAGAGTCTTATCATGTTGGGTTTTGCTGCCAAAGGAATGTCTTCTTTTTTATTTATTTTTGGCTGTGCTGGGTCTCTGTTGCTGGGCTTTCTCTAGCTGTAGCGAGTGGGTCTACTCTCCGGTTGTGATGCACAGGCTTCTCATTGTGGTGGCTTCTACTGTTTCACAGCACAGGCTGTAGGGCATGCAGGCTTTAACAGCTGCAGCACTCAGGCTCAGGAGTTGCAGTTCCCTGACTCAAGAGCACGGGCTCAGCAGCAGTGACAATGGATTTAGTGGCTCTGAGGCATATGGGATCTTCCTGGATCAGAGACTGAATAGGCATATGGGATTTTTCTGGATCAGAGACTGAATCTGTCCCCTGAATTGGCAGGCGGATTCTTAACCACTGGACCACCAGGCTTCCCTGCCAGATGAATCCTGATGGCAAGGTTATAAAAATCTTTTCTGATTTTCAAAATTCTAGATGACAGATTGTGGACCTATACTTTACCTCAAAGGGTGGGTAAGGATTAAATGGCTGAATGTGTGGAAAGCATGTAAAACAGTGCCTGGCACATCGTAAGTACCATTACTGATTGCTATTATTTAAAATTCTAGGAATTTGGGAGCGGGGTGTATTGGGCACAAAGATAGGGACAGCCTGACCTGATCGTAATCCTCAGGGCCAAAGGGCGCGTCCTGCTGCAGAATGTGATGTAGCCGAGCCTTCACACGGTGCTGGCAGCTGCTCAGGGAATCCCCATCGCTGTCCAAGAGCCCATTCATGTTGGCGCTCTTCACCATTTGTACCAAAATGGGTGTCAACTCCCCTTCTAGAGCCAGAAGGCCCTGGAGGGAAAGCACGAAGTCTATCAAGTTCTCCTTCTACTCCACTTCCCCTAGGCTTCGATGGTCAAAGAGATCAAATGAGAGCTGGCTTGGGGGAGCTGGGGTGCAGATCAAGGGGCCCACCCCATTAATTATTCTCAGTATCATAGGCTGTAGTCACACACAAGCAGAAACTCCTCTGAGTTGGCACACAAATCCTCTGAAATTTCCTGACTAGTTCTCCAAACTCTGCTTCTCTACCTAATGGAAGCTGGGACTGTGGGAGAACTAGAGTGAGCACCTTAGCAAAGGCTGCGGCAGTCATCTGGACACGGCCCTCATCAGAGGCGTAAATCTTGAGATCATGGCGGAAAGTGCTATGGAGACGAAGCAGCCCACAGCCAGGAAAGCCAGCATAGTCACCTGGGGGCAAAGGGGAATACCAGAAATGGACGGCTATACACACCCAAGAATGCTCATTTCCCCTTTAACCTCCCCAACACCTCTGTCCCTTTGTTTCCTCAACTTACTTTCTTATCATCTTATCTCAGCCCTGCTAAGTATCAACACCTCCCTGCCCCGCCCCCAGACACTCACCCTGTCCTCCAGGGTACATGCAGCGGAAAGCTCGCCCCAGCTCCTCAGCCTGAACACGGCCAGCCGGGGTCAGTTCTCCACCCCACTTCAGTACCAACAAAAGGGATGGGGCCAGAGCCTCCCGCTGTGTATCTGCAGGAATAAGAGGGAGTGAACAAGTCTAGACCTAAGGAAAACAGTGTGTGCTTAGTTGCTCAGTGGTGTCTGACTCTTGCTGCAGCCCACTAGGCTCCTCTGTCCATGGGATTTCCCAGGCAAGAATACTAGAATGGGTTCCCATTTCCTCCTCCAGGGGATCTTCGACCCAGGGATCAAACCGGCATCTCCTGCATTGCAGGCAGATACTTCACTGTTGAGAAAGTGGGGAAGCACAGGGAAAAGAGTGGGGACATCTAAATGTTAAGTCTTCCGAGGAGCCCAGAAAGGTAATTTGGGAGAGAGGTCATCTAAGGGTTCAAGAATAAAAGATGTGAGTGGTAAAGGAAAGAAGTGTTATGTCTCACCTTGCCCCTCATTAGAAGCTTTTACTCCATGAGGGTAGTAAGTCAGCTGCACCTTCCGGTTGATCCCTGAGAAGTGACCGTACCTGCAGGGTAAACTCACAGTTTGCTTTCTACCCCAGCACCCAATTCTTTTGGCTGTTGACACCCTTTTCCCTGTTCCCTTTCTCACATCTCCAGCACAGATTTTAACTGCTCCAATTTCCCCGTCTTCTCCTCGATCTCACCACCTGGTTCTTTCTCCAGTTCAGCCAATAGCAGCCGTGTGATGTCCAGCACCTCCTGGAGGAAATAATAGGGTGTCCACGCAGGAGGCCAAGTCCTGGCTGGCTAGGCTGTCATCCTGGCCTCTATCTTTTCATAGCACTGCTCCTGCCAGCCAGATTCATCATCTTACCTGTAGCTGCTCTGGCCGCTTCAGTTTTAATTTCCCTGTCTTGTAGCCACCATGTTTTTCGAATAGACTAAAAAATCTGAAGAAAGGAGAAGCTTCAGTATGGATTAAGAAAGGCAAAAACCTCTGGGAGGTGCCTCTCCCCATTTCCCTTACAAAAACCTATTTGTCTAGATTAGTACACTTGGCTTTTTACCTTGGGTGTGTCACCTCCATCTTCATCTTCTGCTTGGGTGTACGATCCCCATGACGAATGATTGCAATGACACAACGAAGTTCCATCCTAAGATAGGGAATCCTGTTAGAGCCACTTCCCCATCCCACCCCACACTGACACCCATTTCATCCTACTCCCCATGTCAAAGAACACAGAAAGACTATCTGAGATGAGGAATACAGGTAGGCTCCACTGGTCAGATGGCACAGGGGCAGGAAGTAACCACTGGTCTGACTAAGATGTCTTAAGTGGTTACTCCAGATTTTTAACTTTTACTTTTGCTCACATAGTGCCGGAAGTGGTAGGGACAATGGGAATGTCCTCAGCCTCCATGGGGATGGACCACGGGATCTGGAACTGTGGGGCAAGCTCCCGCATTATGGTGTTCCTAGAAGGAGAAACATGAAGAACTCACATGAACATGAATGAACCAGAACTACACATCTGAATGAAGTTCAAAAAAACTAACGATATGTTAATATAAAGTCCAAAGACATGCAAAAAACATCCCTATATTTGTAGTAAAGATTGTGTTTACCTCTGGGTGGGAGGGGAGGGGATGTTATTAGTAAGGGTTATGTAGGGGCTTCAATTCTATGTGCTTGCTTTTTTGTTGTTGTTGCACCACACAGCTTGTAAGATCTTAGTTCTGTGACCAAGTATTGAACCTGGGCCCTCAGCAGTGAAAGCACCAAGTCCTAACCACTGGGCTGCAGGGAATTCCCTCAACTATATTCTTAATATTTTATTTCTTAAAAGCTCAATGGTGAATATACCGATACTCACCATAGCCATCATTCCTTAAACATTTTTGAATGTTTTACATATTAAAAAGTCAAGTTGAAAGACAGTGTTTTGGTATGATCACATTTAGTACAATAAATAGTCTGTTTATATACAGAAGAAAAAGACATATTGTTATGTCCAAAACAGTTAACAGTAATTCCCTCTGGGGAGAGCCATGTTGGGAAGGCAAAAGAGTTGAGGAGCCCATTCTACCTTCCTTTTTCACTTTTAAATCATTTTTACAGCATTTAAAGTACAGGCAGACCTCAGGGACATTGAGAGTTCAGTTCCAGACCACTGCAATATAGTGAATATCTCTATAAAGTGAGTCACAGGAGTTTTCTTGTTTGGCAGTGCATATGAAAGTTATTGTAGTCTAGTAAGTGTGCAATAGTGTTATGTCTAAAAAAACAATATACATACCTTAATTTAAAAATACTTTATTGCTAAAAAGTGCTAACCATTATCTGAGCCTTCAGCAAGTTCTAATCTTTTTGCAATAGTAACATCAAAGATCACTGATCACAGATCACTATGATAAGCATAACAACAATGAAAAAGCTGGAAATACTGTGAGAATCACCGAAATGTCACACAGAGACATTAAGTTAGGAAATGCTGTTAGAAAAATGGTAAAAATAGACTTGCTCAAAGGTTACCACAAACCTTCAAAATGTAAAAAAACACAATACCTGCAAAGTTCAACAAAGCAAGGTGTCTTTAAAGTAAAAACTTTACTATTCTCCTCTTTAAGCCCATTCTCCCCAGCCCAGCCCACTGTGTCCCTTACCCTAGAATCTTGGCACAATCATCATAGTATTTCATCGAATTCTTGACAAAACTGAAGCCATTGACATCACACACAAAGGAGTGACCATTGGCACGGAGGAGATCAAAACCACAAACTGTTTGCTGCAAGGGGAAGAAGGGAAGATGAGAACAAGAGAGAAGGGAAGACGAGAAAATGCTTCCTTCTCAGCTTCGCCCGCCAACCTCTCCCTCACGCCACAGTCCCTCCCCTGCACCCTTCCAGCTCCTGCACAACCTCCCTACCAAGGGGCCTTCCTTCACCTTAAAAGCTACGCAGACTTTCCTGGCCACCAGCTTTTCCATGGCGGTCAGCATGACTGGATATCGAATCTCTTTCCCCTCACTGTCTCGTTCAACCTTCCCATCCAAAGCTGGAGATTTTCTGGCTTCAGCATGGGCATAGTCTGGCCCCACTGTGTACACCTGCAGGTACATAGCATCACTGAGTATGCCCACAGCTCACCCTGTATATGAGAAGGCAATATGAGCGTCATGTCTGTAGGCTAGTTTCTCAGTAAACATAAACAAAACAAACAAATCCCCTGAGTATTAAGAACAAGAAGACTGACTTTTTTTTTTTTTTACTGAGATGGAACTTCAGTATCATTATGAAAGTTTATCCATGGGACTCTAAAACTATCACCTAGTACTTACTAAGAAATAGCTTAACAACATTATTCCATTTTCCACATTACCCTTGCCCTCGCTCTGATAGTGACAATATAAATACCTACTTCCCCAATCCTTATCTTCACCTGCATATGAAAGCCAATCCCATTCACACTTTATTTTCTATACCTGCTTCCCTACACTTATACTTGCTTCACAAGCACCTCACCCCACTCAGACACTTATAACCTCTTAAATCCCCGTATCCACCATAACCTTGACATCTGTGCCATCTGTTGGCATAAATTCCTCATAGATGTATGAGCCTGTCTTTCGGACGCTGCTCTCTGGAGAGTAAACACTGCTTCGGCTGCCAATCTTCAGGAGAAAAAGGAAGAGGAAAAGAAAAAAAAAGGTTGCCTCTAACTTGTCCCCAAGTCTCCCAGCTTCCCTTCCCACAACTTCATTCTTGCTCATCTACTTCTCTGCCTCCCCAGATGTCTCCCACACCTTACGGAAGAGGCGCTGGCTTCCTCCTCCAGCTGAGCTGGGGTAGTAGATGTAAACGTTGTGGTCCTCTGCACTCACGGGCTTCTCCACAAAGGGCTTGGGAAAGACGGCTCCATTTACCTCCACCTGGTCTTCACCCTCTATCAGGTTGCACTCTGAAAGGTAGGTGTGTGGTCATTCCTAGGGCCCAAGAATGCTTCCAACTCCCAACTTCTCTGAGTTTTAATCTCCATCACCCTCAAATTTCTATGACCATACTTTAATAATAGATATGGTAACTAACATCTGTATAAGAGGTCTCAGATTCTGTCCAAAGACCCATGGCTCTAGCTCTACCCATAGTCCAGTAACCAAAGCCTCACAGAGACAGGTGGCACATAGCTGTCTAGAGAATGGAGGACTGGGCTCAGTCACAGAAAGCGGGGCAGGGTAGGAGTGGACAAGGCCAGGTACTCACCCTCAGGCCGGGCAGGGTCACGGTTGAGCACAGCGTATCGAGGCAGGTCAATACCCTCCTCCTGCAGGATCCGGTACACCTCCCTCCTGTTACCCCCGAATAGATTAGCTGGGAGAGGTGGGGGCAGGTGACAAGGGGAGAGGCTAGGGATTTCATTCACACAGAAATTGGGAAACACCCGTGTACAGAACTCAAGAGGGTTTGGTACAACAATTCAGCATGTTTGTTTGACTCTGCCCCTCCCAGAGTGGGTTCTCTAATGCAGGTGTGATCTCAGGGCCACCCATCCCCCCAGTCAACAGAAAGCTGTACCTATCCTGGATGTAATACTGCATAGCCAGGTCATTGATAAGAAAAGGGTTTCGAAGCTTGGAGTAAGCAACAGCTTTGTCCAGGGGAAAGCCTGGGATGGAGAGAGGAAATAGAGAGGTGAAAGAAAGAAAGAGAGAAACAGTGAGAAAACAGCAAGAGAAACAGAGAAACACGTTAAAGCTATTCGTTGCCACTGAGCTCCACAACCCGTCCAACCCAGCACTCATCCTCCTGCCCAACTTCGCAAGTCTAGAAAATCCATCAGGAAAAAAGCCAAACAGAAACTACTCGTAGGGTCCTTCCAGAGACTGATTCTGTCAGAGATCCGAAGAACCTTGGAGCTGTCCTGAGGTTTGACTATGGGCTTTAAACTAACCCCAGCAACTTCTCCAAGATGTAGGAAAAGCAAATCCCTCTGCACTGGTCTCTAGCATCGGGAAGAGAGGACGACATATTTGTCTTGACAGTGAGAGGCTCATTTCCCAGTCCAGCATTCCCAACACCACTCCTTCCCATTTTTCTTCACAGACACCAACCTTTGGAGTGGAAGGAGATGAGGCAGTGGCAGGATGGCCAGTTTTCCACAGGTTCATTGAGGATCACGTCTTCTCCCAGGATGATAACAGTCAGGTAGTCAAACCTGCAGAGTCGCTCTAGGATCTGGGTCATTGGCTTGGACTTGGATTTCTTGGTCATAGCACAGATGCCAACAATGATCTGAGGTTCAGGAGGCTACCAGGAGGAAGTGCCGTCAGGAACTTCTCACCTGAACCGCCTTTACCAGGGAACACTGCCTCATCATCTCCTTAGGGCAGGGTTTCTTGTCAGGACTTTGGACTTAGGGGGTTAAGGCTGTCTCCTAACTGAGGCCTAGACTGGGGTTCCTGCAGGGACTCCTCCCGCCACAGTGGGATATGTGTACCCAGGCAGAAGAGTCAGAGAACCAATAATCATGAGCCAACAGGAGGCGGGCACAAGCAGAGGGGCTTCAAGGAGAGGCAGTCTAACCAGTCTTCACCGCCCTTCCCTTTCATCAAGAGGGCCTGTTTGTGACAGGGAGTCCAAGCGTTTGGGAAGACTGGGAGGAGGTGTCTCAATCCTATGGAATGTCCACTATGGCGGGGGTCCCAACACCAAGCGACATCATGTTCCCCTGTCTTACCACTTCATCCTCCTCATCCTCAAGGAGCTCGCTGTCACTCTCTTCCGGCCTCATGCCGAGTCCACGGGTGCCCAGCCCCTCATCTCCAGCTCCGAGGAAGAAGTGGGCTGTGGCACTCTCGCCCTCACTGGCCGGCAGTGACCACATCCCCGCCGGGGCACCCACTCATCCCGCTCTGAAATGGAGGGGATCCCCGTTAGCTCAGAACCCAAGTCCCACAGTAGTGGGTGGGGGTGGGGGGTCGGGCATGAGAAAATAAGAGGGAATTACTAGGGGAAACAGGAAACAAAGCTACAGTGTCAGGATCAACAGGGAAGGAGGCACGTGGGCTGTGACTGGCAATGACTAAAGATCCCTGAGAGAAAATCAAGGTTTCCCTTTTTCTCCCTGCTCACCCCACGCCCGACCATGAGCTTGGGATGAGAATTACTGGATTAACCCTTACCGTGCTGGCATGTCCCTGATTCTGCCAGCAGGAAAAATCATTAACTCCAGCAGCAAATGGGAAAGGCAGTTCTTCATGGAGGGCCACTGTTGATTCCTACCAGAAAAGAAGGTTAGAATGACATTTCAACTTTGGATTCATTCGAAATCTTCCCAGCCCTCCTCTATGTCCCAATGGCAAAAAGCAGAGACATCGCTTTGCCGGACAAAGATCGGTCAAGTCAAAGCTATGGTTTTTCCAGGAGTCATATATGGATGTGAGAGTCAGACCATAAAGAAAGCTGAGCATCAAAGAATTGATGCTTTTGAATTGTGGTGCTGGAGAAGACTCTTGGGAGTCCCTTGGACTGCAAGGAGATCAAAATAGTCAATCCTAAAGGAAATCAACATTCATTGGAAGGACTGATGCTGAAGCTGAAGCATGCTGAAGCTAAGCNAGAATTGATGCTTTTGAATTGTGGTGCTGGAGAAGACTCTTGGGAGTCCCTTGGACTGCAAGGAGATCAAAATAGTCAATCCTAAAGGAAATCAACATTCATTGGAAGGACTGATGCTGAAGCTGAAGCATGCTGAAGCTAAGCTGCAATACCTTGGCTACCTGATGCAAAGAGCTGACTCACTGGAGAAGACCCTGATGCTGGTAAAGACTAAGGGCAGGAGGAGAAGTAGGTAACAGAAGATGAGATGGTTGCACAGCATCACCAACTCATTGAATATGAATTTGTGCAATCTCCGGGAGATAGTGAAGGAC
This sequence comes from Oreotragus oreotragus, assembly GCA_006410675.1. NCBI lineage: Eukaryota > Metazoa > Chordata > Mammalia > Artiodactyla > Bovidae > Oreotragus > Oreotragus oreotragus. The sequence continues at coordinate 12,672 of SJYX01015394.1, forward strand.
AGGGAAGCCTGGCATGCTTCAGTCCAGGGGGGTCACAAAAAGTTGGAAATGAGTTAGCGACTGAACAACAACAATTCAGAGCAGAGGAATGAGAGAGCTCAGTTGCTTTCGCTCTTCACCTCTATCTTCATTCCTACCAAGGACTAACTCAAAAAAAACATTGATTGATTGGGGGCACCATATGTTCTAAGAACATTAAACTCCCTTTGCCCTGACTCGCCTTCATCTACTTTACCTTAAAAGAAAGACACCCATTTCCGGAAAATCTGTTCAAGAAAAAAGGTCTAGTGCTAGTTGGGAAATTGAGGATACAGGCATCCACACAACAGGCCCCAACGTATTCTCAAACTGAAATTTCAGTTTTCTCTCTGCTGTCACAGGGTACACAGACACAAGGCTGGTCTAGGCCAAGGTCCTTCATAACAGAAGTTACAATGAGAAAAAAAAAAAAAAACCTACCTAGAGCCATTATCAGTGAGAATACTTTTTTTTAATAATTTGATTTATCTGTTTTTGGCTGTGTTGGGTCTTCCTTGCTGAGAGGGCTTTTCTCCAGCTGTGCTGAGCGGGGGCTACTCTCTAGTTGCAGCTCAAGCTTCTCATTGCAGAGGCTTTTCTTGTCGTGGAGCATGGGCTCTACGGCGCAAGGGCTTCAGTAGCTGCAGCATGTGGGCTCCGCAGGTGCAGTTCCTGGGCTCTAGAGCACAAGTTCAGTTGTGACAGGTGGGCTTTGTCGCTCCATGGCATGTGGGATCTTCCCAGATCAGGGATCGAACCCGTGTCTCCTGCACTGGCAGGCAGATTCTTTGCCACTGAGCCACCTGGGAAGCTCTGGTAATATCTTAAGAGTTAAAATTGAATTAGAACAACCTGGAAGTTCCACTTTTGTACACATATAGAAGTAGTGGTTCTTCACTAACTGTGATTATACTGTGCAAGAAACAGTTGTCAGGAGACACTTGGTTATCACAACTTGGCAGGTGCTATTGGCATCTACTGAGTAGAGGCCAAGGATGCTGCCAAACATTCTAAAGGGCATAGTGTATACCTCCACAACAAAAAATTGTCCAGTCCAAAATGTGAGTGGTGCCGAGGCTGAGAAACTCCCTGTAGAGAAATTTCCCCAAGTAAGAAGACATGTGCAAGAATATTCATGACCTACTGTTGATAAGGATAAAACCTAAGAACAATTCAGAAGTCACAAGTTAAAGAATGATAAATATAATGCAGTATATACAAATGGTTGACTAATAGCAATTATTAAAAATGAATCAAAAAAAAAAAAACAGGCTCCTCCATCCATGGGATTTTCCAAGCAAGAGTACTGGAGTGGGGTGCCATTGCCTTCTCCATACACACTACTATATATAAAATAACTAAACAAGGACCAACTGCATAGTACAGGGAACTATACTCAATATCTTGTAATAATCTATAATGAAGGGACTTTCCTGGTGGGTCAGTGCCTAAGACTCTGTGCTTGCAATGCAAGTAGCCCAGGATTGATCCCTGGTCAGAGAACTAGATCCCACATGCCACAACTAAAGATTCCGAGTGCTGCAACAAAGACCTGGTGCAGCCCCAAAACAAACGAACAAATAAAAAACCTATAATGGAAAAGAATCTGAAAAAGGTATATATATGTGTGTGTGTATGTGTGTACATATATATATATCTGGATCATTTTGCTGTACACCTGAAACTAACACAACACTGTAAATTAACTATCCTTCAATTTTAAAAAAAATGAATCAAAGCTATATAAAACATGAATAGCTTCGAAATGCAAACGCAGAAATATACATGAGGGACAATTCTACTTGTACAAATAAAAATACTACAAATGTTTATGACTGCATATATAATTAGACACAACTGCTAACACCAAATCGTGGGAATACAAGTACCTGTTATTCTCTTCTCCCAAAATGAAATTGAGTCATATCAGCAATTTTCTACATTCTGCAAAAGTTCTCAGAAATACTGACCAATGGATCTAATGAAAGCCATAAACTCCATAAGTAAATGGAATGATTTAGTCTTATAGATTTGTAGTCGTCAATAAAAACTCCTTTCTGTATTTTTATTTTAAATCCTTACACTTCAGGTGAACTCTGAAGCTTTGATTAGAAAGTCACAGCTAATCTTTATACAGATCCTGACCTTTCTAGTCTTAACCACCTGCTTTTCTCTGTTGTTCCATCACAAGACAATGCTCTCCTTAGACTTAACATTTCCAGTTGTGCACCGCTGGTCTTACACATACACACCCCTCCTGATTACAGGCTATTTCTTTGAATTCCGTTCTAGTGACCTGACCCAGTTTCCATGACTTGTGACATTCTCAAGGTCCCTGTACAGTATAAGCAAGCCGAAGTTTGTGGCAGGCTTTATCCTTTCTCTGAAGCACGAGCTTTTTCTATGTCTAAGATTCCTAACCCTTCACACTTCCTGCCACTAAGCCCTTTCTGGTTTGCTACTGAATGTACACTATCACATTCTTGAAATTCTATTTTAACTCTATAACAGGAGATGGTAACAGAATAGCAAAGGAAAATGTGTTCACAAATGTGGAGCTGAAGGAACATGAAAGGTCTAAATTCATAGCTAACAAAGCAGAAATAGAAGCCTGACAGAAATAGCTATGAAATAAGCCAGGATTTATTTAGATGTACCTCTGGGAGAAGCTGGGCTTTAACGTGGTGTTCCAACAGCCACAGCTGGTTTCCGTGCTCTTCTCCCCTTCCTCCTCTCTCTTTCCTAATACTTTGTTGCAAAAGAAAACTTCAGACTCTGCAGTTGGCTAAAGAGCAAGTCTTACTGGGGCAATGTGGAAGGGAGCGAGGGAGGGAGGGAGGAGACATTAGGTAAGGAGAGGGAGGGGCAGGGGCACAATTTCATCAGGAACATCTATGTTAAACTGAATCTAGAGAAGGGATGTGGTTTCCCTGGTGGCTCAGATGTTGAAGAATCTGCCTGCAACACAGAAGACCCAGGTTTTAAGAGATGGGATAGAAGGGAGCGTGCTGTGCTATGCTTAGTCGCTTCTGACTCTTTGTGACCCTATGGACTGTAGCCTGCCAGGCTCCTCCATCTGTGGAATTCTCCAGGCAAGAATACTGGAGGGGACACCCTATCCCTTCTCCAGGGGAATCTTCCTGCATTGCAGGCAGATTCTTTACCAGCTGAGCTACCAGGGAAGCCCAGAGGGAGGGTAAGTGGTTTAGTCGATAAGTCGTGTCCGACTCTGTGACCCCATGGACTGTAGCCCGCCAGGCTCCTCTGCCCATGGGATTTCCCAGCCAAGAATACCAGAGTGGGTTGCCATTTCCTTCTCCAGGGGATCTTCTCGACCCAGGAATCAAACCCAGGTCTCCTGCATTGTGAGCAGATTCTTTACCGACTGAAGGAGGGTAAACTGTGTTAATTTCTTTCTCCCTTAGAATTTAGGGCTGCTTGCCTAGTCCTCTGAAGGAGATCAATCCTGGGATTTCTTTGGAAGGAATGATGCTAAAGCTGAAACTCCAGTACTTTGGCCTCATGAGAAGTGCTGACTCACTGGAAAAGACTCTGATGCTGGGAGGGATTGGGAGCAAGAGGAGAAGGGGCCCACCGAGGATGAGATGGCTGGATGGCATCATGGACTCGATGGACATGAGTCTGAGTGAACTCCGGGAGATAGTGATGAACAGGGAGGCTTGGTGTGCTGCGATTCATGGGGTTGCAAAGTATCGGACACGACTGAGCTACTGAACTGACTGCCTAGTCCTCTAATTTCTTTAACCACCATGCACTTGCTGCAGGGCCCCATTAGTAGTGAAAGAGAAAGGTCAGTACAGAGTCCAGGCAGAAATATTTCCAACACAGTTAAAACTCCTCAGACCATCAACATTGTCTCCTTCAACAGTGGACCCCTTAGTTCCTACTTGATGCAGGGTTTTTTTTGTTTGTTTGGTTGATTGTTTTTTTGGTTTTTTTTTGGATGCAGACTTGAATGCTTCATACATACCCTTTTTCCGCCACCGATGAAATGTGTTGATGCCCTTGTTCTCCGTATCAACTCCCTCATATCGCTTTCTTTTCCCTAGTCGCTAAAATGACTCTTCTTTGACTCCCTGAACTACCGCTCTCTCCTCCCTCACTGATCAACTGATCCAATGAACAATCCGACTAACCCTCTCCCTCACTGCCTCCCCAGCCTTAGGTAGTGGTTCAAACCCCGATGAGTCACCGCACTTGGTAACAAATTTACTTGGAACCCTCAGTGCTTTCCACCCCCCACCCACACAGGCTGTCTGTGGGCCACTCTCCTCACGCGCCCTCCCTCCACGCTCACCTCTCTCCAACAACCCCCTTCCTCCAGCCGACTCTCCAGTCCGACTCCACTCCCACCTCGCCCCACGCGGACCTGCCCACTCTGACCCTCTCCCCTGCAGACGCCCTGGCGCGGCAGGACCCCTCTTCCTCACGCAGACCTCACGCACCCATCTCTTCTCTCGCGGACCCCCCTCCTCTGCGCTCTCCTCACTCCGCTCCCGGTCCCGATTACCACCGCCCATCCTGACTCCTCTAGCCTTTGCCCGCCCCCGCCTTCCCCGCCTCACTCTCCCTTCGCTGACATTAAGGCCTCTCCACTGCCTCCCTTCCCAGAGCGGCCCCCCGGCCACTACCAACCAGGGCCCTCAGCACCAGCGGAGCCCACTCCACCCAGCCCACCCCCTCAGATACCGCCCCCAGCCCCCAGCCACTCCCCCACCGCCCCAGGCCCTCACTCACCCGCCTCCCTGCGCTCGCGCAGCCGAACCTGCCGGCAGCGACACCTGACAGCGGCCCAATCAAAGAGCAACTTATCTTCGGTGCCACCAATCAGCGGAGGGCGCGCACCGGCTGCGGAGTCAGGCTGCGTTGGCCGGCGCTTCTGCGCGGAGGCGGGTGGCCTCTAGTGGCTCTAGAGGGGAAGTGCAACCTGACGTTCTCCGATTTCTAACTGCGTCGCCACTGTCCATATGCTTGGTCTAGACAGAGACTTTCCAGTGAGACGTGCGGGAGGGGGCGGTGGGTAAGCAAGATGCAGAGAAAAAGGCAGAGTCTGTTGCCACTGCACCTCCTTGAGGACAAAACCAGGTCTTCTGTTTGTCTTGTAAAATAAAACGTGATATGATAGATGTAGTGGTGGTGGTTGTTCAGTCGCCCAGCCGTGTCCAACTCTTTGTGACCCCACGGACTGCGGCATGCCAGGTCTCCCTGCCCCTCACCATCTCCTGGAGTTTGCTCAAGTTCATGTCCATTGCATCGGTGATGCCCTCCAGCCATCTCATTCTCTGACGCCCTTCTGCCTTCTGTTTGCCCCAACATCAGGGACTTTTTCAGTGAGTTGTCTGTTAGCATCAGATGACCAAAATACTGGAGCTTCAGCTTCAGCATCAGTCCTTCCAGTGAATATTTAGGGTTGATCTCCCTTAAGATTGACTGGTTTGCTCTCCTTACTGTCCAAGGGACTTTCAGGAGTCCTCCAGCACCACAGTTCAAAGGCATCAATTCTCTGGTGTTCTGCCTTCTTTATGGTCCAGCTGTCACAATCGTATGTGACCACTGGGAAGACCATAGCCTTAACTATATGAACTTTTGTCAGCAGAGTAATGTCTCTGATTTTCAGCACACTGGGGATCCAATAAATGTACATTGCAAATGTGAACAGAAGAGCGAAAGTGGTTCTGGAGACAAGAACAGAGACAGAAACAAATCAGAAATTTGAGAGATGGACGAGAGACTTATTTATGAAGGGGACAATAAAATGGACAGACTTGAAAGCCTGAACAAGTCATCTCCTATTTCCACACATTGCTTGCTCTCTTGCCTTTGGTAGCTGTGCAGCCTTGGACAAGTCACTGAATTTCCCCCAGCCTCTCTTTTCTCACTTGTGAGAGAGTAGGACTGGAAACTCTAACTCACAGGGTACTGATTATATGAGAGCCTTTTGCATGTGTTTGTATTGTTATCTTTGCATCCTCACTCAGGTTTCCCTGGTCAAGATAATTCCAAGTTCTTTTACAAAGCAAGTTTGTGTGCTGGAAGCTCTGCGAGGCCAAATTGAAAGGCCAGAGATTGGAACAGAGAAAAGTTTATTGCAAGGCCAAGCAAAGAGAACAGGTGACACGCGCCCCCAAACCCCAAATGCTTCGAAGGTTTTCGGAGGGGGGAGGAAAAGGTTTTATAGGCAAAATTCCAGGTGAGGGCTGCAGGCTTGTTACTTTCCTCTGATTGGTGAGTGGTGAGGTAATAGGGCAGTGCTCCAGGAATCTGTTATTCAGCCTGAAGTTACCATCTTCCACCTGGGGGTGGGGTTGGGAGGTGGCTTGTGTGTGAACTTGGTCATTCAGTTGTGTCCAATTCTTTGCAGCCCCGTGGACTGTAGCCCACCAGGCTCCTCTGTCCATGGGATTTTCCTGGCATGAATACTGGAGTGGGTTGCCATTTCCTCCTCCAGGAGATCTTCCCAACCAGGGAAGACCAAATCCACGTCTCCAGCATTGTTAGGCAGATTCACTGAGTCCAGTGTAATCAACTTGCCACCAGGTAACTGGCAAGGGAGGAGGCTTTGTTCCTGTAGAACTAAGCATACTGTTATGTATATTCCTTTAGGAGGAACCAGGATCCTACTTTAACTGCTGCACTATAGTTTTTATATGTATATATATATATATATAACTTTTAAGAGTTTATCTGGCTGTGCTGGGTCATCATTGCTATGTGGGCTTTTCTCTAGTTGAGGCCAGCAGGGGTTACTCTCTAGTTACAGTGTGCAGGCTTCTCATTGTGGTGGCCTCTCTTGTTAAGTTACCAGGGAATGGTGGCTCAGCAGTAAAGAATCCAATGAGGGTTTGATCCCTGGATCGGGAAGATTCCCTAGAGGAGGAAATGGCAACTCACTCCAATATTCTTTCTTGGGAAATCCCATGGACAAAGGAGCCTGACAGGTTACAAGTTACATGGGGTTGTATCTAAGGGTCAGATATGACTTAGCAACTAAACCCCCACCCCTGCCACCTCTTGCTGCAGAGCACAGGCTCTAAAGCATCTGGGCTTCAGTAGTTGCAGCTCCTGGGCTTGGTTATCCCGCAGCATGTGGAAGCTTCACAGACCAGGGATCTTCCACCTGGGGGATGGGACCTTCCATCTGTGTCTCCTGCATTGGCAGGCCGATTCTTTACCACTGAGCCTCCAGGGAAGCCCCTGTGAAACAGAAGGGAAGGAGGCAGGGCACAGCCTTTAAAGAATGACATAGCCTGAGGTCACAACAGAAACTGATTAGAATCAACTGCCTAAGACCTGGACTGCCGGCTCTGAGACCTGGACCTTGATCCTCAGTATACACTCCCTCATTGTAACACATCAGCAAGCTAAATGACACACCCAGAGGTGCCAGGACAGTTCCAGGGTCAACCATCAAAGCTCAAAAGTGGGTGGTAGCCCAATGACTGGAAATCTCCACCCCTTCCCCCCCAAAAGTTGGAATAATCCTCTCATTCATTAGCCTTTGAAATTACCCAGCCCATAAAAGCTAGCCAGGAGGGCGCTCTCCCAGTGGCTCAGATGGTAAAGAGTCAGCCTGCAGTGCAGGAGACCTGGGTTCTATCCCTGGGTTGGGAAGATCCCCTGGAGAAGGGAACGGCTACCCACTCCAGTATTCTTGCCTGGAGAATTCCACGGACAGAGGATCCTGGCAGGCTGCAGTCCAAGGGGTCGCAAAGAGTCGACACAACTGAGGGACTAACACTCAAAAGCTAATCACACTACATTTTGAGGCTTCCCTCACCCCCTTTCGAAGGCCCACACTCAGTGGACTGTGTTTCTCTCTGAATAAATCCACTTCTTATCACTTTGTTTCTCACTGAATTCTTTCTGTGATAAGACATCAAGAACCTGAGCCTCATTAAGTGCTGAAACCAGTTCTGTGACCTCAGTCGGAAGACCATGGAGTTTGGCTGGGTTTGGATCTCGGCGCGGGCAGCGAGTGAGTCCCTCTGGGCCCCTCCAGCAGGGGAGCCAGGTGGCGGGAGATTTGGGACATCTGGCCAGCATGGTGCAGGTTCACCTGCTCTTGTCCTACCCCAGCATCTTGGCCAGACGAAGGTACTCACGGATCCCTGTGTTCTTTTTATCATCTGCTCTGGAGAAGAAAATGACAACCTACTCCAGTACTCTTGCCTGGAAAATCCCATGGACAGAGGAGCCTGGTAGACTACAGTCCATGGGGTTGCAAGGAGTTGGACATGACTGAGTGACTTCACTCACTTTTGGATCCCGGCCATGTGGATTCAAGTTACAGACTGGCTTTTGGCTACGTTTGAGTCCTGGTACAGGAGTTCAAGTCCCAATCTGAGGTAAACTGTTTCACCTGCACTATAGTTTTTTTATTGTTCCTCCTTTGTTTCTGCTCCCCCTCTGTTCCTTGACTAGCAACTATTTGGATCTACCCTTTGGAACCCAGGGAAGTTCTTGGGGGCTGAAGCCTATTTCCAACAATCAAGAAATGGGGGACACAGTAAGACTTCCATGCCCAGGACCCCTACCTTGGGTCCTGCTTGGTCTCACCTCTTTATGAGCATACCACTATCCATAGCTTAACAATTCACCAACTTTGCCTTTTGGGGAGACACTGCTTTGGGAGAGATACCCAGGGTTCCACTTACTTGCAGCAAGTAATAATAAGTCCTTCCTTCTTCTGTTTTTTACCTTGGTTGTGTCTAATGGCTTGATACCCACCAAAAGGTGAACCCAGTTTTCAGGTAACACAACTGCAGAACTCCATCTAGTCCTGATAATTACTCTCTTAGCAGGAGAAGGAATTGATGGACCGAGAATAGAGGTGATTAGCTTCTAAGGATACCCACAGATGAGGAAGGCAGGAAAAGGACACTAGGGAAGCCTGAGAGGAATGAATGAAATGAGAGTAAAAGGATGGAATAGGGTCTCATCAGTGAGGCCAGAAGACAAGGTGAAGGGGATTTCTTTTTCTCAAAAACTCTCTTAAGATGAACAAATTTCTTACTGTCTTATGGGTATATCAAGATAGCTGAAAGGCTGGACTAATGCCCCCATGCCTACCCCAACTTAACTGAGCCTCCATACTGAAGCTCACACCTCTATTTCAGCTCCAAGCATTCACTCCTTCCACCAGGACAAAGGTGAAGTCACACCCAAGTCATACTTGGAAATCAAGAACAAAACCCTCTCAAATCTGAATATGCACCATGTGAGGAGAGAGGAGAAGGGACCAGGAGGAAGGCAGAGATTCCTTGGTGACCCTTTGCCCTTGAACACCCCTCCTCCTTACACTCTGGATTAAACAGCATTAGGGAGCCAAGAGAGGAAACACATGTGGTGGTTAGAGACCTGTGCCTGCCTGTTCCCTTCCTACACCCCGTCATCTCACCACACCCTTCACCTCTCCTTACACTCCCCTTCAGCTCAGGAACTGGGATCTACAGAGAGGAGAGGAGGAGGAGGAAACAAAATTCCCTGCCCAACTCCAGCCCCACGCCCAGCACAGACAGGAGGTAGGCAAGCCTGCGGAGAATACTCAGAGAGAGTCCTGTGATCAGCAAATAGGTCCCCGCCTGGAAAATTCGCTGAGAAGAGATCAAAGGTGAAGTAAGAGATGGAGAGGAGGATGGCGGAGGGGGGAAAAAGTGGGGGATCCTGAGACGTGGAGGAAGGACACAGCAGGGCTTCAGACTTGGGGGCAAGGTGGGGTGGGGGCGGGGAAAACAGCACAGATGGAGTAAAAGTTGGTGTTTCCCCGATGTCTCTTAGGGAATCTTTCCATAACCTTGTAAGGAGACTGGCACAGGTGTGACAGGGAGGAGCCTTGGTGCTCTTCCTTGTTCTAAGGAAGGGGTGACCTTGAGCCAGCAGACTCTTTCTCAGTGTCTGCCTGTGTCCTTTCTCTGTGTGTCTTCCCCTGGTATCTGTTTATGCCACGGGTTCCCCGAGGCCACCTCCCCTGGGGAGACAGAGAGGTTGGAAGGGCAGGCCGGAAAAAAAACGAGAGCAGGTTGGGCAATGTCCCCCTCTTCCACCCAACGGGGCGACGAACGGAGGGTTCCGATGAAACCGAGAGGCTTAGGGGAAGGGTGTTAGGGTTTCGCCGGTCCCCTTGGGTGCTGTCCTCCACTTGGTGCTGAAATCTGGGCGGCTTCACCTCAGGTGGGCCCATTCCCGGGCCTAAGGCTGCAAATCGCCAGTCTCCTTAATCTACCTGCAGGAGGTGGGGTGGTGCCTACCTCTGCCCCCGCACACCTAGCGCGGTGGCAGGCGGGAAGGCGGGGCCTGCACGAGCCCCACCCCTGGAGACTGCAGCGCTGCCTTCTCCTGCGCCCTCCTGCCGCTAGCTCATTGCGCCTCTCCTGCAGTCTGATCGGCACCGGCTTTCACTCCCGCTCCAGCCTCCACTCCAGCCCCCATTTCGGCTCCAGCCTCGCACTCAGCTCCGGCACTCAGCCTGTCTGCATCGCCCCCTCCTCGCGGCTCCTGCCCTGAGATTCCGTAGGCAGACCCTCAAGCCATGGCTGGTCCCTTCTCTCGTCTGCTGTCTGCCCGCCCCGGGCTCAGGCTCCTGGCTTTGGCTGGAGCTGGGTCTCTCGCCGCTGGGTTTCTGCTCCGATCGGAACCTGTTCGAGCCGCCAGTGAACGACGGAGGCTGTATCCCCCGAGGTATCAGTGTCTCAGGCGCTCCGGGGGACGGGGGGAGGGGGGAAGGTCGGGCAGGTGGTGATAGGGGTGGAGATGAGAATCTGGGCAATAGAGAAGGGGTATAATCACGAAAGGTTCTGGAGTGGGGCGCTGTGCAGTCTGGAAACCTCACTGGGGTGGCGGGGGGGTGGGGGGGAGGCCAAAAGCATAAGGTGAAAGCATTCCTGGGGACTTGGAATCCACAGTTCCCGCCCCCAAGGCCAGCTCTGGCCCTGCGAGTTCTGGCTGCACCTACTCAGCTCAAATTCCTAATTGAGAGACCAGNGTGCAGTCTGGAAACCTCACTGGGGTGGCGGGGGGGTGGGGGGGAGGCCAAAAGCATAAGGTGAAAGCATTCCTGGGGACTTGGAATCCACAGTTCCCGCCCCCAAGGCCAGCTCTGGCCCTGCGAGTTCTGGCTGCACCTACTCAGCTCAAATTCCTAATTGAGAGACCAGGAACTATCCTTTCCGCTCTCCTCCATCTCCCTTTCCTGCTGTTCTCTCCAGTTTCCTGAATTCCCCTCCTTAGTCTTTCCCCTCCCCCATTCCTAATGCTGCTTCCATGGGAGAAAAGAAACGAGCAGATATGGGAGAACTGAGCCTCCAGCCAGAGGAAGCTAGAACTCTTGGGAAAGAATAGATCCTGAAAGTCCCTAATGAGATTACCAAGGTTTAGTCCGCTCTAGCCTCCCCTCCTCCCAAGGAGCAAAGCCAGGCATGCTCCTAGCTGAGTGCACTGGGTCCAGGCCCCCTGTGCCCTCCCTCCATGGTTACTGGGTACCCCCTCCCTAGTGCTGAGTACCCAGACCTCCGAAAGCACAACAACTGCATGGCCAGTCACCTGACCCCGGCAGTCTATGCCCGGCTCTGCGACAAGACCACACCCACTGGCTGGACGCTAGATCAGTGTATCCAGACTGGCGTGGACAACCCTGGCCACCCCTTCATCAAGACTGTGGGCATGGTAGCTGGTGATGAGGAGACCTATGAGGTAGGGGGCCCCAGAGTTTCCCGGTAAAACCCTGTTCATATTCCCAGCAATCCCAGTTCCTTACCCCTGAAGCCCCTCACTTTCCCTTAAGACTGGACCATCCATACTCGTGTTTTCCGACCCGGTGAAATCGATCCACAGCAAAAGCTTGGGAAGGAGTTCCCTCTCCTTAACCACCTTCTCCCTCTCAACTCCCCCTCAGGTATTTGCTGAGCTGTTTGACCCTGTGATCCAAGAGCGACACAATGGATATGACCCCCGAACGATGAAACATACCACTGACCTGGATGCCAGCAAGGTAGGTCAAATATCCCACTTCTGATTTGCATTGCCTTTTGTACAACATTCTGTTTTCTCTGGTCCCTTCAACCATAATTATTCCCTGACTCATAGTCATTATACTGCTGAGCTTTCAAGTCTCAGTGTGGGGAAAGATTTGTATGTTAAGGAGCAGCCGCTGTGGAGAGGAGCGGGTGTTGAGAACAGCCACACCCCAAGGTGGGCAGTGTGGGGGAGGGTTCACAATGAATGCCCCTACAGTTGGCGTGCTTGCCCAATGGGCTGTCCTTCCAGTGCAGGCAATGAAGACTCCTCTAGTCCTTATGGTCTCTCCTTCCCAAGGCCCTCAGCTCCCATCCACCTTGTTTCTGTGACTTACCTTAATTTCTACTATTCCCCAGATCCGTTCTGGCTACTTTGATGAGAGGTATGTATTGTCCTCGAGAGTCAGAACTGGTCGAAGTATCCGGGGACTCAGCCTGCCTCCAGCCTGTACTCGGGCAGAGCGACGAGAGGTGGAACGTGTCATCGTGGATGCGCTGAGTGGCCTGAAGGGTGACCTGGCTGGACGCTACTATCGGCTCAGTGAGATGACAGAGGCTGAGCAGCAGCAGCTAATTGATGTGAGAGGCTTTGAGAGGGAGCTGGGCAGGAGGGGCAGATGGAAAGACAAGAGAATCAAAGGAGGCTGGGCCAGATGAGGTAGATAGGCTCTGAGAAGCCTAGGGGCTACTGTGTAGATTCTTAACCCTAGTCCCTTTAACCCTCCTCAGGACCACTTCCTGTTTGATAAGCCTGTATCCCCATTATTGACTGCAGCAGGAATGGCTCGAGACTGGCCGGATGCGCGTGGAATCTGGTATGAGGCTTAGCTTACCCCAGGCTCCTATAAATGCCCCTTTTTTCTCTATCTCTCCCTTGACTGGGCAGGAGGGGCAGATGGAAAGACAAGAGAATCAAAGGAGGCTGGGCCAGATGAGGTAGATAGGCTCTGAGAAGCCTAGGGGCTACTGTGTAGATTCTTAACCCTAGTCCCTTTAACCCTCCTCAGGACCACTTCCTGTTTGATAAGCCTGTATCCCCATTATTGACTGCAGCAGGAATGGCTCGAGACTGGCCGGATGCGCGTGGAATCTGGTATGAGGCTTAGCTTACCCCAGGCTCCTATAAATGCCCCTTTTTTCTCTATCTCTCCCTTGTCCTGCCTCTTAATTCCAGTCCCTCCCTCTCTCCTGCCTTCAGGCACAACAATGAAAAGAGCTTCTTGATCTGGGTGAATGAGGAGGATCATACACGGGTCATCTCCATGGAGAAGGGTGGCAACATGAAGAAAGTGTTTGAAAGATTCTGCCGAGGCCTCAAAGAGGTTGGAGAAGAATGTATAAGGGAACTAGGTGGGCGGACTTAAGGAAGAAACTAGAATATGTAGATGGAGGATATAATTTATCAAACAACCCAGGACACTTTTCATAGTGAAAGAGATTACCACCAATCACTCTCGTAGGGCAATAGGCACTGTCCAGGGTATATGGTCCTGGTATATATGGACCAGGTATACATAAACCTGGGTATATGGTCATCCTAAGAATAGGAAGAGAGAATGTCAGGAATCTAAGGAAGTAAATAAAGCAGTTGCCAAATAATGCAAAGAAGGAATTGAGACAGTGAGTCAGTGCCTGGGGGGTATGTTGTGGAATGTGCAGATATAAGGGGAAGGTTTAAGCTTGGACAGATATAGGGAGTGAGGGGTTGGTATGTTCATGATGTAACCACCCATCTCTGAGCCAAGGCAGGCCTTTACTCTAGATTCTTACTAAAGTAGCGTGTCTAGATTTTAAGCTGAATGGGAGGGAAAACAGAGAAGGTGAAAGATGGAATGGTTTAAGTTCCAGACTGTGTGGCTCTACATAAAGGGTTGAACTGAATCCTCAGACCTATAGGAATTAGGTCTCCATATTCGAGTCTAGATTGGAAATTTCCATGAATCCAATCCTTATTGTATGGCCTCATATATACAGATTTGTTTTGGACTTGTAAAGGGAAAGAACTCTCCTTTCAGAATCTTAGCTGGGAGGTTCCTATTATTTTTAGCAGGTAATGGGTAACATATCTTGACTTTAGTAACATATCTTTGACCCACTGAAGTGGGTAGGGAAGTACTTTTTGTATGTCTTAGTATTCTCATCTGTAAAACTGGGGTAAGAAGACTTCCTACATTTAAGTGATGGGGATTAAGTGAGATAACGCATATAAAGCGTGTGGCCCGTAGTAAAAGTTCACAAGTGTTAGCTGTTGTTATTATTCTAGATGGAAGGATTTCCTCTTGTTCTGCATTATAATATCCCCCATGCCATGGTTCTTTCTGAACTATGAACAGGGTCCCCCTTAGGTTACGTAGTGGTCTTCACGAACATCACCCTGGCAGGTCTCCAGTCTCTTCAACTCTAGTAGTCATCTTCACGATTGGGATGTTTAAGTAGAACAAGAACACGCTTCCCACACTCCTCCCCCACCCTCCACAAGTATGAGTCCAGCTCTTCTGCTCCATTTTCACCTTTCTGCTTTCTCTTTTTCCACAGCTAACAGGCTCTCTTGCCTCTTCCTGTTGCAAAGCCTACACCCTCATTTTCTGGCTGAAAGAATTCTTCCAAGCTCTAGCTCATTAGCAAAGTAAAGATGTCAATGCATGCAGAACTCCCTGAATAATCAATCCTTTCTCAGTTCAGTTTACCACCTCCGTTCATCTCCCCAGATCATCCTTAGCACATCATTCCCTGAAGTTTCTCTTCTTCCACACAGGATATTTTTGCACAATCTCATCATGATGGGCTTGCAACATCAAAAATATCTTTTATGCATGATAATAATGAGCCATTTCCACCAAAAAAAAAAAAAAGCAGTGTCATTCTTTCACATCCCAAATCTTTGGTTTTAGACATATTTCTAGAGCTCCAATGGGTCCAGCTAAGGGAGGGTTTGCACAGCTCTGACATGTCACTAACGGCTTTGTGCACACAGGTGGAGCGGCTGATCCAGGAGCGTGGCTGGGAGTTCATGTGGAATGAGCGTCTGGGATACATCTTGACCTGTCCGTCTAACCTGGGCACTGGACTTCGTGCAGGAGTGCACATCAAACTGCCCCTGCTGAGCAAAGTAAAGGAGTTGTGGGGCTAGAGAGAAGTATGAGGGAGGAAGTGGCCATGTGGGGTGGGAGAGGGAGTGTGTGCTTTGGGAAGGAGCAGGCATTGTAGCTCAAGAGTTCAAGGGAAAGAGCTCTGGGCAGCTTCAGGGCTCTTTCTGGGAGGACCAATCTCAGCCTCTATTGACCCTGCCCCCAAATCTCTATCTCCCCTCTAGGATAGCCGCTTTCCAAAGATCCTCGAGAACCTAAGACTCCAAAAACGTGGAACTGGAGGAGTAGACACAGCTGCCACAGGCAGTGTCTTTGATATCTCTAATTTGGACCGACTGGGCAAGTCAGAGGTGAGATTCTCAGGGATTATGGATAGGTCTGTGGGGGGTGATTTGACAAGGAGTGAGCCTCAAGAATGTAACAGAATCTGAAATGAAACTCAGGTTGACTGGGGGAAAACTGGCAATGAGTTCCCAGAGCAGGCAAATCAGTGCTAAAGAGAGTCAGGTTGTGGAAAGCAGAGATCAAGGATCAGTATCATCCAGGTGGAGCTGGTGCAGCTGGTCATCGATGGAGTAAACTACCTGATTGACTGTGAACGGCGTCTGGAGAGAGGCCAGGATATCCGCATCCCTCCACCTCTCCCCAACAAGCATTAACTCCCGTCCCCAGCAGATGACTCCCAGGACTTCTGCCA
The DNA here is from genome assembly GCA_006410675.1 of Oreotragus oreotragus. Lineage (NCBI taxonomy): Eukaryota > Metazoa > Chordata > Mammalia > Artiodactyla > Bovidae > Oreotragus > Oreotragus oreotragus. The sequence continues at coordinate 28,508 of SJYX01015394.1, forward strand.
TTCTAGTGGCAGCCCCTTCTCCTTGCCCTGGGTGCCACCGTCAGCCCACACCCCCCTGTCCTAGTAAAGCCTCCATGCTATGCTTCAGTTGTCTGTGTTATTTCTAATGGTGGGATGAGGAGGAACTAGCTTCCAGGAGGAAAAAAAAAAAAAGCAATGGGATTATTTATGATGAAAAGAGACTCCAGATATGGCATGCCAGGAACACTGATTCTCAGGTGGGTGGAAAGCATTAACATTCTACCCGTGTTCCATCAGCTTCCTAGGATAATTAAATTGCACTTCCATTTGCACTTTATTTGTTTTACTTCAAATGTTTTTCCCAACAAATCTCTTTAACTGCAGAGACAGGCTCATAGCAGATTGCCAAGGAAGCAGATGGTCAATGCCAGGGCCCAGGAGGGTTGTGACCAGTCCTGGAGACCCCAGGCTGTGCTTCGACCTGTAATGAGACAGAGAATGGAAGGAATATCACAACTCTGTTCCCCAGGAGCCACTGATACTTGGAGACTATTTGCCTCTAGACCCCTTCACTCTCAGATCTCCCTGAGTTAGGGCTCTGATTCCGGGCCAGGAGTTCGGGAGTCAGTCTGTGCAGTTAGGGACTCACCTTCCTGCTCCAGGCTCTCCATCCCCTCATACTGGGCCCATGCAACTGCTCGTCGCTGCTCGGGACTCAGAAAGGCCATTTGCTCGGGAGTGACAGCCACGGCCTGAACACTGGTGAGACTAGATAGCTGGGTGGGGCTGAACACCACCTGAGGATGGGAGCAGGCATCAGGACATCCATTGTGGCCCTCTTCTGTGGTCACTCAGACCCCATCCCATCAGCGCTTACAGCAAATTTAGTAGCAGGGATGACAGAAATGGCCAGAGGGGTAAGGCCCTGGATCTGTCCTCGCAGCAGTGCGGAGAGAGCCAGGTCTGGGATTCCAGCTGTCAAGGCAAGTGGGGTGGGCCTCCAGATGTTATCCTACCCTGGCCTTCTCTAACTATTCCCAAAATACTCTTCCTCAGACCTTCCCCAGCATGTCTCTGACCTCTTATCTAGGTGTCTTAGACTCCCACCTTAAGATTTCAGAGAAGTCCTCCACCCAGTCAATTCACGATGTGGAAGCTGGCCCCTGACACCCAGCCCCAACAATGGCCCAGTCTCCCTATACCTGCTATTGTGCCAATTTCAGTGAAGATCTCGGGCCCCCAGTTACTGACTGGGCCAAAGCCACCAGGCAGCACCAGGAGCTGGGCCAGAACCTCCAGTTGCTCTTCAGAACATGGGAGATGCAGGTTGCCCAGGAAGAGAGCTGCTTGGCTGTGGGAGAGTGGGGAGAGAAGGGAGGAGGATTCAGCCACAGTGACAGGGTCCGTGGCCATGAGTCGGTGGTAGCGATGACTTTAAGCGAGACTGCTTCCTCCACGGGGTCAGTCCCGCATGATCCTTCCCCAGTGAGCCCACCTTCCCCACAGGACCACAGCCCACATCCTCCTCTATGCATGACCTAAACTCCCAACTGCTGATATGCTGTAGCTCCTCAGGCCGAAGTCCACAGAGTGCGTAGCCCAGTGCAGTCAGGTGGAGGAAATCCAGGTGGCTCACATGTCGACCACTCTGCCGCAGGAAACTGGAGACCACCACCCGGAGCTGGAGTTGGGGTGGAGGTCACAGGATAAGGAGAAAAGTCATGAGGAATTCATGGATGGGGAACTAGGCGCCTAGGGAAAGGACAAGCGCGACTGGATTTTTCTATTAGTAAGACCGGAAGAGCCAGCGCTGTGCTGTCCTTAGTCAAGTCCGACTCTTTGCAACCCCACAGACTGTAGCCCTCCAGGCTTCCCTGTCCACGGGGATTCTCCAGGCAAGCATACTGGAGTGGGTTGCCATTTCCTTCTCCAGGGGATCTTCCCAACCCAGGGATTGAACCCAGGTCTCCTGCACTGCAAGCAGATTCTTCACCATCTGAGCCACCAGGGTATCCCAGAGAGCCAACAACCATAGGGAAGTTTGAGGGTCAAAAAAAGAGGNTGGGTTGCCATTTCCTTCTCCAGGGGATCTTCCCAACCCAGGGATTGAACCCAGGTCTCCTGCACTGCAAGCAGATTCTTCACCATCTGAGCCACCAGGGTATCCCAGAGAGCCAACAACCATAGGGAAGTTTGAGGGTCAAAAAAAGAGGACAGGAAAATAGGAGGCCAAAGAGAAAGGAGGCAGGAGGAAGTATTATGTGTCCGGGGCCTTAGTGAATAAATCACTGCTCTAACTTCCTACTAGTATGGAGTATTAAGAAAAGATAGAAAGCACGGCCAGGTACGGTCACAAGACAGAAATTCCTTGGACTTTAGATGGCCTGGAGGCATTCGGAAGGTGGTAGAGAGGAGGAAGATATTACCTGGCTGGAGCTCCAGCCATCTATCTGCCCCAGGGTGCTCAGCACGCCCCAGTCCACCAGGTTCAGCTCCTGGAGTTCCCGCTCTCCTAGACCTATCAAAAGCCGACCCAGCTGCAGGATCTGCTCAGGACGGAATCCTCGGGGGGGACCCCACAACTGGAGAAAGAGAGGAATGGTGTGAATGGGAAAAGCACGGAATTAGGAGTCAGAAGGCCAAGGGTCAGTCTTGCCTCCGACCTGAACTATGTAACTCGAAGCAAATCCCGTGCTTTCTCTGGGTCTTTAGTTTCTTCAATCGTAAAATGAGAGGATTGGATGAAGGTTCCTCTGACTAAGGTGTTATTGAAAGACTCTAGAGTCTCAGTAGGAAAGAATAGCAGATTCTAGTCCACGAGTTCCAATGTGCACCAGACATGGAGTGGGAGTAGTAGGGGCAAGATACAGATGCCCAGACCTGATCCTCAGAGAATCTTTCTTCAGTAAATCTACAATGGGATCCTCAAGCATTTCAAACACCTGCTCCCCAGATGATTCTTTTTTTAATAATTTTTTTCCCCGGATGATTTTGATACCTGCTACTGTTGGTAACTTCATCCCTCTAACCATTTCACTAGCTTCCTGTCTTCAGTATCCATCCCCTCTGACTTCCTACTCAGGATCCAAACCCTCTAATTCTTTTATGTCCTATGTCCCCCCTCTCTCACGCAGCTATCCGTTTCCATGTGTCCCATACCACACCCAACGAGCTTCCTATGTTCAACCTCCAACCTTGACTGGACTCTCCATCACTAACCTGTTTTGCCTTGCCCATTGCTGCCCGGAGTTCCTCAGGCCCAAGTCCTGGGTCTCCTGCAAATAGTGCGAGGCAGTCCTCAAAGTCCAAGAGCTCCATCTCTGCGATCTGGGTTGCAGACCAGGCTGATGGGAATGTCCCTCTTACATCTGCACAGTCTGGCACAGGTTCTAAAGGAGGAGGGCAGGGTCAGGCGGTCACTGCAGTACTGAAGCATGCCCAGAGTGGTCAGGTCCAGGGGCATGAAAGGTGGGGGCCATGGTGGGTGGGGGCCTCCTCTCAAAAAGAAAAAAGTCCCAGAGAGATATCTGTAGATGGAACGACCCTTCCAACCCTTAAAGGACAGGCTAATATGGGCAGTATGGCTCAAGGGATTATTGTAGTGTGAGATTCGTAGAACTCAAAGATGTTAGAACAGGTGACTGGGGAGGACGAGCCCCTCATTGTATAGATGGAAGACTGAAGGGCTTGCCCAGGGATGAAGTGGCTGACCTAGGTTGAAACCCAGGTTCCTAGCCCCACAGTGTCACCTTCCTCCATCCTAAGCATTTTCCTAGCAGAGAGCACCACACTTGTCCAAGCCTAGAACTGAGTCAGCTAACAGGGCTAAGAGAGCAGGGAAAGGGGAGTCCTGGGCTAAAAATTTAACGAGTGATAAATTCACAGAGGTATAGAACCCTGCAACTGGAAGAGTCCTTGAAGATCATCCCTCACTACTCTGGGCCTTATAGATTAGAAAACCCCAGCCTGGAGTGACAAATCTGTACAAATCTGCTGAAGGCAGTCTGATTGCGTGGTTGAATACTTCCTGTACCCCTTGCATGGTTGAATACTTCTTCCTGTACCCCTTGCTGGAAGTATGGGCATTCGGGCTGTCTCACCCGGGAGATTCTCTGCAGCAGGCCGCACAAGCCCAGCTACCAGCGCTGCTTTCTTGGGAGCGAGCTGTGGTCCCGCACACAGCTGTCCAGCTCTGCTCTGATCCCAGCTCTGCTGCTTCTCAAGGAGTCGCTCCAGGGTCTCTGGGCCCAAGGCCTCCTGGGAGAGAAGGTGGAGGGTGGGCAGAGCCAGGCACATCAGGAGCAGCTGTTACAGCTGTAATTCCGAAATCTTGTCTCTTTTCAGCAGCCTCCCCCAGATTTGGCCTTCACATCCTTTGCCTTCAACTTCCTTGGCCTTAGCGCCCCCCTGAACTAGCTCCCCAGTCCTCTCTCTGCTCTCACTCCCTCCTGTGCTCCTTCACCTCACCCTGGGGATCAAGGAAATAGCCTCAGGAGACAGAGTGAATACTAGACGTCCTGCTTGCTCGACTTCATCCTGGCTCCATAACTCTGGTTTCCTGAGGGACAGAAAGAAGATCAGGATGCTGAATGGACTGTGAGGAAGAGGAAATACACGCTGAAACAGGGAACTCAGGGCTCCAAGGGCTTCTGGCATACTGAACTGAGAAGGGTGATTGAGAGGGTGGGTGAGGATGAAATAGAATCTGGACTTCCCGGAGGCCCATACCCAAGAACAGGCTCCTGCAGTAGCAGCCGTCCCAGCTCTGTGGCAAATGGCCCTCCGAGGCAGAAGCCTTGCAGCTGACTGAGGTGGGCCAGCAGGATCTGCAGGGGGATCCGCCGTGTGCTCTCTATGCCCAGGAATCCAACCAGGGGCCCCAAGGTCTCCAGCACTTCCCTTGACACTGTTGTCTCCTTTGGGGCCTGGAGGGGGATCAGATCTTGGGATGACACACCTCTGACTCAGAGGACCAGTCTCTTTGATCAAGACACAAAGACGTGGTCTCCCTCTAGCTCCTGATCCAAGATCCTATGAAGCTTATTGCCACTGTCCACTTTTCTAAACTATGAGCCCAAACAGGAGCGGGTGGAAAGATTGGGAGATGGAATCTAAGGAATTTTTAATACTCCAAGGGATATGAACAAGAAACGTGAAGCAGACCATCAGTGAATGGAACCCAAAGGTAAACCTAGGGCCTTGCAGCAAACATTTTGAGTCTGGGGCTAGAAGACAGCGCATTGTCTGAGTGGTGACGAAGGCCCAGGCCACTGTTCTGAGTCTGGTGGGGGGACTCTTACCAGGTTTTGTAGTGCCCGCTCTGCCAGGGCTGCCCGGTGGAGTGGGCTCAGGGCCAGCAGCTGCTCTGGAGCGCCTCGTACCAGTTCCACCACTAACATGATGGATTCATTGGACAGTCTATCCATCAACTGGACTCTGTAGCAATTTGACAACAGGAGGACTTGGAACTGAGCCAAGTTGAGAAGGGAACCACAGAATGCCCCATTCCCCAGACAAGAGGTAACACCAAACCGAACCCTGTGGGCCTGGATAGGAACTGATATTTAACAGACCCAGACCCAATTTCCACCTCAGTGCTTACAGGGAGAGAACAATGGGAGAGACCTATTTCTTGAGAAGAATGACGAACAATCCTACCTCATCTAATAGAATAAAAAAGCCCAGATGTTAAGTATCATTCAATCCCCTCCCCCATTTTATGGATTAAAAAATAGGTTCATATGGACTTTCCTGGTGGTCCACTGGTTAAGGACGTGAGTGTGATCTCTGACTGAAGAACTAAGATAATGCCACAGAGCAACTACTGAGCTTGTGTGCTCTGGAGCCTGAGAGTGACAACTAGAGAGTTCATGCACCACAAAGGAAGATTCCACTTGACCCAGTGAAGATCTTGAGTGCTGCAACTAAGAACCGACACAGCCAAATTAATTAATTAATTAGAAAAGAAGAATCCACCTTCCAATGCAGGGGATGTGGGTTCAATCCCTGGTCAGGGAACTAAGATCCCATAGGCCATGAGCCGAAGTGAGGACCCAGCACAGTGAAAAACATTTTTCTTTAATTTAAAATAAATAAATAAAAAATTAAAACAGATTCACAGAGAGGGGTCTTGCTCTCAGTTCCTATTTCCCACAGGACCACCCTTCCTCTATTTATTGTGAGACTGTCCCCTCTGATTTGTATAGCACTATACAATTGACCCTGGAGGAGGGCATGGCAACCCATTTCAGCATTCTTGCCTGGAGAATTTCATGGACAGAGGAGGCTGGCAGGCTACAGCCCACAGGGTTGCAAAGAGTCAGACGTGACTGAAGTGACTTAGCACTCATGCGCCAAAGTTCTTTTAGGTGTTATCTCATTTGATTTTCATGGCAAAACCTGGGGGTAAGAGGTATTTTAGAGAAGGAAATGGCAACCGACTCCAGTACTCTTGCCTGGAGAATCCAATGGACAAAGGAGCCTGGCAGGCTATACAGTCCATGGGGTCACAAGAGTCGGACATGACTTATTGACTAAACCACCATCACCACCAAGAGGTATTTCCTCATCTCTCTTTCACAGCCAGATTTGAATGACATTTTAAAAAAGCCTTTTTGCAGAAAAATCAGAGTGATACTCTATACTCTACCTAAGGTTGCCAACTCTGGAACTGGGCCAAGTAGTCCAAAAGCCCAAATCTGTGGAAAGTCCTTTAAAAATGTAAGGATAGAGTCAGCTCCTTCCCAGAAAGACTGACTGGAGTCAGCCTTTTCCTGCTCTGATTTACAGTTCAGTTGGCAATGGGGTGGGGATGGAGATGATATGGGGGAAAAAAGCCTGTGAGTTAGATACTCATAAACTCCGAGTCTCTAGTTTAGCAGGAGCCTTGGGTTCATCAGTCGTCTCTCTCCTCACCCATACTTCAATCTGCTCTGTAACATTCTTGCTGCAGGGCCATCCAGACTAGGCTTGACTAGCTCAATGACCAGAACTCACCACCACAATCTCCCTTATATTGTACAAAACTCTGATTTTCACTCACTAGTGCTAGTCCTGCCCAATGGGGTCATTCAGAAACATGCCGATCTATTTTCTATTTGATGGCTCCTGGGGTACTTGAACACATTAATCACATGTTTCGGAGGAGCCTGTAGGCTACAGTCCACGGAGTCACAAAGAGTCAGACACGACTGAGCGACTTCACTTTTTCGCTTTCTCACATGCTTCATACACTTTCTCTTTACCTACGCCTCTGAACATACTGAGAACACAGCACCCTAAGGAGACCACAGTCCTGTGGGGGCAGGACTGAACCATTACTTCCCTCATTTTATATATTTAACTTTAATTACTTTTTTGGGCTACCCCACACAGCTTGTGGGATCTCGTTTCCCCAACCAAGGACTGAACCCAGGCCATGGCAATAAAAGCCCAGAATCCTAACCACTAAGCCACCAGGGAACTCTCACTTCCCTCATTTTACATATTCTACCACTGTTAATAGGGCCTAGGTTATATTAAGACTGCTTGGCAGGTCACATCACAATATTGCCACCTTCAGCTGCCCCATTTTGGGGGTCTTGTTGGGGGAGCCAGTCAACACCTAGAGCAACTTTGAATAGCATTCTTCACTTTAGGCTGTAACTGATGTCAGGGAACAACCAGACAGAAAAGCAGCACCTCTGGGGTGTTTCCTAAGGGCAGATCTTCCACCCCAGGCTGAGCCTTCTGAGAATCCAGTATCTCCAGTTGTAGCCTTACGGTAAGTCCAGGAGGAGCTTGGTGTCCAGCCCACTCAGCTCTGGCCCCAGGGTTGCCAGCTCTGGCTCTGGCATTGTCATCCTCCGCTGTAGCTCTGCCCAGATACAGGTCCTCTGTGGGGCAGAGTAGGGAGGCAGGTTCGGGACAGAGGTGAACACCAAGCCTCGGTTCTCTACCCGGGGTTCCTGCCTCCCTGCTCCCACTAATGCCCAAGCACCCGTCTCACCAGGCTCCCTCGGACCCCAGTGGGCAGTTGATAGATCATGTGTACCACTTCAAGGAAGTCTGCCATCCAGTTGATCTGCTGCAGAAACTCACAGGACATGCCCCCTGCCAGCGTACCCAGAGCCCTGTAGGTGTGTGAGTAGGCACATGCTCATTCAACACATGCCACAGTCTGTCTGCTCCTTATATCAACATTCTCAACACAAGGACAGATGTTCATTTACGGTAATTTGCAGTTTGAGAAATATCTTTTCCATAGATATTCTCATTGGTCTCCCACACCATTATTGTTTATTAGAGAAGAAAATAAAGATTTACAAAGGTCAAGTGACAGTCCAATATCATCCTACTAGAAATGTGGTCAACTGAGGCTAGAACCACACCTTCAGAAGCCCATGGGTTTTTTGCTGGGGGTGGAGGTAAGGTGATCCTTGCTCCTGTTAATTCCTGCTTGGTCAGTGGCTCTGAGGGGTTAATCAACAAATATCTATCAGAAGCTTACACTGGGCCAGGCACTGTGTTATGTACCTTATATGCCTTATCTGGTTTAATCTTTACAACTACCTATGAGGTAGGTACCATTTCAATACTTATTCTAAAGAAGGGAAAAATGAGGCTTAGAGAGGTTGAACATCTTGGTCAAGATCACAAAGAGGAGACAGGGCTAGGACCTGAATCTGAGTCTTCTCAAAAATCCCTGAAATCCACTCAGGATGGATGCTGTGCTCTAGAAGTGCAGGAGGGTCAGGAGAAGAGGAACCAGGAGAAGACCCACAGGCTGACCTACAGGTCGCTGATCCTCATACACCTCCCACCCCCACCCCCAGATAGCACATGGTGCCTGGCACACTGTAAGCGCTCAAAAAAATGTTAGTTGAATTAAACTCACAGCTCATCAGAAGTTACTCACTGCAGATTCCTGAGGGTCAGGTTAGTGGGCACTTGCATCTTCTCCCAGAGAAACTGTGCCTACAAGAGAAAGAAAGAGGAGCCGCTTCCCAGCAGAGATATTGCCCAGGAACCTAGGACGCCTTGGACCCAGGGCTGCCACTCCACCCTGTGGGTCCCACCAGCCTCCTACTCTCCCCATTGCCCACTGCCTGGGAAAGAGAGACAAATGGAGGGAAAGAGGAGGAGGGAAAAGCATCCTAAGGGCTGCTGGGAGTAAGGTGCCCAATCTAGGGCTGAGGGATGGGTGAAGAAGGTGGAAAATGTTGAGAGAAGGGAGTTCTAGGCTAGTGGGAAGAATCACCTGCTGCTCAGACCAGGGCAGCTCCCGATAGCGCCTTCGGTCTGCCAGCAGAGCAGCAGAGTCCAGCTGTAGCAGCTTTAGTGGGAGCAGGGGCAGCAGGCAGTCTGGCCAGATGGTGGGGATAGGCTGTCGGAGGGGTAAAGTGCAGCAGTGTAGTGATAGGTGAGAGCGTCTGGACTCGGGCCTCATGGAAGAAGGGGATCTACGGTGGCAGGAGGGGACCTGAAACTAGGAGAAGGGTGGAGTGGCAGGTGCCACCCTAGCAGGGCATACTATAGAGCCCTCGCAGCTGTGGTCAAGGGTCCCTGCCGTCTAGGCACCTGACGGACTAAACTCCCTTAGTCGCTCTGAGCCTCGGTCTCTTTGTCTGAAAGCAGGGTGACTGCCCTGGAGGATTTCTCAGACCCTTGGGGCTTTGACGTTCTAGGACATTATGCCATCCTGCATCAAGACTGGGAGAGCTGCTAAGGTCTTAGAGGACACAGAGCTAATGTAGATACTCGGGCACTTGCAGGGGGAGAACGTGAGGCAGTGCCAGCTGTGTGAGACAGCCCTGGGATGGGGAGAGGAGCTTAGCTGGCAGAAACCATACACACACGTACCTGTCCGGGGATGCACACAGCTGCACCGGCTCCTGCTGCACCCGTATTTTTAACACCATCTTTCACCTGCATGAGAATTGGCTCTGTGTGTGTGTGTGTGTGTAAAAAGTGGGGAGGTTTGGGGGTCCTTCCCTACAGGGAAGGTGACCCCTCCCAGCCAGAGCCCTCCTCCCTGCTGCTCTCATACCCGGAAGGTCTGCAGCAGCGCCGCGGTCTGGCAGGCTGAGAGGCGCGCCAGTTCAGGGGCCAGGCAGGGACAGGCCCTCAGCAGAACTCGCCTCGGGATGGCCTGGAGCGTCTGGGAGCTGAGGCCTGGAAGCAGAGGGTGCAAGGAGCAGAGTTCCTCCAAGGACAGCTGGGGAGCGAGAGAGACAAGAGGCCTGAAGAAGACGGGCCAGGTCGCAGGGAAGGGGACAATCACAGTAGAGAGAGGCAGCAGGGGTGAGAGGGAGCCAGGGAGGAGGCGGAAGAGCTGCTGCCACTCACGTCACGCCGCGGGAGGAGCCGTCCAAGCAGCAGGACAGCCTAAGGCGGGAGGGGACAGAAAAACCGGCGCTGGGGCCCTGGCAGCCAGGTCCCGAACAGCTCCCTAGGGCCCGACCTCCCAAACTCCCAGCCCCCTCTCCACCACTCCCGTGACCAGCCTGGCTCTGGGCTCCTCCTCATTTGAGGAAGAGGGATGAGGGCCTTCTTCCTGGGACAGAGGAAAAGGAGGCTTGGGGGGCGCGGTGGGGCCAGGTAACGGCATCCTTGAATGGAGCTGTCTTCACTGAGGTGCCGGGGGATGGAAGACGGAAGCCAGGGAGTGGGATAGGCCCACCTGGGCAGGGGTGACCCTGGCTCCTCGTAGGGCGGGAAGCATGGCCCTCAGCTGCGGCTCTGACAGCTCCTGCAGGAAGCGGAGCCCCAGCTGAGGGAAGAGGGGAGCCCAGACCCGGAGCTCCCGGGGGCTCAGCACCGCTCCTCCGGATGAGCGCAGTACCCCCAGAAGTTCATAGGCTACCTGTAACCAAAGAAGGTTTAGCTCTGAAGAGAAAAGACAGGCGAACCTAAAGCCTCCTCTCTAATCCCACATCTGGATATTCCGGGGCCTGGGCTGTGGCTTGGAACCAGGGATAGGACAGGAGCAGATTGGGCTCAAGTCATCAACGGAAATGCTGGAGATGTCGTGGACCAGACGGAGTAGAGTCAGGAAGAGGTGGTAACAGGTAAGCGTGGCCAAGGCGTAAGGAGATTAAGAACGAAGGTGGATGCGGTGGGATGAGGGCTGGCTCCAACTGGGCTCCGGCTTGGCTGAGGTGACTGAGCACATCCTCCGCACAGACCACCCCCCACGGGAAGCCTGGTGTTCTTGAGGGCCTGGGCCAAGGGGCTCACCCGTCCTTGTGGGCTGAGGGTCCCGTTGGCTGCACATTCCAGCAGCCCCCGTTCTACCGGCCCCATTGGATCATTCAGGGGAACCAGGCTCTGCAGCTCCTCGGGGGTCAGGAAACAGGCGAGGGGCCCCAGCCTGAGGAGGGCATGAAGCTGGCCTTCACGTGGTCACTGAGGCTGCTACTAAGGCAGGGACTGTGTGGGTACAGGGAACAGCACTCTGACCGCTAAACTAGGAAACGTGGGTGCCACGAACAGGCCTCTCTCCCAGGGCCCTGTGATGCCCCAGGGCCACGCCTCCTCTGTTGCCCCTTCCCTCCTAGGACCCCAGCCTGCCCTGGCGGCTGCACCTGCCTCTCCGCTGCTCTGGCCCCACAGGCACTCACCTGCGCACTTGCTCCTCTCCATCCTGGACACTCTGGTTCACCAGGCTGCGCAGCACATGTCTGGCGTGTCCTGGCCCAAGACCTGCCGCTGGCCAGCTGTCCTCCAGGGCCTGGATCTGGGGTGGGGAAGGTCATCTCGTGTTGGGATCACTGTGGGACACTTGTGAGGAGGGGCTCACTAGGAGACAGGTCACTGATGCCATCCCACCTGGCTGAAAGCTTGCTAGTCAAATAAATGAATCGTTCTCATACCTGGTGAGGACTGAGCTGCAGAAAGTTCTCCAGAGGGAGATGGGGGAGCAGGGGCAGCGCTGCCCAGAGCAGTTCCTGGGGCCAGGCGGGCACTTCCCCAAACAGCTCAGGGGCCAGCAGTCGCCTTGCCAGAGCCTCCTTCTGTTCAGGCCTCATTCCGGGGCTGTAATCCCGGATGGCGGCCAGGCTGGGGAGAGAGTGGGTCTCACCCCTTCGCCCTGTCCCCTGGCTCTGTGCAGCCCCACTGTCATGGACAAGAAGGACTCCCTAGTTTTAATAGAAGGGGCTGTTCTGGGTGTGTGGGCTTCCCTGGTGGCTCAGCTGGTAAAGAATCTGCCTGCAATGCAGGAGACCTGGGGTCAATCTCTGGGTGGGGAAGGTCTCCTGGAGAAGGGAATGGCAACCCACTCCAGTATTCTTGCCTGGAGAATCCCCATGGATAGAGGAGCCTGGTGGGTTTAAAGTCCATGGGGCTGCAAAAACTTGGACATGACTGAGTGACGAAGCATAGCACAGCTCTGGGTGGGTGGGGTTGACCCTGACAGGATCGGGAGGAGTAGTACAGAGTCCTTACACACTGTCATTGGCCAATAGGGATGGTGGGAAGCGCATCAGGTCAGAGACAGCCAAGAAGGGGATGAGTGGTGAGAGGTCAATGAAGAGCTGGGAGGTGAGCCGTGGGTACCGCTGCAGCAGCAAGGCTGTCAGGCGACCCAGGGCCTGCTCCTCAGATGGTGGCACCTGTGGGGGCACGGGAACAGATGCCAGCTCTGGAGATGCCCACTCTTCTGGCCCCGGCCCCTCTTGCGTTCCTCCTTCTGCTGGAGCAAGCCTGCTGCCTGCCTGGTTCCAGGTGCTCTTGATGCCTAGACTTCCCCCGCCACCCTTGTCCCCCTCTCCCTCCATGCCCACCTGCAGCTGAGCCCAGGAGCGGTGCATGAGCGTCAGGAAGCCCTGAGCAGCCTCCCTCTCTGCTGAAAGCACCAGCTGCTGGAGGTTTTCTGGCGGCATGTGCAGGTATGCCTGGGCACGGGAGGTCATGGTGGTTATGGCCTCACTGGGCATGGATCACCCAGCCCGCCCACACACCCTGCCCCCATCTGTTACCTGCACTAGAATCTGCAGGGCCCAAACACTCTTCTCTCTCTGCAGCAGATCCCACAGCACGGGCTGGTGGGGAGACAGACAAGATGCCAGGAGAGTTGTCCCCTCTGTCCCTCCCGCAGCTTCCCAGGTCTACTCACTAGGATGCCTGTCCTTCTTCTGAAGCTGTGTGTGTGTCTCCTTTAGGTCAGGGACCACATTCCCTAACTTCTTCTATAGCCTTTGCTATAGCTGGCTCAGTAAATATTTGGAGATGTGAACCAAATTTGGACGACGGCATGGCAACCCACTCCAGCATTCTTACCTGGAGAATCCTATGGACAGAGGAGCCTGGAGGGCTACAGTCCATAGAGTCGAAAAGAGCCAGACAGGACTGAAGCGACTTACCACGCACGCACATGAACCAAATTATTACATTTCACTGGTCCCAGAAATTGAGAAAGGTGGGCCCTACCATGGAGTAAGGATTCTTTACATTCCCCACAGCATCTAGCAAAGTGCTTTATATATAACGGGAAGTCAATGAATGAACTATGGTGTTCACATATTCCAGCCCCTTCACTCTACAGGGAAGAAAACAAAGCCCAGGAAAATCAAAGTAAATTGGCTAAGACCACACCTGTGGTATAGTCAAACCTAAAACTTCTGATCTGCAGTCACCCTGAATTTTTCTCATTTCTGCCTTATTTTCCTATATTTTGCCAGTTTCCAATTCTCATTCTCTAGGGACAGAATTAGAGCTCTCTAACTTGATCCCTTTCCTTTCTGAAGCAGAAAGGAGGTAAATCAAAGAGTCAGGAAGAATAATGAGATAACATTTATTATATATTGTTTGTATATCATATACTAGCACTAAGCCCACAGCCGGTGTCATCTGATGTAACCCTTACAGCCACCCTAAAAAGAGTGGCACCATTATTTTCCACCGTTTTTTTTTTTTCCTGAGACTTTTTTTTGGCTGTGCCACATGAATGTGGGATCTTAGTTTCCCAACAAGAAGTTGAGCAGGTGCCCTTGGAATGGAAGTGTGGAGTCTTAACCACTGGATGGTCAGTAAAGTACCTCCACCATTCATTTATAAATGACAAAAGTATTGTTCAAAGAGGCTGAAAACTTGTCCAGGGTTGATCACAGAACTAAGATGTGAACCCAAGCTTGGATGACTCAGAGCTGCGAGCTTAACCACTGCACTGCTGTCTCTCAGTGAGATCGTAGACAATTCCCGTGGAGACCCTTCCCTCTGCTCCAGGAACTTTCACCTTGGCTAATCACTCACGCTGAAGCAGGCCAGAAGCTCCATCTTGCTTAAAGCGGGGCTGGAGCTGTCAGTGGGGTCAAAGCCTGGGGTTGGCTGCTCCTCCTGTTCCAGGAACTCCCCGACCGTCCGCAGCACACTGCGCCGGCCCTCTGGGCGGAAGGCATCCCAGAAGGAGCAGTTGTCTGGGAGACTGGAGAGCATCAGGGCCTGACCCAGCATTCCCTGGGCCTCATTCCCTCCGGCCCCCGGCCCCAGGAGGAAGGTCAGCAGGCGCAGGAGATAGTGTAGGCGTGTGGGGTGGGCAAGGGCTGGCACGGAGGACTGACAGCGTGGCAGCTGGGACAGCATGCCAAGCAGGAAGGGGCCCGGGGCCAGGCAGAGTGGGGACGGTCCCAGTGGTGGCAGAGAGGGCAGAAGAGGGCCCAGTAACCCCTCCAGAAAGCAGGTGTCATTTCCCCCACGACTTATCCGGCACTGGCCGGCTAGCCAAGGCCAGGAGGGCACCAGGGCCTCGTACATGGTGTCGTTGGCACAGACCATCAGCAGGAAGCTGCCCCCATCTGGGCAGCGTTCCCCACACGGTCCGATGTAGCAAGGGGGGAAGGCTGTGGCATCCGGGGTGGGGCCCTGGCACACGTGCTGAACCCAAGCCTGGTTGCTGGGGGGCACAGCCTGCAGACTCGCCTCCCCACAGAGCCTCTCAGCCCACAGAGTCTCATTCTCCAAGAAGCAGCCCCAGAAGATCTCTGGGGTCAGAGGGACTGGGGGCAGGCCTTCAGGGCAGCTGGTGGCGGGTGGGAGCAGGCCGGCACAGAGCCGCTTTACCAGGCGGCGGTTGGGGCCCGAGAGGGTGGAAAAGGAGAGGTTGCCACAGATGGCATCTAGGAACTGCTCAGGAAACTGGTCGTGGCAGGCCTGGAGCCAGCCTTGGGCACCTGGCGCCCATGAGACTGCATACCACACAGCTGTCTGGCAGATGGCCGTGGTGCTGGGAGGGGGCTGCGGGGTGACAGGCTTGGCGTGCTGGCAGAGCAAGTGGATGGAGAAGTTGGAGATGCTGTAGGGCGGTGCTGGGCCTGAGAGGCTCTCACAGAGGGCTTCCACAGAGACGACCCGCCGCTGGCGAGGGCTGATGTGGGCTGAGGGCTGGGAAGTCCTAGGCAGAGGCACCCCCGTGCTCAGGCAGTGGAGGAGGGCGGGGGGCGGGGGTGGCGATCCAGACAGAAAGCCCAGTGCCCGGACATCCCAGGAGAGGTTGTGCCGGATACCCCTGGGAGGAGAGGGAGGAGCAGGCAAGCAGCTGGTCAGTTTGCATTTCCTCCACTTGAGGTTTCTGGCCCTGGCCCAGAGCCCTGCAGGGAGGGTGACAAGCGTAGGCTTTTCCAAAAGTGAGGTCCCTGGGAGTGACCGTGTTACTGGTTTAAATGTTGGGATGGGGGAGGGGAGAGAGATCTGTCCCGCCAAGGCAAAAAGTCACCCGGAGTTGCCCAGCCAGAGCCCCTTCTGTCCACCTGGCCCCCTTCTTTCTCCTTTCTGCACACGCTTTTAGGTAGTTAAATAAAACCTTTGGCTGGCCTCAGATCAGAGCATCTGCCCAGCGATTGAATATGTCCCCGTGCTCTGGTACTGCTGTACCCAAACAGTAAAGGGTGGAGGAATCAAACCTTGTCCTCTCTTCCCATACTCTATCTTTATTAGTTAACATTTATCAAGCACTGTGTGCCAGGCACGGGCTTCCCAGGTGGGACTAATGGTAAAGAACTCGTCTGCCAATGCAGGAGACATAAGGGACGCGGTTCAATCCCTGTGTCGGGAAGATCCCCGGAGGAGGGCATGGTAACCCAGTCCAGTGTCCTTGCCTGGAGAATCCCATGGACAGAGGAGCCTGGCGGGCTATGGTCCATAGGGTCACAAAGATCGCACATGACTGAAGCCTGCACGCACTTCTTCTAGGTGGTTGACACAGTATCAACTCATTTAATCCCTTGCGAAAACTCTGAGGCAGTTAATATTACCCACAGTTCATGAGTGAGGAAACTGAGGCATCGAATGATACTCTAACCTGCCCAAGGTCAAGCTGGGGTGCCAACCACCAATAGTCACCCTCCCAAACCACTAAACCACATTCCCAGGCCCCGCCCCTCAGAACTCCTCTCTCCTCACTCACCACAAGAGCAGCTGCTGGAGGTTGCCTAGGAGGGAAAGGGAAAGGAAGAGGACTAACCCAGTCTCAACCTTGCTGGCCCTGCCGCAGCCCAGCCCTGGACCTGCTGGCACTCACCTCCCTGGCACTGCCCATTGGTATCAGGTTCTGGCTGCCCCAGAATGGAAAAGACCTCATCCTGCAGGGAGTCAGTGATGCGCAGCAGCCCCTCCTGGAAAGTAGCATAAAGGGGGGCCCCCACTGTGCGCAGTAGACCCCCCCAGATAGCCTCTTCAGAGCCTAGCTCCCCCACTGGGACAAGCAAACCCAGCAGACCCTGCAAGAGGTGGGGGGCTGGCTCCCTCCCATCGAGGCCCGTGGCATTGGCAGGGTCTATGCTGGGCTGCACCCGCACCAGGGCCTGCCAGCGCGTGCCCTCTAATAGCAGCAGCAAAGAAGGCAACCAGTCAGCCGCCAGAACGCAGTCAGAGGGCCCATCACGGGTGCAGGGGGGCCGGGTTGGGGTAGGGGGTCCCCCGGGAACTAAGGCTCCCAGCAGCACCTCTGCAAGTCCACTCAGCACACCTGCCTGGTGCCCCAGGAAGTCCCGGGGGGTCTGCTCTTGTCCCAGCAGGGCCAGCACGTCCCCTAGCAGCCCTAGCATTGGCTCCCAGTCCGGGCTGCCCCTCAGCGTCACTAAGAAATCGTGGAGCCGGAGGGCAGGGGGCTGGAGAGGTGGGGGCTCTCCCACCGGTCCCTCCCCCATTCGCCCAGGCTCAAAGGAAGAAGAAATGTTGGCCAGGAAGGCAGAGAACCGTGAGCGGCTGAGGGAGCCCTGGGGAGCCTGGTCCAGAGCAGACAGCGCTGACTTCAGGAGGGAGAGAGCTGAGTCCAGGGACTGAGACCCAGTAGGGACCAGAGTCACTGTAAGGAAAGAAACCGGAATCACCACCGGTGGGGGCGGGGCGGGGGAGCCTGGGACCCAAATTCAGCCCTGGCCTGGGGCCCAGTCCCTGCCTGGATGAGCTGCAAAAGATGGTGCGCTGAGTCCCTTTCAACAGCCCACGTTAAGTCTTGGCCTGGTTTCTTAACCTTCATTTATTTTTTTCTCTAACCAGTTAATCTCTGCATTCTTAAGTCTCTTTCCAGCAACCATCCCCGTCATGCCCAGCCCAGCTCACTGTCCCCCTCACCTGCACAGGACAGCAGCAGCAGGGGCCGGAGGCTCAGAGCCATGTTTCCAGAAGAGTGCAGGTACTAGAGGTGAGTTCTGGTTATTCTTACCTTGTGTGGGAGAGCCAGGTGAGGACAGGGCACGGCAGGCAGCCCGAGTCTCCGCTGACACCATAGTGTGGTCTTTCAGGAAACAATATCTGTAACCTGACAGCAGATTTGTCACCTGAGCCACTGACTACCTGATCCTTCGGCTTCGGAGAAGGAGTGCCCCTGTCAGAGGGACCAGTGATAGCGGATCCCAGGGGACCCCGGGAGGAATCCGAGGATATAGCTTCAGTTAGGAGCCAGGGTGCAGATAAGAGGAGGCAGACACAGAGATGGAGCAGTTCTGGAAATCAGGAATGTAATCTAGAAGGGTCTGCAGAAATATATATAAATAGCATTAAATAAACAATAATATCAGAAATATTAGGGGGGAATAAAGGGCCCAAGGGAGCTAAAAAGCAAGTAGAATTCAAGGGAATTGAGGAAAAAAGGGAGCCAGGAGAAAGGATCTGAGCAGTCAGGTGCATACAGAGAAGAGGAAGGAAGACAAAGGTCTGGTCCAAGGATGGAACGCTTGGGAAGAGAGGAGCTTTTGATTCAGTACCCAGAGCCACAAAATGTTAAGAGTTGGGCAGGACTTCAGAGATCACACAGACCAAATCTCATGCCATGGATAAGAAAACAGACCCAGAGAGGAGTGACTTGCTCATTCGGTCACTCCAGGGTTTGGCTTTGTCCTCTGGCCTTCTTCTGGTGGCCCAGGTGAAAGCCCTTAGAAAATCCGCAGCCTACCAGGCTCCTCTGTCCATGGATTTTCCAGGCAAGAGTACTGGAGTGGGGTGCCATCGCCTTCTCCGAAGAAAGAAAGAACCCAGGTTCAATTACTACGCAAAGGGGCTACTCCTCACACACACATGTGTATGCACGCAGAGGGGGAAAGAGNCTACCAGGCTCCTCTGTCCATGGATTTTCCAGGCAAGAGTACTGGAGTGGGGTGCCATCGCCTTCTCCGAAGAAAGAAAGAACCCAGGTTCAATTACTACGCAAAGGGGCTACTCCTCACACACACATGTGTATGCACGCAGAGGGGGAAAGAGACACTGCTCTTAGATCAGAGAGATCCATCTGTCTGATCTGGTCAGGGTGAGAAGGCTTGTCTGCCCTCCGTTTATATATCCCCAAGGCCTTCACTTGACACCAGCTCTAGAGTAATTCAACACCAAGGCTTCACTCAAACCATATTCTCTTCTTCTTTCCTTAGAACTCTTCTTTATTCTATCGCCCAAACCCTTATGTTCAAATCCATTATTACTGCACCTCTGTCCTAGAAGTTTCACTTAAGATCATAGAATTTTAGAACTGGAAAAGACTTGAGGAATCCTCTGGTAAAAACTTCTCATTTTATGGATGAGGAAATGGAGGCCCAAAGAAACAGAATAACTTGGCCCACGGCAATCAAAGGAGGTGAGGGCGGTGCTGGGATTTTCCAAAATGAGTCAAAAAGTTAGAACCAGTGAAATGATCTAGTGCCTCACTGTGCCAATATTTTCTCTTTGCTCATCAAAGTTACCACATCTAGTCTGAAAAACAGGAGAAGCAGAGGAAGAATACGACCTGGTTCCCAACAGGTTTCTACTCCTGGTTCCAATGTGTCCTGCAATCCACTTAAATTTCTGCCCTTCGTTCTGTAACAACCCTCTTAAAAGAAATTCTCCCTTTTGCTGATAAGGTAGCATAATATGACTTGACTGGATTCAAATCCTGGCTCCCACAGATACTGGCAGTGTGTCCTGGGCAGTTTCTAAACTTCTCTGCGTTGGTGTTCTTTTCTGCCAAAATAAGAAATACTAGTATGGAGTTGTCATGAGTATTAAATTTGATAAGGCATTTAAAGTATTCAGCACAGTGCCTGGCATTCATTCAAAAAAAAAAACAAAAACAAAAAACAACTACCTATCATGTGCTAGGCACTGTACAGAATAAACATTCACTAAATGTGACTATTATTATTAGTCTAGCTCAATGTGATTCTTTTATCTGACACTACAGAGTCGTAATTAATACAGAAATTGTTACCAAGAGGAGTGTCTTGAGTGAAAGACCTTTAGAACAAGTATGGAACTAGCTGAGTCAAGCAGAGAAGGGAACAATGAGGACTTCCTCAAACCAGAAGGGGAAATTCTTGGCAGTCCCCCAGATGATGAAGCAGATTAAGCAGTCCTGTTGCTGCCAAGGATTCAGACTATGTGCCAACTGAGGGTGAAGTGCTTTGGGTTTATAGCAAATATGTCAGCCTTATTCAATATAAGCAAGTTACTGCTTATAGTCCGGTAAAAGTTCAACAAAAGCAAGACAAGTTCCAGTCCATGGAGAAGCAAATGGTAAGAGCAATCCAGACCAAATAAACTGAAGTGACAGGGGTCCAGAGCAGGTAATTAATTGTGTGTTTTGCTTAAGTGGGTTAGATTGGTGTGGTGATTACTATGCTCTGTGATCTGGCAACTGGAATGGAGATACTCAGGAGAAGTCAAGGGAGTTGAGAGATCTGAAACATCCTCAATTCCCCAAACCAACCACAGGGCGCTTTCTGATTAGCACACAGGCTTCCCTTTGTAAAGCATTTGGGATCTTAGTTCCCCGACCGACCCGGGGCTGAGCCTGTGCCCCCACCAGTGGAAGCTCTGCCTATTGGCCACTGGACTGCAGGGAAGTCCCTTTTTCTTCCCTTTCCAGTTTGCCTTTTATAACTGAAATACAGATATATACTACTCACTAAGGACCCAAGCAACCCCCAGATCTCTTGCAGTTAGGTGGAGTCAGGTGATTAGCCTTGGCCAATGGATAGTAAATGACCAAAGAGCTTAAGATCGAGTGAGTGATGCTGTTGAGGTAACCTGGAAACCACACATTGAGACAGCAGTGTCATAAGGCCAATTAGCCCCAACTTATCACGCAGCATTTAGAGTCAATTCTTATTTGTGAATTTGGTCTTTGCGGATTCCTCTGCTCACTAAAGTGTATTTGTAACCCCAAAATCAGTATCTGTGGCAATCTCACAGTCATTCACAGACATGTGCAGAGTGGTGAAAAATCTGAGTCGCTTGATGTGTACATCCCTAGCTGAGGTCAAACAAGGCAGTACTCACCGGTGCCCACACTACCCTGAATGTGCTTCATCTTGTCTGGTCTCGGGAGCTAAGCAGGGCCGGGCCTGGTTGGCACTTGGACGGAAACAAGGCAATACTCTACCTTCTTCTCACGCTGTACATAAGTGTCCTTTTCACCATCTATCTAGTGCCACGATTTTAGTATTTTTGTGCTTTTTGTTAGTAATTTCACTGTTTAAAATGGTTTCCCAGCTTCATGCTTCTAAGCACAGGAAGGCTGCGATGCACCTTTCAAGAAAACATGTGTATGATAAACTTTATTCAAGCGTGAGTAATAGTACTGTTGAAAGAGCCCAATGCTACCGAATCAACAACATATTATAATTAAGTAAGGTGTCTTTAAACAGAAACACCTTACAAAAAAATATCGTACAGAAGGGAAGGGGAGTTTGGGGGAGAATGGATACATGTATATATATGGCTGAGCCCCTATGCTGTCCACCTGAAACTGTCACAACATTACTAATCAGCTATAACTCCAATACAAAATAAAGTTTAAAATAAAAACACCATAGATAAAACAAAGTTATGTATCCATCCATTGATATTTGAAGATGTGATGGATAATTGGAGATCAAACGGCGAAACTATGGTTCAAAATTAAAGCTTATTACAAACCATATGCAAAAAAATTTTTATTACATCACAACAGTATCTAAATCCTAACTTCTCTTCCAAAATGCTCTTGAGGAACCATCATAGTTACCTGGCATAGAGTTTGAATCTCTTCCTTGACTCAAGGATAGTTATAGACGGCCTTCCCTGATAGCTCAGCTGGTAAAGAATCAGCCTGCAATGTGGGAGACCTAGGTTCATTCCCTGGGTTGGGAAGATCCCCTGGAGAAGGGAAAGGCTACTCATTCCAGTATTCTGGCCTAGAGAATTCCATGGACTGTATTGTCCATGGGGTCACAAAGAATCCGACACAACTAAGCAACTTTTACTCACTAATAGCAGGGATACTAGGTCAGGGCAAGGATAAAAAGGGAGCTGGAGGAGTAATGGACTCATTGCCAGTGGGGCTTGATCCTTAGGCTCTGAAATATTTTTATTTTGTCAGAAAAAAAATTTTTTGGTCATGCCTGTGGGACTTGTGGAATGCAGGATCTTAGTTCCGCACCCAGGGATTGAACCTGGGCCCTCGGCAGTGAGTGTGTGGAGTCCTGACCACTGAACTGCCAGGGAATTCCCCGAGCAGCATCTTTGAGTAATGTTTCTCAGAGTAGGGTCTGAGGACCAGCAGAATTGGCTTCACGTGTTGACATGTTAGAAAGTACAGAATCTCAGGTCCCATCCTCAGGGCCTATTGAATCAGGTGTTACATACACACATTAAGAATTTTAAAGCATATTATAGCTATATGATGACTGATTCCCCTCTGGCTTTTTATACCTAACCTTCTTAAATGAATGGTCTGTGCTTGCTACCTCATTTTTTAACTCCCTTTTTTATATTAAGTGTATATATATATATATATAACTTATTTATTTGGCTGCACCAGGCCTTAGTTGCATGTGGAATCTCTTACTTGTGGCACGTGGGATCTGGTTCCCTGCCCAGAGCTGAAACCCGGGCTCCCTGCATTGGGAGAGTGGAGTCTTAGCCACTGGACCACCAGAGGAGTCTCCCTCTCGGACTTCTGTTTTTCTCTCTCAGACTTCCTGGCTCCTCTTCCTCCTCCTATCCTTCCAACGTTCCTGTTTCCCAGGCTTCTGACTCCAGTCCACTTTTCTTCTATTTGCACTAAATGGAAATCTTTTGTTGTCTCTAATTCTGGTTGATTCCTTTGAGGTTGCTAGGTATACAAGTGCATCTAAAATTGCATCTGTAGTTCTTTGTTCCAAATACTGATGCCATATTTCTTACTATACGATTTTATAATTTTATTTAGGTACTTTTGGTTGTGCTGGCTCTTCACTCACTGCTGCTTGGGCTGTTCTCTAGTTGCGGCGAGAGGGGGCCGCTCTCTAGTGGAGGTGCTCAGGCTTCACATTGTGGTGACTTCTCTTGTAGCAGAACATGGGCTCAGTAGTGGTGGTGCTGGGCCTAGCTGCTCTGTGGCAAGTGGGATCGTCCCAGATCAAGGGCGGAACCCCGTGTCTTCCGCACTGGCAGGTGGATTCTTTACCACCGAGCCACCAGGGAAGTCCACTATTACAAGATTTTAAATACAATACTGACGTGTATTTTTCAAACGTTTGTGTTTTGTACCATATTTTATGGGAAATGACTAAAATGCTTTTCCCTGAAACATAATGTTAGTACTTAGTTTTAGATAATCTTTAATTAATTTTAAAAATTGAGAATTCACATAAAATTTACCATTTTAGAGTATACAATTTAGTGTTTCAAGTATTCCTCATACATATATATGTTCATGCATGTTAACACTCAACAAGTGACAGAATTTTTAATAATAAACGTTTCTAAAGATTTGAGCCATCCAACAGGATCCTAGATAATGTTACCTCTAGATAATGTTACCAGTAACTAGACACATCAAACATTGGATAACCCCCTTTCAGTGAGGTTCTGTAAAGTGTTGCTACTTTGACGGGAGACAGATTAACCCTGAGGTCCCTTCTAACACTAAAAATCTGTGGGACATACTGATTTGCCCTGCCCCCTACAGAGCGGACTCAATGCCCTCAGAAATAGCAATGGAAAAAGGGACGCAGTTTTGGCCCAGAAACAGGTGAAAACACTTTGATTAAAACTTTGATTAAAGTTAACAGTGCACAGGAGAAGCAATGTTCTTAGAGTAGCAATGGGAACTGTGGTTGCCATTCAGTTGCTATGTCCAACTCTTTTCGACCCCATGGACTGCAGCACACCAGGCTTCCCTGTCCACTATCTCCCAGTTTGCTCAAATTCATGTCCTTTGAGTCAGTGATGCTATCTAACCATCTCATCCTCTGTCGTCCCCTTCTTTTGCCTTCAGTCTTTCCCAGCATCAGGGTCTTTTTCCAGTGAGTTGGCTCTTCGAATCAGGTGGCCAAAGTAATGGCAACAAGAGTTCTCAATTAGTTACACTCACAGCTTCTGGGGTCTTCCCACCCCCAACCCCCAGGGACCTGTACTCACTAGTGAGGTAAATTAGGACTCTAGCAGGAAGTAGATGCTTCAGAAAAGGTAGGGGCTATAGTGAGGAGGCCAAGGGAAAAGTGAGACTCAGGAGCTGTGGAAAGGGTAGAAAGCCAAGGACCGGGGCCCCCAGTGGCATCTGAACCAACTTTCACCTGATCTTGTTATCTTTCAGTATCCCCTCTGTCTCCGAGACAGATCACTGCACAATTATCAACAGGATTTATTAGACTTTGAATTCTACATTTCCAGCTATTGCCTTCATTTATGCTGGCCAAAAATAGTGAAGCCATCCAGTGTCAGCTTTACTTGTCTTCAAAGTTCATCAGTGCCTGCACTGGAAAGAAACAGATTGTGAGGCTGGAGACCCAAGAATATTCGGAACATACAAATGTTTGGTGAAGATCCGGCTTCTCTGGGGTCTAGGTTCCTACTCACATCTTTACTAATCTTCACTCTAAATTAAGCTGTACGAGTCTGTCCTCTTTGCCACAGATGAATTAGTCAGTATTTAAAGAAACCACCTTGTTACCTTTACATCCCTTTCACCCTGTTCTCCCCAGAATACATGGGGAGGCAGGGCCAGGACAACTGAAAAAATGCACCATTTTAAAGTAGGCAAAACCTGTCTGACATCCTGCTCTCAATTCCATGTTTCAATGTTACAAATTGCGCCCACCTCTGGGGGGCACATTCCTCTTCCCCCACTGATATTTTCACTTTGGGTTGATTTTAGCCAGGTACTGGGAGGATAACACTAATAAAATGCTAATAAAAGGAGGATAGGTATTAGGAGGTATTAGGAGGATAACACTAATCAAAATGCCCCTAACTCTTCTAGTTTTTTTTTATTTTTAGAGGAAAAATTCAGTGATCCAAATTAATCTCCAGGTAGTGAAATCTCAAGTGAGAAATTTAGGAAAGATAATTTTGAGTAGGTCGTTCTCAGCTTAAATCAAACTCTGCTATTTCAATCACATATTGTCTCTGCATTGGCCGACTCTAGAGAGGACTGGAAGGAAGAGAATTCATATATCTCTTTAGGGCAGTGGGCTCTTGAGAGCTTTCTCCCAACTGTCCAGTCCTCACAGCCATCAAACTTGAGCCTGAGGCCCTTACTGCCTGGGTCTGAAAGGTGACCTTCAAAGAGAGGAAACACGCATTTCAAAAGGGGCTTGGCAACTCAAACAGAGCAAAAGCCCATCTTACTATCCTAATTCCCAACAGCTGGAACTGGACACTTTTCTCTTGGGAAATTAGCTCTCAGACGTCATAGGATTTGTGTCCCCTACCAGGGAGATTGCCACGTGGCACAGTGGAAAAGAACCTGCCTGCCAATCAATGCAGGAGGCCCAAGAGACGAGGGTTTGACCCTTGGGTCGGGAAGATCCCCTGGAGAAGGGAATGGCAATCCACTCCAGTATTCTTGCCTGGGGAATCCCATGGATAGAGGAGCCTGGTGGGCTAGGGTCCATGGGGTCACAAAGAGTCACATACGACTTAGTGACTCGACGATACCAACCAGAGAAGCAGAGTTGCCGGGTCCTCACTAGGTTAGAAGAAATCAGGACATATGCCCAGAAAGTGCTTTGCCAAATGCTGAATTTGCCTTTTTTAGGTGTGAGGTAGAAATTCAGAGGCTAAGATGCCACAACAGTGAACATACTCTGTCTCCCCAATTATATATGCTGCTCTGATGAACTTAACTCCTAGCATCCATGGCATACCTGCAAACTCTTGTAACTGCTTACGCTCCTCCAGGTTATACTGAAGCTTTTCTAGCAACTCAAAATACCGGAAGAGTGAATCTCTAGGCCAGACAACACGTTCATCCTGATCCATGTCCATTAGCCCAGGCAGATTCTGGTGCACGTGAGTCTCCCAGTCCAGCTGACCTGGAAGGAGGAATGCTTCTTAAAATATATTGAAATTCAATGAAGTTGGATAAAAGCTGATAAATTCTATGGGGGTGGAGGTGGAGAAAGCAGGGATGAAAGAAGATACAGGAAGGAGAGAAGCAAAAAATGTGTAGCACCAAGAAACCACTTTTACAGTAAACAAAGAAAGCCACAACCATCCTTTTAAAAACTGCAGCAGAATCACAGAGGAAATGAAGAGGTGTGAAGAAAGTAATCAAGGCCAGAATATCGGACTGGTGGAGAAAATGGGGAAATATACACAGTGGGAGAACTCCTATTAAGATTTTAGGATGTCTCATGGAAAAGAGGGGTCTGAATGCAACTGGAAGAAACCTTCTGCTTACCGATAGGGTCATAACATCTGGAGCTAGAAGCAGACGAGCAGGAGGAAAATGAAGAGGAGGAAGAAGAGAAGGAAGATGTAGACTTTCTCCTTTTGGACAAGGACTTTGTTCTTGACTTAGATGCTTTTGAGCCCTTTCTAGTGGCACTCTGTTTAGACTCTTGTTGAGAAGCTTCTGTTAAGTCTGAAGCTCTCCCTTGTTGACTGGCATCTCTATAAGTGAAAAGGGAAATTTCATTGCTTCAAATACATCCACACGATAGGACTACTTCTATTACTATTCTAGTCCTGGCCCTGGCCTAAAAGTAGAACTTAAAGCAATGAGGCATCTCTGTTGTGGCATCTCAGCCTCTGAATGTCTACCTCACACCTAAAAAAACTGCTGCCAAGATCTAAGTTTAAGCATATTCAACCTAAATTAACCAATGGGGTGCACTCCTATTAGTTCCCTTCACTGCGTAACTTCTGTGCTCAATCTTACCCAGGCTTTCACATTCCACACGCCACCTTATTTTGGAGAGTTTTAGCCCCACCCACAGCCCTTGGCCCTATGTCTATTACACCACAACTATGCCCCCTGCGCCCTCAATTCCATCTCATTATTAGAGGGACAGTGGTCTCAGGTCTTTATGTCTTCTCCATTTACAGCTGCTCCTTTGGGGATCTCATCTCCTGAGTTTAAATGCCTCCTAGATCCCTGGTGGCTCAGATGACAAAGAATTGAGCCACTCCTGTACTGCAGGAGACCTGTGTTTGATCCCTGGGTCAGAAAGATCCCCTGGAGAAGGGAAAGGCGACCCACTCCAGTATCCTCACCTGGAGAATCCCATGGACAGAGGAGCCTAGCAGGCTACAGTCCGTGGGGTCACATCAGACACGACTGGGTGACTAACACTTCCACTTCAGATGCAGATTTAAGCCCCTTGTCCAGAGCCCACCCCTTAAACCAAACTTGTACATATAACTTTTACTCATGTAGAAAGCTTGAATGTCTAATGGACATCTTAAATCTAATCAAAACTTAACTCCTCTCCCACCAATCTTCCATTCACAGTCTTCCCCATCTCAGCTAACTGACCCTTCCTGCTCAGGTCAGACTCTCATCCTTAATTCTTCTCTCATAACCTACATCCAACCCACCAAGAAATCCTGTTGACTCTAACTTCAAAATATATCTTTTCTCATTAATATTGGTACCACTCTGGCCCAAACCATCAACATCTCTCGTTTGGATAGCTGCTGCTGCTAATGCTGCTGCTACTGCTAAGTCGCTTCAGTCGTGTCCGACTCTGTGCGACCCCATAGACGGCAGCCCACCAGGCTCCCCCGTCCCAGGGATTCTCCAGGCAAGAACACTGGAGTGGGTTGCCATTTCCTTCTCCAATGCAGGAAAGTGAAAAGTGAAAGTGAAGTCGCTCGGTCGTGTCCGACTCTTAGCGACCCCATGGACTGCAGCCCACCAGGCTCCTCTGTCCATGGGATTTTCCAGGCAAGAGTACTGGAGTGGGGTGCCATTGCATAGCCTAACTCATCTCTACACTTCTCTTCCTGTTCTTCTTATAGTCTATTATCAACACAGCAACCAAACCAAATCCTTCTCTCTTGAAAAATATTTATTTGGCTGCACTGGGTTTGAGTTTCAGTGTGTGAGCTTAGTTGCCTCAACACATGTGGGATCTTACTTCCCGGAGCAGGTATCAAACCTGCGTTCTCTGTATTGCAAAGTATATTCCTAACCACTGGACCACCAGGGAAGTCCCCAGACTAATCTTTCCTAAACATAAGTCATTACATGTCGTTACTCTGCTATGTTCCCCTTTTCACCCAAAATCAAAGCCTAAGTCCTTACAGTGGTCCCCCCAGACCTACAGGATCAGGTCCCCGTTGTCCTTCTGACCTCATCTCCTATCACTCTCCCCCTCTGCTCACTGTACTTCAGTCACAATAGTGTTCTTGCCATTTCTCAAACACCACCAGGCATGCTTCTTGTTTAGGACCTTTGTATCAGCTGTTCCCTCTGCCGATAACACTCCTCCCATAGATATCCATGTAGTAATGCCCTCACGTCCTCCAAGTCTTTGCTCAAATGTTACCTTCTCAATAAGGCCACTCTGTTTAAAATTAAAACCCATAATGAATCCCCACCCTATACTCCAGTCTCCCTTAACCTGTTCTACATTTTACTGTTTCATAATGCTTATCATATTTTAAATTTTTTTAATTGAAGTATAGTTGATTTGCAATGTTGAGTTAATTTCTGCTGAACAGCAGTGACTCAATTATACACATATATACTTTGTATATTAAATGCTTATCATATTTTAACATACTAATTTTCTTTTTAATATGTTCATTGTTTATTCTCTTTCCTCCTCCTACTTTATATAAGCTCTATGAGAACAGGCATTATTGTAATGCTTATCATATTTTAAATTTTTTTAATTGAAGTATAGTTGATTTGCAATGTTGAGTTAATTTCTGCTGAACAGCAGTGACTCAATTATACACATATATACTTTGTATATTAAATGCTTATCATATTTTAACATACTAATTTTCTTTTTAATATGTTCATTGTTTATTCTCTTTCCTCCTCCTACTTTATATAAGCTCTATGAGAACAGGTATTATTGTCTATTTTGTTCACTGATATGTTCCAAGCAACTAATAAGTATTCAATAATTATTAGTTGATGCATTTCTTCTTTTTCTTTCTGCTCTCTTGTCTACTGCTGAACACTCATGGATTTGAATAGCATCTGTTGCATGGAAGGTACTTTTACTAGTTTCCTATGGTTGTGATAACAAATTACCAAAAACTTGGTAGCCTAAAACAACAGAAATTTATTCTCTCACAATTCTGGAAGCTGGAAATCTGAAATCGACATGTCAACAGGGCCATGCTCCCTTTGGAAGCTCAAAGACAGAAGGTTCCTTGCTTCTTCTAGCTTCCAGTAGTTGCCTGGCTTCCTCTGGCTTGTGGCTGCATCACTCCAATCTCTGTCTCTGTCTTGACAGCTTCTCCTATTCTGTGTCTATGTCTTCTCTCCCATATCTTATGAGGCTCCTAGTCACTGGACTTATGGCCCACCTGGATAATCCAGGGTGATCACATCTCAAGACCCTTAATTTATTTGCATCTGCAAAGACCCTTTTTCCAAATAAGGTCATGTTCACAGGTTCCGGGGGTTAGGACATGGACATATCTTCTCAGAGGCCACGGTTCAACCCGATACAATAAGTAGTTATTGAAGGAATAGAATCCTCTCTCAAAGCCAATCTTCACCTTTGGTTTTCTACCTCTTTCACGTGTGCGCATCCCACTTCACATATACACTCCTAACCTGGCATCCAGTTTGCTAATGCTTGATCTCTGTGCCTCAGGGATTAGGTTTTGTCTCCTGCAAAAAAAAAAAAAAAAAAAAAAAAAGGCAAAACAGTGAAGAGTTACACTGAAGCAGGAGGGTAGTAAGGAAAAAAATAAAAGAATTCTGACCATTAAGTGAAGTAAACTGGGGGAGGAGAACAAGTTGTAGTAAAGGAGGGAAAAAGAGTGGGAGAGCCTGAAAGTGGAGAAAGAACCGGGCAATATTTTAGAGCTGGGGAATTCTAACTCTGAGGCAAATCTGTCACACAGCGGGAAACGGGATGAAGGCCAAGGAGTAGAAATAGAGGGCGGGATCGGGAAACTCTCGAGAACTGAAGGTGTGTATGAAGATAAGGAGGCAGACCTCTGGATAATCTGCCGCTTGAATATGTCGGCTTTGTGCTGGACCTCCAGGTGTGTCATCTCCTCGTTCAGCTCATTCCTGATATTCTGGAAGTTAGTAACTGCCCCAAAGGGCCATTAGGAGTCGGAAGGCAGCGGTGACTAGACCTGGGGAGACCGCTTGGGTGGGGAGAAACCAAGTGAAATACCCATTCCAGGGCCTACACTTTCCCGTTACATCAGATTCTCTCCCTCTGTAATCCAGCAAACCTGGCTTTCATTCTAGCTTCTTCCCAACACCCCCTCCCACCAAGTTTCACCTCTTCTATGCTTACCCATCATGGCTACTATGATATTTCGAAAGATAATGGAACCAAGTAACAACCAGAGGATGACATAGATGCTGCTGAAGGTGCGACTGACCTCAGGCACCTTCCAGGTGTCCTGAAGCAGTGCATACCAGTGATCCAGGGTGAAGAGAATGAACACGGTTACTATGGAATTCAGTAGGTCCCTAAAGAAAAAGGAGATGTGTGTACAGAGGGAGCTAATTCTCTAAGAAACACTATCATTCATACTCTCACAGCAACATAAGAGCACTTCTTTGCCGTTTGCTCTGACTTTGCCTCCTTTTCTACCATACTGGGCTTTTTTTTTTTTTTTTTTTACCTAATCTTAAGTTTGAGATTGTTGTTTTACTTGCTTTTCCTTTGTTATGAATAATCTATGAATATCTCTCAGTATTCCATCAGTGCCTGGGGCACAGTAGGTACTCAATACATAAGATATTAACTGAATGTTTAAAAAATTGAATCACCAGGGAGGGGAGTTCAGGATGGGGAAACATGTACACCCATGGCTGATTCATGTGAGTGTATGGCAAAAACCACCACAATATTGTAAAGTAATTAGCCTCCAACTAAAATAAATAAATTTTAAAAAATTGAATCACCAACTACACATTATTTTTGCAAGTTCATTCTACACTGTCCTGTGGACTTCACCTGGTAGAGTCACAAATTTAGCAAACATCATGCCTACTTGGTTTGCTGCATGAATTGATAGAAAAGTAAGTGGATGGATATGTGGCATAAACATGTGATTCGAAATAATGAGTGATGATGAACATATCACTAAAGATCTCAGAAGATATCTAAATTTTCCCTCTTATCCCTCCATATACAAATTATTGAAAACATCAGAGCCTGAATAGAATGAATTCTATGACTTCCCTAAATCAATACTCTTACAAAACCACCTGTTAGTCTAAGATAGAGACCTGATAAGTGCTGACAAGATTGGATTCCAATTCATAAATAACTTTGTATCCTCTAAATTCAAATAGACTTTCTACTAGTCATCAGAGTTCTCTAGATAGAGATTACTAGGATTTTACTATTGAAACAATGTAAGTGTGTTCATGTGTAATTTCTACACTGAGAGATTGCAGTAAAACCATGACCAAGCTTGAGAGTCATGGTAACATTTATTGATGTGTGTGAAATGTGTGAAATGCTGTGTAAGTGCTTAAATAAATTACATCATTTATTCCTATACTCATGAAGTTATGCTACTTTTAATCCCATTTTTCAAAAGAGGTAACTGAAGCATAGAAACCAGGGCTTAACCACTGGAGTATACTGCTTTTAAAGATAGTTGATAAGGGTAAGTTTGAATCTGCAAAACCCAGAGCAAACCAGGAACTACCTGCCCTATTCTCAAAACTGGAGCTAATACCACTCACTATTCTTTCCCTCTCCCTACTGTGTTCTATTCCCACTTCTTACAATAGACTATCCCTACTGTGTTCTATTCCCATTTCTTACAATAGACTATCCTTGTATTACTGCACTTGGGATTCGCTTCCCAGTCTCATGTCCAGCTTCTCTCCCCCACCCCCCAGGCTCCCCGTGGTCCTGCCTACGAGAAGAACTCATGATAATCCAGGTCCTGGCGAGTTGAACGGGTGTAATTCTCGAAGAAGTAGACACCAGCCACAGCAAAAATGTAGAAGAAGATGAGCAGCAACATCAAGAGGAAGGTCATGCTCTAAAGGCCATGACCTTGAGTCAGAGCTAGGCCAGACTAGGCTGATTTCCACCTACAGCCCAGTCAGGCCCACCCTGGAAACCCCCCACCAGACCCTCACTTCTAGCCTGAGACCAGTCATCTCTAGAGCACAGTGGCTTGCCCCCAGCCCTTTCTCATGGACCACGTTTCACAGGGTCTCTTATTGCCTTCTTTCACCCACCCAGACTGTTTCATGTTATACCCCCATGTTTTTCCACTCTGCCCACTTGATAGAGCTGCAATAGTCAAATTACCTTGAGGGCCCTGACCAGGGCCAAAATGATGACTTGAACTTGATGGAATCGTGCAAAGAGTTTAAGAGACCTGAGTACCCGGCAGATCCTCAGCAACTGGAGCCATACAGGTTTGCTTGTTACCCCTGCCAGCACCACAATCTCAGGAATCAGGGACTGTAGGAAACACAGATTGTGAGTTAAATATACCCCTCAAAGCACCCAGTACAGCTGCCCCTTTTTTTATCTCTTCTTTTTCATAGTTCTTTGGTCATTATCCTTTGAATAGCATTTTCTGGGGACTGTTTCCTATTCAGTCTTCCCATAAAAAATTACTTAAACTCTGCATTTCAACTTGCTCAGATGTAAAAAGGGGATAAATGCAGTGCTTGTCTCATTGGATTACTGTGGAGCTCAAATGAAAAAAAAAAGCAAGTAAAACAGGATAGTTCCTGACATTTAATAAGTGCCTAGTAACTGGTAGAAGTTATTGCTGAGGTTAATGTGATTAGATTCTTCATTGCTTCTAATAACAACTCCTGCAATGCCTGACTTTTAGTTTTAGAGAAAAAACAACCAAAATAAGGAAGTTGGGTACATTTCTATTTGTTTCTTCCTATACTGTAATTCGGAGAAGGCAATGGCAACCCACTCCAGTACTCTTGCCTGGAAAATCTATGGACAGAGGAGCCTGGTAGACTGCAGTTCATGGGGTCGCTAAGAGTCGGGCACAACCAAGCGACTCCACTTTCACTTTTCACTTTCATGCATTGGAGAAGGAAATGGCAACCCACTCCAGTGTTCTCGCCTGGAGAACCCCAGGGGCGGGGAAGTCTGGTGGGCTGCCGTCTATGGGGTTGCACAGAGTCGGACACGACTGAAGTGACTTAGCAGCAGCAGCAGCAGCAGCAGCATACAGTAATTATCTTAACTTCACTTGTCCTTGATTCACCTAGGCACATTTCTCCGTCCAGTAAATTAATCTTCAGGATATCTATCTATCCTTACCAATACTNAGGCCAGACTAGGCTGATTTCCACCTACAGCCCAGTCAGGCCCACCCTGGAAACCCCCCACCAGACCCTCACTTCTAGCCTGAGACCAGTCATCTCTAGAGCACAGTGGCTTGCCCCCAGCCCTTTCTCATGGACCACGTTTCACAGGGTCTCTTATTGCCTTCTTTCACCCACCCAGACTGTTTCATGTTATACCCCCATGTTTTTCCACTCTGCCCACTTGATAGAGCTGCAATAGTCAAATTACCTTGAGGGCCCTGACCAGGGCCAAAATGATGACTTGAACTTGATGGAATCGTGCAAAGAGTTTAAGAGACCTGAGTACCCGGCAGATCCTCAGCAACTGGAGCCATACAGGTTTGCTTGTTACCCCTGCCAGCACCACAATCTCAGGAATCAGGGACTGTAGGAAACACAGATTGTGAGTTAAATATACCCCTCAAAGCACCCAGTACAGCTGCCCCTTTTTTTATCTCTTCTTTTTCATAGTTCTTTGGTCATTATCCTTTGAATAGCATTTTCTGGGGACTGTTTCCTATTCAGTCTTCCCATAAA
This sequence comes from Oreotragus oreotragus, assembly GCA_006410675.1. Lineage (NCBI taxonomy): Eukaryota > Metazoa > Chordata > Mammalia > Artiodactyla > Bovidae > Oreotragus > Oreotragus oreotragus. Next base: position 62,142 of record SJYX01015394.1, read on the forward strand.
AAATTACTTAAACTCTGCATTTCAACTTGCTCAGATGTAAAAAGGGGATAAATGCAGTGCTTGTCTCATTGGATTACTGTGGAGCTCAAATGAAAAAAAAAAGCAAGTAAAACAGGATAGTTCCTGACATTTAATAAGTGCCTAGTAACTGGTAGAAGTTATTGCTGAGGTTAATGTGATTAGATTCTTCATTGCTTCTAATAACAACTCCTGCAATGCCTGACTTTTAGTTTTAGAGAAAAAACAACCAAAATAAGGAAGTTGGGTACATTTCTATTTGTTTCTTCCTATACTGTAATTCGGAGAAGGCAATGGCAACCCACTCCAGTACTCTTGCCTGGAAAATCTATGGACAGAGGAGCCTGGTAGACTGCAGTTCATGGGGTCGCTAAGAGTCGGGCACAACCAAGCGACTCCACTTTCACTTTTCACTTTCATGCATTGGAGAAGGAAATGGCAACCCACTCCAGTGTTCTCGCCTGGAGAACCCCAGGGGCGGGGAAGTCTGGTGGGCTGCCGTCTATGGGGTTGCACAGAGTCGGACACGACTGAAGTGACTTAGCAGCAGCAGCAGCAGCAGCAGCATACAGTAATTATCTTAACTTCACTTGTCCTTGATTCACCTAGGCACATTTCTCCGTCCAGTAAATTAATCTTCAGGATATCTATCTATCCTTACCAATACTGTGACCACAAAGTCAAAGACGTTCCAGGCATTCTTCCAGAAGAGGAAGAAGCTGGATAGCCACATAAGAAGGATCTCCAAGATGAAAACAAGCAAGATAAACCAAGCTGCCACCTCCAGAGTCAGCTTCAGTGGCTCCAATCGGGTATTTGCAGATTCAAGCAATTCTGTGAGAAAAGAGCAAAGGATGAGTAGAGCTTAAAGAAGGAGGAAGCTGAATGATTAGCAACTGCTAAAAAGGCACAATTGTGCCCACTGCTATGCCATTTTTCTTTTGGAAAATTAAGGTGTTTCTCTCCTTAATACTGCTGTTGCTTCAGCCTATGAAACAGAACTGAACATGAAAAATAGCTTCAAGTCATCTCCTGTTGGTACCAGTACGTGTTAACAGCTACAAGTTACTGCCTTCTCACTCTGGGGTCAAAAAGTCACCAAGGAATTGCTTAACGACCGCTAATGCTGTCTGCTGTCTGTAGTTTGGTGTTACCGGAACACCAAACTTCACAAAGCAGCAACGGGCCTTCAGAAAAGAATGCAAATGTAGGGCCATGGTATGGAAAGTGTTTTATAACATGTCTAGGAACAAGAAACCAAATTCATGGGATGTATTAGGTTATAACAAGAAATTACCCGGTTGTTATTTTTAGTTATTTGGCTGTCTTGAGTCTTCACTGGGGCATGTGGGCAGCACACAGGCTTCCCAGTGCAGGGGCTTCTCTCTGGGTGCGTGGGTGGGTTTAGTCTTGCAGGTGAATTTACCTGCCTCTCAGCATATGGGATCTTAGGCTCAGACCAGGGACTGAACCTATGTCCCCTGTATCGGAAGGCAGATCCTTAATCACTGGATCACCAGGAAAGTCCTTTTGTTAGTTTTAAAACTTTCCCTTTCTATTTCGCCTAAAATTGATTTTATTCTGCAAACTGAATCCAAATTGAGCCCTCTATAGAACCTATCTATTTGCTAATTTCTTAACTCATCTTTCAACCCTCTTCACCTCTTCTATACATTTAATAGATGTATATCATGCTGTAGAAAAAAACATTAAGATCAAAATAGGTTTAAAAGCTAAATAATAATTTGTTTCTCTTTGAAACAGAGTAATCTGAGAACCTCCAAAGGCACTATGACTGATATGCCTGGCGGTTAATAGAGACAAGAAGAGAATAATCAATCACCTTGAAAGACAAAAACTGCTGTGTAATTTTGATACATACTCAGTTTTAAATTGTTATTGTTTTTAGCAATGTTTTGGCTAATTACATTTATTATGAAGTAAGGAACACTGATATAGAAATACAACTTCATGGAGAGCAAAAGAATAATTCTGCAAGTTTATTTCAAGCCAATCTTCATCAGATTCTATAAATTGAGTTCATCGGATAGAAAATTTTATTTAACACATAAAGATATCTCTAGAACCTCAAAAATCAGTGTTATAATTGTTATACTCAAGTTTTTTTTTGTTGTTGGAAATAAGGACTATTCACACTCATGATGTGTTATTTTCAGAGAAGGGCTTGCAAATAAGCCAAATCTTTCTTTTCTCACTCTCACCATTTAGAAGCAATATATGAAAAGTATAAAAATAAGCCAATTGGTGGTGTCTGAAGTGCAAAGAATTATCAATATCATTCTAGAAGATTAGTTCCTTTTTATGCCCGAACACATAATTAAATTTTCACCTACACTTTAACATATATAACATGTATTTAACATATAATACACAATGTTGTAAACCTAAAACTAGTATATATTAAATTTTTTGAAAGAAACAAAAACTATACAAATATAATACATAGGGAATTTCTTGGTGACCCAGGGTCCAGTGGTTAGGAGGCACTTTCACTGCCATGGGCCAGGGTTTGATCCCTGGTCAGAGAACAAAGATCACGTTAGCCATCCAACACAGCCAAAATAAAAAAAAAAACCAATAAAGTAAATATATCTGCTACCCAAACCAAACTTAATATATGTTGTTGTTATTCAGTTGCTAAGTCATGTCTAACTCTTTGTGACCCCATGGACTAAAGCAGGCCAGGCTCCCCTGTCCTTTACTATCTCCCGAAGTTTGCTCCAACTCATGTCCATTGAGTTGGTGATGCCATCCAACCATTTTATCCTCTGCCTCCTCCTTCTCTTTTTGCCTTCAATCTTTCCCAGCATCAGGGTCTTTTCCAATGAGTCAGCTCTTCACATTAGATGGCCAAAGTATTGGAGCTTCAGCTTCAGCATCAGTCCTTCCAATGAATATTCAGGGTTGACAATCTTTAGGATTGACTGGTTTGATCTCCTTGCTGTCCAGGGGACTCTCAAGAGTCTTCTCCAACACCACAGTTCAAAAGCATCAATTCTTTGGTGCTCAGCTTCTTTATGACCCAACTGTTACATCCATACATGACCACTGGAAAAACCATAGCTTTGATTATATGGACTTTGCTGGCAAAGTGACGTCTTTGGTTTTTAATACACTATCTAGGTTTGTCATAGCCTTCCCTCCATGGAGCAAAGTTGCTCAGACTCTTTGTGACCCCATGGACTGTATAGTCCATGGAATTCTCCAGGTCAGAATACTGGAGTGGGTAGCTTTTCCCTTCTCCAGGGGATCTTCCCGATCCAGGAATCGAACCAGGGTCTCCTGCATTGCAGGTGGATTCTTTACCAATTGAGCTATGAAGGAAGTATAGGAGCAAGCGTCTCTTAATTTCATGGCCACAGTCACTGTCTGCAGTGATTCTGGAGCCCAAGAAAACAAACTCAGTCCCTGCTTCCACTTTTTCCCCTTCTATTTGCCATTAAGTGGTGGGACCAGATGCCACGATCTTAGTTTTTTTATGTATTTTGTTGTTGTTAATTTTGTACTTTGTAGTGATCTTAGTTTTTTTTTTGAATGTTGAGTTTTAAGCCAGCTTTTTCACTCTTCTCTTTCACGCTCATCAAGAGGCTCTAGTTCTTGTTCAGTTTCTGCCACTAGAGTGGTATCATCTACAAATCTGAGGTTGTTGATATTTCTCCCAGCAGTCTTGATTCCAGTTTGTGATTCATCCAGCTCAGCACTTTGCATGATATACTCAACTCTTTGTGACCCCATGGACTGTATAGTCCATGGAATTCTCCAGGTCAGAATACTGGAGTGGGTAGCTTTTCCCTTCTCCAGGGGATCTTCCCGATCCAGGAATCGAACCAGGGTCTCCTGCATTGCAGGTGGATTCTTTACCAATTGAGCTATGAAGGAAGTATAGGAGCAAGCGTCTCTTAATTTCATGGCCACAGTCACTGTCTGCAGTGATTCTGGAGCCCAAGAAAACAAACTCAGTCCCTGCTTCCACTTTTTCCCCTTCTATTTGCCATTAAGTGGTGGGACCAGATGCCACGATCTTAGTTTTTTTATGTATTTTGTTGTTGTTAATTTTGTACTTTGTAGTGATCTTAGTTTTTTTTTTGAATGTTGAGTTTTAAGCCAGCTTTTTCACTCTTCTCTTTCACGCTCATCAAGAGGCTCTAGTTCTTGTTCAGTTTCTGCCACTAGAGTGGTATCATCTACAAATCTGAGGTTGTTGATATTTCTCCCAGCAGTCTTGATTCCAGTTTGTGATTCATCCAGCTCAGCACTTTGCATGATATACTCTGCATATAAATTTATAATCAGAGTGACAATATACAGCTTTGTATTCCTTTCCCAATTTGGAACCAGTCAGTTGTTGGGTTCTAACTGTTGCTTCTTCGCTGGCAAAATATTTCTATGGAGAGAGGTAAGGAAGTTACCTGTTTGTTGTTATATACACAAAGATTTTAGCGTAGTCAATGAAGCAGATGTTTTTCTGTAATTCTTTTGCTTTCTCTATGATCCAACAAATGTTGGCAATTTGATCTCTGATTCCTCTGCCTTTTTTAAACCCAGCTTGTACATCTGGAAGTTCTTGGTTCATGTACTACTGAAACCTAGCTTGAAGGATTTTGAGTATAACCTTCCTAGTGTGTGAAATGAGCGCAACTGCACTGTAGTTTAACATTTTTTGGCATTGCTCTTCTTTGGGATTTGAATAAAAATTGACCTTTCCCAGCTCTGAGGCCACTGCTGAGCTTTCCAAATTTGCAGACATATTGAGTGCATCATTTTAACAGCATCATCTTTTAGGATCTTAAACAGATTAATTGGAATTCCATCACCTCCACTAGCTTTGTTGACTCAATATATAATGCCACATAAAAATTCATTTCTAGACAAATAATATACTTTTAAAAAAGCATGATCATTTATAAAATGGAAAAAGTATAAATTTACTCACATTTTATTATTAAAATTATATAACACTAAAATAAAATAGTAACATTACTCTAAAATATTATTTTTACTTCTATTTACTTCTCCATGTCACAGAAAAAAACATGATAAAATAAAAGGATCATTACTAAGGAGCCTTTCAAAGTTATATGTTTTCCTGGGAAACAAAGTCATAGGACAACAAAGATTGGGGAGTTTTGATCTGAACTGTTACTTGCATTACTATTTTCCCCCCATCTCTAACAGTAATATTTATGATCTGGAAAACTGCTTTTAAAAATCTAAACAGAGTCTTAATGTTTATCACACGAATTAGTCTATTCAAAAAAACTGTTAGTCACAAATTATTTTCCTCTGCCAAATCCCTCCTGCCTTTCTATCATGCGTGCATGCTAAGTTGCTTCAGTTCAGTTCAGTTCAAATGCTCAGCCGTGTCCGACTCTTTGCGACCCCATGACTCGCAGCACGCCAGGCCTCCCTGTTCATCACCAACTCCTGGAGTTCACTCAGACTCACGTCCATCGAGTCCGTGATGCCATCCAGACATCTCATCCTCTGTCGTCCCCTTCTCCTCCTGCCCTCAATCCCTCCCAGCATCAGTCTTTTCCAATGAGTCAACTCTTCTCATGAGGTGGCCAAAGTACTGGAGTTTCAGCTTTAGCATCATTCCTTCCAAAGAAATCCCAGGGCTGATCTCCTTCAGAATGGACTGGTTGGATCTCCTTGCAGTCCAAGGGACTCTCAAGAGTCTTCTCCAACACCACAGTTCAAAAGCATCAATTCTTCAGCGCTCAGCTNTCATTCCTGCCAAAGAAATCCCAGGGCTGATCTCCTTCAGAATGGACTGGTTGGATCTCCTTGCAGTCCAAGGGACTCTCAAGAGTCTTCTCCAACACCACAGTTCAAAAGCATCAATTCTTCAGCGCTCAGCTTTCTTCACAGTCCAACTTTCACATCCATACATGACCACTGGAAAAACCATAGCCTTGACTAGGCGGACCTTAGTTGGCAAAGTAATGTCTCTGCTTTTGAATATACTATCCAGGTTGGTCATAACTTTTCTTCCAAGGAGCAAGCGTCTTCTAATTTCATGGCTGCAGTCACCATCTGCAGTGATTTTGGAGCCCCCAAAAATAAAGTCTGACACTGTTTCCATTGGCTACCTTATATTTAATACATTCTGCCAATTCTTCCTGGGTTTTACAAACTTTTGGTTTAGTAGCTAATGTTTAGTTATCATTTCTTTAAAAGTTGTGCATATATTTTACATATGACATTTAAATTGTGATATTACTTGTATATCATAATGTGTCGATCAAGATTCTTATTCTTTACAGTTAGGAAATCAGGCAGTTTTGTAGTCTCAGTAGGGCAGTGAGGAGTTATGTTGCATTACCCTAAATAGAGAATGGGAAGTAAGAAAGCTTGAGAAAAGAAAGAATGAATTTGGATTGGAACTGGAAAGTAGAAGAGGTTTGAGTATTTACAGAGAGATGCTCAGGAAAATCCTTATATAAGCAAATACTATATTGTGTACACAATACTGCTTTCCCCCCATTTGGAGCTCCTTCACATTGAGGATACACATATCTCTAACTAGGCTTCGATAGATAGGCTGTAACCTAAAATTCCTCCACTCCTGGACTTCCTGTTGCTACAAGGCCAGTCGACCCTAACCTGTTCGCTTTCTCTCTGTCCTTAGGCTTTTCTCCAAAGATACAAGGTCAATCTAATTCAGTTTAACTGATTTGACCTGTTGGTGTTTATTGATTGCTCAGCTACTGATTAAGCACTTTACCATCCTACCTGCTCTATTTCTCAATCATCTGTGGCTTCTTCTCTTTGAGTTGGAAAGAATCACTCTCTGGGTGTTCAGGTCTCTAGGTCAGTAGGGAGGACCCCCTCCTTTGATGGAACTGTTTGTGAACATCATTGTTCAGCTGCCTTTAAGAAGGGAACCCCCGTTCACCATTTTCCACGTATGGCTCTTGCAGAGACATCCCGTCTGTGGTGTCAAGTTGAAACTGATTTCAGTGTATTACTTATTGGCCTATGAAAGATAAAGCTTTGTTAAAGGCAATCAATGATAGCCTCAATTTTATTTCGTGGAGGGGGACAGATCTAAACATCCTGTTGTATCATAGCATCATTTCTTCACTTTTAATTTAGATGAGGCTATTTATCCATTTTCTGCTTGAGATTTTACACATTTATTGAAATCTTATGGCTTCAGCTCTTCTAGATCTGTGGAGGGGATGGGCATGTCTTATCTCTGACAGGCAGAAAGGCCAAGTGGGGAAATTCCTTCCTGTGTGCATGAGAAATAGAACTTGGCCCATCTTCTAATCCATTCTTGCTGTGAAAGTTACTATGACTCAAGGGTGCTGTGTGTGTTAGTTGCTCATTTGTGTCTGACTCATTGCAACCCCATGGACTATAGCGTCCTAGGCTCCTCTCTCCATGGGATTTCCCAGGCAGGAATACTGGAGTGAGTGGCCATTCCCTTATCCAGGGGATCTTCCTGACCCAGGGATTGAACCCATGTCTCCTGCATTGCAGGTAATTTCTTTACCATCTAAGGCACTAGGGAAGCCTCACCCAAGCACGTAATTGAACTGCAATTTTTAAACTACATCTAAAGCGGCTGCTGCTGCTAAGTCGCTTCAGTCATGTCTGACTCTGTGCGACCCCATAGACGGCAGCCCACCAGGCTCCTCCGTCCCTGGGATTCTCCAGGCAAGAATACTGGAGTGGGTTGCCATGTCCTTCTCCAATGCATGAAAGTGAAGAGTGAAAGTGAAGTCGCTCAGTCGTGTCCAACTCTTAGCGACCCCATGGACAGCAGCCTATCAGGCTCCTCCACCCATGGGATTTTCCAGGCAAGAATATTGGTGTGGGTCACCATTTGTGATTAATAATATTGTGATGAGTTGTTAATGTATGCAGAACACTGAGGCCAGTGTTTGTGTGCTTTAGGAAAAATAACTAGTCTCACCAATATTATTTCTCCGGGATCCACTGAAATGGTGTCTGCCACAGACTATTCAGAGAGAGAGGGTTCAGGTATCTCATTATCTCTATGTGTGTGTGTGTTTGTGTGTGTGTGTGTGTGTGTGTGTGTTCAGGTGCTCAGATGTATCCGATTCTTTGCGACCACATGGGCTATAGCCTACCAGGCTTCTCCATGGAATTTTCCATGCCAAGAATACTGGAGTGGATTGCCATTTCCTTTTCCAGGGGATCTTCCTGACGCAGGGATCAAATCTGTGTCTCTTGTGTCTCCAGCACTGGCAGGTTGATTCTTTACTGCTGCACCATCTGGGAAGCCCTCATTACTTCTATGATATACCTTAAATATACATTCCCATTTTGATTACTCTGTATAATAATAATTTTAAAAAACCTAACTAACTTGCTCCCCTCCCAACTAAATTGAAATTAATTAATTTATTCTTTCAATTGCTCATTGAGTAGACACTAATATTTTAGTAAGTTTCAGGCTTGCTGGCAGTAGGGGAAGATGTCAGGAGCCTTTGCAAGGTTCAGGGAGCATAGTTACCTTTGGGTTTATCTTGAACACTCAGCTCAGTTTCCAACTCCTTAGGAAAGATTTCCAAAACTCCCCATTACCTCACATTTTGGTTTATTGTTTCTTCCTCATTGTTACTCCTACACTTTGTTCTCCAGCACTGTCCTACTCTGTTACCTTAATGGTTTAGATGTCCACTCACTTAATGAGCCCTCAGACCCTGTCCATGACCCCTGCTCACTAACTGAGTGAAAGAGCTCATAAATAAATTGCTTCCTGAATAGTTTAATTCATGACAATAGGGAGGTCCAGAAATGTGAATGAAACTGTATCCCAGCTTCAGTAGAGCAGGGAACCTGACATCCTTAGAATCAAAGGGATAGCTTGAAGGCAGGTAGGCCTGCTTTTAGGTGTTATCTAGAATGGCTATTATTGGAGAAGGAAATGGCAACTCACTCCAATATTCTTGCCTAGAGAACCCCAGGGATGGGGGAGCCTTGTGGGCTGCTGTCTATGGGGTCACACAGAGTTGGACACAACTGAAGTGTCTTAGCAGCAGCAGCAGCAGCAGAATGGCTATTTCCTAGGGAGCAAGAACAAAAGGAAGGGCCTTGAGGGGACTGGGCTGTTTGAAAGCCCTTTCTTCCTCCACGCCTTTCCCAACCACCCAGCTCTCAACAACTGAAGGGAATCAAACTCAGAGCATACTTGCTAAGTAGGTGAGTGATCTGGTGACTGTAGCAGAGGAAAACCCACAGGCTTCAAAGCAAAGCAGACTATTGGCAAGCATGCTGTTGGTGGTGGAGGAATCTTAGTTGGTTAAAGTAAAGCTGCCCCAGGAGATCCAGTTAATGAACAGGTTATCACAGGCCTCAAAGTTTCAGGTGCTAAATAATCTAACTTCCTGGATTAGAATAATACAATAATCCTTTAGGATGAAACTAGGGGTAGCAATGGCTAGAAAGAGAAAGGAGCAGCTTTAAGAGATTATGGAGAATGAATTAATAGTAGGAAAGCTATATTTTATTGAGCATCTACTGTGCTCCAGGCTACATGCTTTATCAGCTTTTAATCTTAAATTTAAACTGTGTAACATAGGGTGTCCTTGTATCCATTTAAGAAGTGAAAATGGGACCTCTAAACAATTAAACAACCTGCCTACTTTCCCAGAGGTTATGAGCCACAAAAGGGAGGCTCAAAGTAGGATCAGTCCGATGCCTAAGTCCTGGCTCTTAAGACACTTTTTACATCTGCCTCCTCATACGTGGTGTACGGAGACCAGAATTGAAGATCGCACCACAATTCGAGTCCTTATAGCTAAATATGATGGAATCTTAAAAGCTCTGGTAGGACAACTGGAAAGGAAATTTTAAATATAGATGGTTACTTTGTATTAGTATATATATATTTTAATATAGGCCTCTAGCATATTATCTGTTGTTGGTGTTCAGTCGCCCCATCGTATCTGACTGTTTGCAATTCTATGGACTGTAGCATGCCAGGTCTCCCTGTCCCTCACCATCTCCCAGAGTTTGCCAAGTTCATGTATATTGCATTGGGAATGCCATCCACCCGTCTCATCCTCTGACCCCCTCTTCTTCTTCTGCCCTCAATCTTTGCCAGCATCAGGGACTTTTCCAGTGAGTCATCTGTTGGCATCAGATGACCAAAATACTGGAGTTTCAGCTTCAGGATCAGTCCTTCCAATTTGTATTCAGGGTTGATTTCTCTTAAGATTGACTTGTTTGATTTTGCTGTCCAAGGGAACTTCAGAAGTCTTCTCCAGCCTCACAGTTCAAAGGCATCAACTCTTCGGCACTCCACTTTCTTTATGGTCCAGCTCTCATAATTGTATGTGACCACTGGGATGACTATAGCCTTGACTATATAAACCTTTGTCGGCAGAGTAACGTTTCTGCTTTTCAATACACTGTCTAGGTTTTTCATCGCTTTCCTGCCAAGAAGCAATCTTCTTCTGATTTCATGGCTGCAGTCACCATCTGCAGTGATTTTGGAGCCCCAAAAGAGGAAATCTGTCACTGCTGCCACCCTTTCCCCTTCTATTTGCCATGCAGTAATGGGATCATTGCTATGATCTTAGTTTTTTAAATATTTAGTCTTAAGCGAGCTCTTTCACTGGAGGAGGGAATGGCAAACCACCCTAGTATACTTGCCATGAGAACCTCATGAACTGTATAAAAAGCCTAAAATATATTATCAGTAGAACCTGATAAGTAATAAATAATAGGGATAAATTATGATTTAGTTCACTTACCAGTATAATGGAGATATTTGTATTACATTCCTCGTGTCAACTGAAAATTGACATTTGTGATCTACCTCTACAAGGATTAAATCATGTACTGCTGTAGCTGCTGACCTTCAATATCCCCTGAAAGGAGTTCAGCGTGGAGAGCAGAAATAAGGCACTCTGTGCTCAGGCAAAAACTGTCAAGACAAGTCTTCAGATGGTTAGGTATTTTCAAGAGCCAATTTTATGAGCCCAGATCTTGTATCTCCCCATAACTATAAAGCAAATAAAATCCTTCATGGTGACGACTATTCCTCATGACTGCCAAAGCTTCATAAGACTAGCAGAAATCTTCCAGAAAAACAAATGCTTGATTGTATATATTCCTCCTCCACCAAAATCACATATATACTGACCTTTCCCCCATTGCCTCTTTGGAGCAGCTTCTCAGAGCTATCTGAGATGTTGTCTTCCAGTCTGCAGTCCTCAGTTTGCCCCAAGTAAAACTTAGCTCACAACTCTCACATTGTGCAATTAAAAAAATATATATTGTATTTCTCTTTGCATCTGGCTGCACCAGGTCTTAGCTGTGTCACACGGCATCTTCATTGCAGCACACGGGCTTCTCTCTAGCTGTGGCACACAGGCTGAGTTGCCTTACAGCACTTAGTTCCCTGACCAGAGAGTGAATCTGCATCCCCTGCATTGCAAGGGAGATTCCTAACCACTGGACCACCGGGGAAGTCCCTATGCAATTTTTTAAAGTTGACATAAGCTTGCTGTGAGGATGAAGTCTGGCATACCATAAGAATTCAATGAACATTATTACTATTATTCATTTTAAAACCAGTTTTTGTTTATTTATTTTTGACTGCTCTGGGTCTTGCTTGCTGCTGGCCAGCTTTATCTAGTTGTGGCTAGTGGGGTCTACTTTTCATTGCAGTTTGGGGGCTCCTCTTCATGGTGTGGCTTCTCTTGTTGAAGGATATGGGCTCTAACGCACTCAGCCTTCAGTAGTTGTAGAATGTGGGCTCAGTATTTGTGGTGCATGGTCTTAGTTGCTCCAGACCAGGTAGCATTTGTTTTGGGCTAAGATTCGAACCCATGACCCCTGCATTAGCAGGCATATTCTTAACCACTGGACTACTAGTCAAGTCCCATTCACTTGTTTCTAATTATGTGTATTTGGTTAAGAAAGTAACACTATATTTACTGCTGGGAATGTATGTATATGCCTTTGTTTTTCAGCTGTATGAATAAACTTTCTGTATATGATTGAGAATAATTTTCTTCTACCCTTAAAGGAAAATAGTCTGTTAATGATAATAATATATCAATAAGTTATTCTTAATTGAGCCCTATATGTCAAATTCTCTGGAAGCATCTTACATACATTATTTCCTTGATTACCTCTATAAATATATGTAAATCATGTATTCATATTTATCCAATCATTTCTTTAACACTGGAAGCAGATTTCAAACATACTTCTTGTCACTAACATGTAGTTGATGGATGAGTTTCAGATGATAATGAACTTTTAAAAGTTGAACATCTTTTAAAACTTTTTAAAAGATGAACTTTTAAAAATTCTAGTGTGTGAGTGTCAATGTGTATTTCATCAGATTTTCAGTGGAGACTATTACTCACTGCCCCTCATCCAAATGGTTAAAAATTGCTGCTCTGTAAGTACTGATTCAAATCCTTTTTGGAAAGGAGCAGAGTTCATTAAATGCACTAACATGAAATAATCTATCAAGATTTATCAAGAGGGCTTTACCTTCATGCAAATTTGTAGCCTGTTTAAGGGGTTTTGGGAAGAAGAGCAACTAAATCCTTCTTCCATATTTAAGTCAGACCTGAGTCATTAACAAATTCCCAGTGGGAAGTTTATAGCACATGTTTAATTATGATAGGATTCTAAAGTCAATCCAGGGGCTGATAAGGTTCTGTTCTTTTTCCAAATCTTAAACCACAATCTTTGGTGTTTCAAAACAAGGGCTCTTGTGCAATCCTTGAAATGATTTTATTCCTTCGTGGCTCAGTCAGTAAAGCTGGAGATCTGGGTTCAATCCCTGGGTCAGGAAGATTCCCCAGAGGACATGGCAATCCACTCTAGTATTCTTGCCTGGTGAATCCCGTGGACAAAGAAGACTGGTGGGCTACAGTCCATGAGGTCACAAAGAGTTAAAATTACATTCCTCGTGTCAACTGAAAATTGACATTTGTGATCTACCTCTACAAGGATTAAATCATGTACTGCTGTAGCTGCTGACCTTCAATATCCCCTGAAAGGAGTTCAGCGTGGAGAGCAGAAATAAGGCACTCTGTGCTCAGGCAAAAACTGTCAAGACAAGTCTTCAGATGGTTAGGTATTTTCAAGAGCCAATTTTATGAGCCCAGATCTTGTATCTCCCCATAACTATAAAGCAAATAAAATCCTTCATGGTGACGACTATTCCTCATGACTGCCAAAGCTTCATAAGACTAGCAGAAATCTTCCAGAAAAACAAATGCTTGATTGTATATATTCCTCCTCCACCAAAATCACATATATACTGACCTTTCCCCCATTGCCTCTTTGGAGCAGCTTCTCAGAGCTATCTGAGATGTTGTCTTCCAGTCTGCAGTCCTCAGTTTGCCCCAAGTAAAACTTAGCTCACAACTCTCACATTGTGCAATTAAAAAAATATATATTGTATTTCTCTTTGCATCTGGCTGCACCAGGTCTTAGCTGTGTCACACGGCATCTTCATTGCAGCACACGGGCTTCTCTCTAGCTGTGGCACACAGGCTGAGTTGCCTTACAGCACTTAGTTCCCTGACCAGAGAGTGAATCTGCATCCCCTGCATTGCAAGGGAGATTCCTAACCACTGGACCACCGGGGAAGTCCCTATGCAATTTTTTTAAGTTGACATAAGCTTGCTGTGAGGATGAAGTCTGGCATACCATAAGAATTCAATGAACATTATTACTATTATTCATTTTAAAACCAGTTTTTGTTTATTTATTTTTGACTGCTCTGGGTCTTGCTTGCTGCTGGCCAGCTTTATCTAGTTGTGGCTAGTGGGGTCTACTTTTCATTGCAGTTTGGGGGCTCCTCTTCATGGTGTGGCTTCTCTTGTTGAAGGATATGGGCTCTAACGCACTCAGCCTTCAGTAGTTGTAGAATGTGGGCTCAGTATTTGTGGTGCATGGTCTTAGTTGCTCCAGACCAGGTAGCATTTGTTTTGGGCTAAGATTCGAACCCATGACCCCTGCATTAGCAGGCATATTCTTAACCACTGGACTACTAGTCAAGTCCCATTCACTTGTTTCTAATTATGTGTATTTGGTTAAGAAAGTAACACTATATTTACTGCTGGGAATGTATGTATATGCCTTTGTTTTTCAGCTGTATGAATAAACTTTCTGTATATGATTGAGAATAATTTTCTTCTACCCTTAAAGGAAAATAGTCTGTTAATGATAATAATATATCAATAAGTTATTCTTAATTGAGCCCTATATGTCAAATTCTCTGGAAGCATCTTACATACATTATTTCCTTGATTACCTCTATAAATATATGTAAATCATGTATTCATATTTATCCAATCATTTCTTTAACACTGGAAGCAGATTTCAAACATACTTCTTGTCACTAACATGTAGTTGATGGATGAGTTTCAGATGATAATGAACTTTTAAAAGTTGAACATCTTTTAAAACTTTTTAAAAGATGAACTTTTAAAAATTCTAGTGTGTGAGTGTCAATGTGTATTTCATCAGATTTTCAGTGGAGACTATTACTCACTGCCCCTCATCCAAATGGTTAAAAATTGCTGCTCTGTAAGTACTGATTCAAATCCTTTTTGGAAAGGAGCAGAGTTCATTAAATGCACTAACATGAAATAATCTATCAAGATTTATCAAGAGGGCTTTACCTTCATGCAAATTTGTAGCCTGTTTAAGGGGTTTTGGGAAGAAGAGCAACTAAATCCTTCTTCCATATTTAAGTCAGACCTGAGTCATTAACAAATTCCCAGTGGGAAGTTTATAGCACATGTTTAATTATGATAGGATTCTAAAGTCAATCCAGGGGCTGATAAGGTTCTGTTCTTTTTCCAAATCTTAAACCACAATCTTTGGTGTTTCAAAACAAGGGCTCTTGTGCAATCCTTGAAATGATTTTATTCCTTCGTGGCTCAGTCAGTAAAGCTGGAGATCTGGGTTCAATCCCTGGGTCAGGAAGATTCCCCAGAGGAGGACATGGCAATCCACTCTAGTATTCTTGCCTGGTGAATCCCGTGGACAAAGAAGACTGGTGGGCTACAGTCCATGAGGTCACAAAGAGTTAAACACGACTTAGTGACTAAACAACAAGAATGAATGGACTGAGTGGGAAGGACAAGAAACTGGGGTCCATGAATTGTGTACTTCCAATTGTGCTGTTTTGGCCATTAACAACCTTAGGGTATGTCTAAGATTCAGCTGATTTTATTTTCAGGAGATAAAATACACCAAATCATTCAGCACACAGGCACCTTTAATGAGTTGGGATAATTTCGCCTCTTAGCTTACATGTGAAAATCAATAGAAAATCTCACCGTTCATCTTTCAGTCACATCTGGGCACATTGGAAGTTGGGATGCAAAGTTTATTTGTGGTTTTATCATATATAATAAAGATCTTGTAATGGTATTTTTGCTGTCCCCTTTGCTAGAACTGAAAAATTTTAATAGGATCTAAAATATCCCCTGCTTGACCTATTATTGTCAAAGAACAATCAAGATGCTATGTTTAAAACTGACTTTAAAACAGAACAACAATTCATTTGCTAAGCAATATTGAAGGAAACGCAGACTTCTCAGTAGTTTCTAGTAAAATAGTTGTTAGACTGTACAAGTACAAACTTAAAGCATAGGCATAACAGGGAGAGTGCTCAAGTTTTTTCACTTTTCAGGCAAAGTAACATAAATCTTTTAATCTGGTTACCTTTAGACATGATCCCTTTAAAAAAACGATTAGTATATGCCTATACATAATTTTAATTTAAAACTATATGTTCACTAATTTCATGTAACACATGAATTTCCAACTATTTTATACTACCAAGCATCTGTTAGTATAAAATTCATAAAGTATAGTATAGAATTCATAAAGCACCTATCTGTTTTAAGTATTTATTTGAAACATGATTTGGTTAATAGCAAATATCAATATATCTTTAAAAACTGAGGGAATTTATATTATGCTGTATTGGTATAAAGACAGAACCTAGAGATTAAAAATGCTTGAACTGATTACATTTTATTGTTTACACATTGTCTAAGTGACACATAATATACATACTCTTGACTTTCAGCTTCTCATCAGTTTTTTTCCTCGTATTTTACAGAGATTATATAATGTTTGATATTTAGATTGCTCATTTTATGTAAGACTACGGTTAGCTATAGGTTAGTAAAAAATATGGTAGCCTGACCGCATACGCTAAGTTTTGAATCTGCTTATAACGACATGTAAAAGTGCACCCTGCTAGGAACTCTACTATTCATGCTGAGGTTTAAACACTGGAATCGCATTCCCAGTGGATTTTCACTTTCACAAGTACTTAATGCAGCTTTAGGTGTCTCAGGGGCAAACTGAACTGGCCACTGAATATCCTTTTTAAGGGGAGTTAACAATGGCTTAGTTCTACCTCTCTTGAAATACAGGATTCATGCTTTTCTCTCTTAAAATTTAGTGTTCCTAGAGGCAGTTGGGAACATTAGAGAATGAGACTGTATTTATCCATCCCAAGCTAGGTACAATGTAGGTGAGTGCAATCCAGTATTCCCTGCAGTGCTTTGTCAAAGCTTTTTTAACCCTACGCTGAAAGGAAAACCACTTCAGAGTGAGGTTACAATGGAAACTCCAAACCTATTAAAAACTTGGGCCTTTACATTGGTGCAGGCTTTTGATTATAAAAAATTTCTATGTACTTTTGAGGATGTGCACCTCTGTACTAGAGGTTATATTGTGAACCCTGGACTTGTTACAGGTGCAGCCAATTCTAGGATTAGAACTCAGACCTTAGATCCTTTCTTTTTTGAAAGTACTGTGATTTTATTTTGGGCTAGAAGAGTTATGGGCCAAACCAACTCAAGTTAAGCTCATGGAGTACACGTATAAATGGCACAGAGCTTCCATAAAATGTAGAAAAGATCTAAAGTATCTCATACTAAATCACATGCACATACATGCATATGCATAAACAGACCATACAGAAGAAATCATGGTAGAATTATGCTTTGATAATCTGGAGATTAAAAAGCCCACTTAGAATATATTAAGGAAAACCTAGGGTAACAAAAAACTACAAATCTCAATGAATTTGAACAAATACTGCTTAGTTCTTTCTCACAGGCACCCTGGAGAGCCTGCAAGAATCAGTCTTTCATTCTTAGTGATCCAAGTTTCTTAACATCTCAGCACAAAAGTATTCTCCTTTATTTCCATGGCAAGGGAAGAAATAGCTTACAGTCTCACATGGCTAAATAAATACATTTATTTGGAAATGACACATCACTTCCACTCACGTTTCACTGGCCAAACAGTGTCATTGGGGGTGTGGAATTAAAATGACCACCCGTCCCATCCCCACCATAAACTGAAGGAGGAAAACCAGAAATACACGTGAGTCACTCAAAAGTCTACCACATAGGAGATGATAAGAGTTGTAGTTGGGAAATCCATGAACTCTTTAACTATCTTGAACAGGTATTGCTAAATTAATAAATATACCGAATTTTGATTAAAGGGGATTTTCAGAAATTATTGTCAATGATTTCTTTATAAAAATCAATGATTTTTGTAAAAACCACACAAATATGCATATTTATAAAGTACTGCTTCATTAAATATTCAAATGGCATTTCAATATTTAAACAAAATCCATAGACTAATTTCATTATTGTCACAGACAGAATATTATATTCCTTGAAAAGTGTTCAATAAGATTGATTTGTGTTCTCTGTAAAATGTAGTCTCCACTGACCACTTGCCAGGTTGGGTTACAAGAGCCTTTCAAACCACAAACTGTGCTGTGGTCTTTCCGATGCAATGTCTGGAATGCTCACCCTAAGCTTTGAAACACTATGAAATATCAATGGCCAGTTCACAGCCAATACCTACCCGGGTGGAGGCACTTTGCTGCCAATCGTTTGAAGTAGCTATTAGTGTAAATCAAAGGTTTAGTGTGTTCTTATTTTTTCCCCTTTGCCCTTCTAGAATATTCATCAACAAATTGTATATCTCTGCATCTACTGAGAAAATATCACCCCCTGATAAACCTTTAGCTATCATAATTTAATCCCCCCTTTTAAATAAACCCCATCAATACCATTCATTATTAATGAAAGGTAAGATGATTCCTGGATGAAGTTTTAGTTCAGGCTGCAAATCGATACTTCTGACCATGTCTGTTTCATTATTGACAGCGTCTACCCACATTTACTCCTATAATTAAGTTTTAGTTCAACTTCTAACTTTTCTCAAGTGTTTGAAATGGCTATATGGTGTTCTTAATTTCAGCTGCTGTTTCATCTTTCTCAGTAGGTGCCTATTTTATTGTTAAAGGTCATACTCATTTGTCTGCTCCAACAAAGGCAGCTCTTAAAGTTGGCTGTGGTTTTGACAGACAGTGGTCCCTATAAGTGATGGCCTTAAGGACAGAGCTGGCACTGGGAGACAGTCACCACAGCAAGGGGAATAACAGATAACAAATCATGCCACTATTTTTCCTCCTGGCGTGATTGACGACAGCACAGCGGGTATAACTTTTCAATGTCCTCAGATTAAAAACCCCTCAAACAAATGAGTTCTGAAAATACTGTCCAGAGGCGTTAAAGGGAATTGTTGGACTCAAAATACCTTTAAAAAATAGGGCTTAAAAAAATACACAATTTATAACCACTCAGTGCAACCATCTAATTTTCAGTGATACTTTCAATTTTATACACACAAAGCTCAGCTATGAGTTTGAGGGACAGTTGTGTCAATGATGAAAAGCTTTTCAGATAGAAGTATGCAGTGTTCTGCAAGTTACAGCAAGTGGCATTCTAACATGGAAATTTGGTGTTTGCCAAAGCATCATATGCATTTCAGTGGATCACAGCTTATTTTTAAAAAGTATTGTTGGTGTGATCTATTAATTATTTTCTAAGTGAATGGTCCAAATAGAGATAATCAAATGACCAAGCTCTCCCTAATGTTAAATAAATCTCCGTATTTTCCTGGTTTATCACTAGCATACCTAATGATAGTGCAAAATAACATTGACATATATACACTAACAAGTATAAAATAGATAGCTAGTGGGAAGCTGCTGTATAGCACCAGGAGCTCAGCTCTGTGCTCTGTGATGACCTAGAGGGATGGAATGGGAGAATGGAAGACAGGCTCAAGAGGGAGGGGATATATGTATACATATGGCTGATTCATGATATTGTACAGTAGAAATAGACATAATGAAAAGCAATTATATTCCAATAAAATAAATAAATGAAAACAACAAAAATATGAGCTCCATTTTTTCTGACATGTTACATTGTCATATAATTATTTGATTCACTGAAAAAATATATAAATTCTATACTTCTGATTAAAAATGTAATTACCTGTATACCTATTGGTGAGTATATAACATGACAGTCCTAAGTTTGTATGAACATAAAATATTATGTATATAACTTTTATGTATGTAAACCATGGGAAAAGAATAACAGTTATCTGGAAATTTCAGTCATTTTACTAGCTTTTGTCTGAGCAACTTGCTGTAAACAGTGATCACAGGCTTCTCTCCTCAAAAGATTGATTCAGCAATTTTGAAATGAAGCTTGAAATCTATGCTGATATGGTTTTAGGTGGTCTAGATATGACTTGATCTAGCTATAATTGGGGAGCCAGGTTAGGTACATCAGACTTTGGATCATCAGTCAAGTCATGTGGTTTTGTACAGAAGCACTGGCTTTGAAGCCAGGTGGACAAAGATTTGAATTTTGTTACCGATTCTTATTGGCTATATAAACTGACAGGTTACTTAACCTCTCAGGGCCTCAGTTTTATGGACAGTAATGCATAAATAGCAAATCATACCTTGGAGGAGTATTGGGAAATAAATGAAATTGTTGAATGAATGCAAGTGGTCTTTGTCTGCTAATGTGCTGAGTCGCTTCAGCCATGTCCAACTTTTTGTGACCCCATGGACTGTAGCCCGCCAGGCTCCTCTGCCCTTGGGATTCTCCAGGAAAGAATACTGGAGTGGGCTGCCCCTCCTTCAGGGAATCTTCTGACCCAGGGATCAAACCTGCATCTCCTGCATTGCAAGCGGATTCTTTACCACTGAGCCACTGAAGAAGCCTGCAAGTGGTCTTTACTTGCTACTAATACAACTGAAAGTCTTAAAACAACACAATCCAGGAACTTGATTTAAAATAAACTTTTTAAGAAGGTAAAAGAACTCTCCTGTCTCTCCATGCCCACACCCCAAAGGCTGTGGGTCTTTCCAAGGCACCTTAGAAGCTACCTGGATGCATAGATGCAGTCATCAATCCTCAGTTACAAAAGTAAGTGATGGAAAAAAAAGTAAGTGCTGAGATAACCTTGACATTTAACCTAAGACCTAAACTAAGTCTAGTTGTTCAGATATTAGCCACTTTTCCAAATTTTGTCCTTTTCTTTAGTTTCAAAGCAAACTCACGCCCCGGGCAACTAATCTTTCAACATATATACTGCGTCCATCCGCTACACCAAGGCTCCAAATTTTCTCCTTAAAGGATTCAGTGAACCATGCTCTCTGTGGACAGGGAGCCTTTCTATATTAGAAGAGAATTTGCTTTCCTCACCTCACACCTCATTGTGCCTGGGGCTTCCCAGGTGGCACTAGTGGTAAAGAACCTGCTTGCCAATCCAGGAAATGTAAGAGACACAGGTTCAATCCCTGGATGGGGAAGATCCCCTGGAGAAGGAAATGGCAATTCACTCCATTCTCCTGATATTCTTGCCTGGAGAGGAGTGGGACAGAGGAGCCTAGGGGCTACAGTCCATAAGGTGGCAAACAGTGGGACATGACTGAGGCAACTTAGTACACATTTGACACCTCCAACTTTTTAATCATTTTTGTCAAGATACTCCAATTTCCAGCAGTACTTCCATTTCCTCATCTTTAAAATGACAATAATAACAAGCTTACCCAATGGAATAAGGATTAAACAAGCTAATATATGTGAACTATTAAAAAAAAATCTGGCACATGGAAGTGACTTGCCCAAGGTCACACTTCTGAAAAATGTTTGTTGAATTTGGACCCAGGTGCTGGAGTCCAGGCATTGCAACACTGCTCTTACTCAGATTGTTTATAATACCTTCTTCTTACCCAACAGTGTAAGTTCAACCAGAGAGAGAGCAAGTATTAAAATATCTGAAGTTATGTTATTAGACTTGTATCAATACAAGGAGATAAGGAAACATTTCAAGATAAAATGAAAAACTGTACACTATTTTAAAATTATTTTTCATAAAAATAGAAAATAATAAAGAATCTCACCTTTTCTTTTTTTTTTTCCACTTCCCCTAATTTTCCACCACAATGGCCAGTACTGCTATCAGATTCCTGAGTCCTTTCAAGAGCTATTTCAAACTATGGAACATACATGTGTGTAGATATCATCCTACTAAGTCTAATATATTATTCTATATTCACTCTTCTGCCTTCTCTCTTGCTCTTGATTCTATTACATTACTTATTATACAATTATGATATTTTTTAAAGTAAAAGTAAATATAATAAAAAATGTATCTCCTTCAATCTTTTAGAAGTGATGACAAAAGTTACATGATTAAGAAATTGTCTTTACCCACTTTCACCACTACTATTCAACATAGTTTTGGAAGTTTTGGTCACAGCAATCAGAGCAGAAAAAGAAATAAAAGGAATCCAAATTGGAAAAGAAGAAGTGACACTCTCACTGTTTGCAGATGACATGATCCTCTACATAGAAAACCCTAAAGACTCCACCAGAAAATTACTAGAGCTAATCAATGATAGTAAAGTTGCAGGATATAAAATCAACACACAGAAATCCTTTGCATTGCTATACACTAATAATGAGAAAATAGAAAGAGAAAGTAAGGAAGCAGTTCCATTCACCATTGCAATGAAAAGAATAAAATACTTAGGAATATATCTACCTAAAGAAACTAAAGACCTATATATAGAAAACCATAAAACACTGGTGAAAGAAATCAAAGAGGACACTAATAGATGGAGAAATATACCATGTTCATGGATTGGAAGAATCAATATAGTGAAAATGAGCATACTACCCAAAGCAATCTATAGATTCAATGCTGCTGCTGTGTCGCTTCAGTCGTGTCTGACTTTGTGTGACCCAATAGATGGCAGCCCACCAGGCTCCGCTGTCCCTGGGCTTCTCCAGGCAAGAATACTGCAATCTCTATGAAACTACCAACGGTATTTTTTCACAGAGCTAGAACAAATAATTTCACAATTTGTATGGAAATACAAAAACCCTTGAATAGCCAAAGCAATCTTGAGAAAGAAGAATGGAACTGGAGGAATCAACCTGCCTGACTTCAGGCTCTACTACAAAGCCACAGTCATCAAGACAGTATGGTACTGGCACAAAGACAGAAATATAGATCAATGGAACAAAATAGAAAGCCCAGAGATAAATCCATGCACCTATGGACACCTTATCTTTGACAAAGGAGGCAAGAATATACAATGGAGAAAAGACAATCTCTTTAACAAGTGGTGCTGGGAAAACAGGTCAACCACTTGTAAAAAATGAAACTAGGTCACTTTCTAACATCATACACAAAAATAAACTCAAAATGGGTTAAAGACCTAAACGTAAGACCAGAAACTATAAAACTCCTAGAGGAGAACATAGGCAAAGCACTCTCTGACATAAATCACAGCAGGATCCTCTATGACCCACCTCCCAGAATATTGGAAATAAAAGCAAAAATAAACAATTGGGACCTAATTAAAATTAAAAGCTTCTCCACAACAAAGGAAACTATAAGCAAGGTGAAAAGACAGCTTTCAGAATAGGAGAAAATAATAGCAAATGAAGCAACTGACAAAGAATTACTCTCGAATGTATACAAGCAACTTATACAGCTCAATTCCAGAAAAATAAACAACCCAATCAAAAAATGGGCCAAAGAACTAAACAGACATTTCTCTAAAGAAGACATACAGATGGCTAACAAACACATGAAAAGATGCTCAACATCACTCATTATCAGAGAAATGCAAATCAAAACCACTATGAGGTACCAATTCACACCAGTCAGAATGGCTGCTATCCAAAAGTCTACAAGCAAGAAATACTGGAGTGTGTGGAAAAAAGGGAACCCTCTTACACTGTTGGTGGGAATGCAAACTAGTACAGCCACTATGGAGAACAGTGTGGAGATTCCTTTAAAAACTGGAAATAGAACTGCCATATGACCCAGCAATCCCACTGCTGGGCATACACACCAAGGAAACCAGAATTGAAAGAGACACATGTACCCCAATGTTCATCGCCACACTGTTTATAATGGCCAGGACATGGAAGCAAGCTAGATGTCCATCAGCAGATGAATGGATAAGAAAGCTGTGGTACGTATACACAATGGAATATTACTCAGCCATTAAAAAGAACACATTTGAATCAGTTCTAATGAGGTGGATGAAACTGGAGCCTATTATACAGAGTGAAGTAAGCCAGAAAGAAAAACACCAATACAGTATACTAATGCATATATATGGAATTTAGAAAGATGGTAACAATAACTCTATACGAGACAGCAAAAGAGACACAGATGTATAGAATAGTCTTTTGGACTCTGTGGGAGAGGGCGAGGGTGGGATGATTTGGGAGAATGACATTGAAACTTATATAATATCATATGTGAAACGAATTGCCAGTCCAGGTTCGACACATGATACAGGATGCTCGGGGCTAGTGCACTGGGGTGACCCAGAGGGATGGGTTGGGGAAGGATGTGGGAGGAGGGTTCAAGAATGGGAACTCGTGTGCACCCGTGGCGGATTCATGTTGATGTATGGCAAAGCCAATACAATATTATAAAGTAACTAGCCTCCAATTAAAATAAATAAATTTATATTAAAATTTTTAAATAAAAAGTTAAAAGAAAGAAATGATGTGACCCCCATTGATAGGGAGCAGCCCAGAAATGTCCTGAAGTGGGACGAGACTAGAGGCAGATGGATCAGTTAGACTGTTACGAGAGTTGAGGGCCTAAGGAGGAGAGGGAAAGAAAAAAACGTTATTTCATCAAAATAGCATCTTCCAGTGTGTTTGGTGGTGGTGGTTTAGTCATTAAGTCGTGTCTGACTCTTTTCGACCCCATGGACTGTAGCCTATCAGGCTTCTCTGTCCATGGGATTTTCCAGGCAAGAACACTGGAGCGGGTTGCCATTTCCTTCTCCAGGGGATCTTCCCCATCCGGGATCAAACCTGGATTTCCTGCATTGCACGTGGATTCTTTACCAACTGAGCTACCAGGGAAGTCATTCCAATGGATTTACGGTTATGTTATAGGAAGCTCAAAAAATTAGAGTAATTAGATATGTCAAGTATAAATGTTCCTTCTAACTTTGTTGACATTTTGGATAATTTCAAATGTTTTCAAAGCCCTCTTTGAAGATCAGTGAACCTCAGTATCCTCTACTCATGAGAAAATCTAGATGCCAGGTTCATGCTACAGGAAACCTTGATACTGAACTGGGCTGGGAAAGGAGCAAAGAGCTTGCCTAGATGGAGACAAATTCCTGCCTGGACGTTGCAGGCTCTGAAGCAGCTCCAGAAAGAAGCAAGTGTGGCAGGCAGTCAGGGGAGGAAGCTGGATCCACCCTCTGCCTGGATCACCTTTCCTTTAAATGGCTCCTGTGTGGCCTTTTCCTATCTCTGTACACTATTGTGTGTATTCTGTATATTCTGGGTAGTTACATGTAGGATCAGTAGTTTCAGGTCTTCATATGTTATATATTGTACAGTATATATTATATACGATATACATATGTTGGCTGTGCTGGGTTTTCATTGCTGTATGTGGGCTTTCTCTAGTTGCAGCGATCATGGGCTACTCTCCAGTTGCAGTGTGTGAGCTTCTCATTGAGGTGTTTTCTCTTGTTGCAGAACATGGGTTCTAGGGTACTCAGGTTTCAATAGCTGTGGCTCGCAGGCTCTAGAGCATAGACTCAGTAGTTGTGCTTGGGCTTAGTTGCCCCACAGCAAGTGAAATCTTCCCAGACTAGGGATCAATTCCGTGTCCTCTGCGTTGGTAGGTGGCTTCTTAACCACTGGGCCACCAGGGAAGTCCAGGTTTCAGGTCTTTGGATGATTCTAAAGAGCTTAAGACCAAAGCCATCGGGGATTAACAAGTCATGGATGTCAAGTCTACTTATGTGGTAAGGAGGAAAGAGCCTTTGCAGTGTTTATTGGAAGTACTTAGTTGATGGCTGTATTATTTTTCTTATACACCGTGATAGTCTTAACTTTTTTGTGTTCTAAATTTAGAAACCTTTTGTTTAAAAAACTTATCCAAGAGGATTATTCCTATCACAGACGAACTTTGTCACCAAAGAGGAATCATGTCAAACTCTTGTTCTTTTAAAGCAAAGCAAGGCGGGGAGCTGCTGCAGGCTCCGCGGCGGCGGCGGCAATGGAGGCTGCGGGGGCGGCGGCGTGAGTGGCCGGGCTTGGAGTGGGGCAGGCAGCCGAGCCCGGCCCGGGAGCCCAGGCAGCAAACGTGCGGGGTACCTAGGCCCCTCATGCTGGACTCCACAGTCCCTGGGCCGCCTGATCTCTGCACGGGTATATGGGATGAAAGCAGGACCCTCGGGAGCTGCTGCAGGCACCTACCTGCCCCCTGCAGCAGGTGTTCCAGGCACCTCGCCGGCCTGGCATTGGCACTGTGGGGAAACCAATCAAGCTCCTGGCCAATTACTTTGAAGTGGACATCCCTAAGATGGACCTCTATCACTACGAAGTGGATATCAAGCCAGATAAGTGTCCTCGCAGAGTCAACCGGGAAGTGGTGGGACACATGGTCCAGCATTTCAAGCCTCAGATATTTGGTGACCGCAAGCCCGTGTATGATGGAAAGAACATTTACACTGTCACAGCACTGCCCATCGACAATGAACGGGTTGACTTTGAGGTGGCAATCCCTGGGGAAGGGAAGGATCGAATCTTCAAGGTCTCCATCAAGGGGCTGGCCATTGTGAGCTGGCACATGCTGCATGAAGCCTTGGTCAGTGGCCAGATCCCTGTTCCCTGGAGTCTGTACAAGCCCTGGATGTAGCCATGAGGCACCTGTCATCCATGAGGTACACCCCTGTGGGCCGCTCCTTCTCACCGCCTGAGGGCTACTACCACCCGCTGGGGGCTGGGCGCGAGGTCTGGCTCGGCTTTCACCAGTCTGTGCGCCCTGCCATGTGGAAGATGATGTTCAACATTGATGTCTCAGCCACTGCCTTCTACAAGGCACAGCCAGTGACTGAGTTCATGTGTGAGGTGCTCGACATCAGAAACATAGACGAGCAGCCCAAGGCCCTCACGGACTCTCAGCCTGTGCGCTTCACCGTGGAGATCAAGGGCCTGAAGATGGAAGTGACCCACTGTGGACAAATGAGGAGGAAATACCGCATGTGTAATGTTACCCACCACCCTGCCAGTCATCAGACGTTTCCTCTGCAGCTGGAGAGTGGACAGACTGTGGAGTGCACAGTGGCCCAGTATTTCAAGCAGAAATATAACCTGCAGCTCAAGTATCCCCACCTGCCTTGCCTGCAAGTTGGCCAGGAACAAAAGCATACCTACCTGCCCCTAGAGGAACATTGAAAGGTGCTCAAGACTGATTCAAGGGCTCCAGAGGCAGCGGCTCTGGAGGTCTGAGTCGCATCACCGACTCCCTGTGGAGGTTCCTAGACCTGACGCTCCTGGAGCAGTAGAGGGCCTCACCCCGCAATAGAGACCTGCTGGGTCTCTGTTCATCCCGCGAGATCTCGCGTTAACCTCGGCTACTGGAAACATGGCTGCAGCGAGAGAACCCACGATGGAGAGAACTGTGAAATCTGTTCCTGTGAAGAGGGAAAAGAAAGAAAACGAACAAATCCGTAAACTCTTCATTGGTGGCTTGAGCTCTGAGACCACAGAAGAAAGTCTGAAGAACTACTACCAGCAGTGGGGAGAACTCACAGACTGTGTGGTCATAAGGGGTCTTGCCAGTCAAAAATCAAGAGGGTTTGGTTTTGTTACTTTCTCCTCCGTGGCTGAGGTGGATGCAGCCATGGCGGCCAGACCTCATTCCATTGATGGGAGAGCGGTTGACCCCAAACTTGCTGTTGCGAGAGAGCAATCTGAAAAACAGGGGTCGCTTGTCACTGTGAAGAAGCTGTTCTTTGGTGGAATTAAGGAAGATACTGAGGAGCATCATCTGAGAGAGTACTTTGAGAAATATGGAAAAATCGATGCCATTGAGATCATTACTGATAGGCAGTCAGGCAAGAAAAGAGGCTTTGGATTTGTGGCTTGTGATGACTATGATCCCGTGGATAAGATAGTGTTGCAGAAATACCATGCCATCAGTGGCCGTCGTGTAGAAGTCGGGAAGGCTTTGTCGAGACAGGAAATGCAGGAAATTCAAGGTTCTAGGAGTAGAAAAGGAGGCCCTTTTGGTTTTAGTGTTTCTTCTAGTGGGGGTGGAAATTTTGGACGAGGGCCAGGAACTAAATTTAGAGGAGAAGCTGATGGATATGGAAATAGTCCCGGATCTAGGGATGGCTGTCATGGGTATGGAGGACCTGGAGGTGGGAATTTTGGAGGTTACCCTTGTTATGGAGGTGGGAATTTTGGAGGTTACCCTTGTTATGGAGGTGGGAATTTTGGAGGTTACCCTTGTTATGGAGGAGGAGGTGGAGAATATGGTGGTCGAGGTCCTGCATATGGCAACCAACGGGAATTCTCTGGAGGTGGTTATGGCAATAATTTTGGAAATTACGACCAGCAACCTTCTAATTATGGTCCAATGAGGAATGGAATCTTTGGTGTTGGCAGGAACATAGCAGCCCCATACGGTGGAGAAAATTATGGCCCAGGAGGCAATGGAGGAAGTGAGGGCTATGGAGGGGGAAATGAATATTGAGCTTCTTCCTGTTTGCCCTGGGCTTCACTGTCTGAATAGCAGAGGATGAGCCCCCAGACATAACAGAACAGTTTCAGGTTATTGAAATAAAGACATTAAGAAAACTCTTATCTCAGCCATGAATAAATATTTAGTGATGTGTCAGAAGACCTCAGAGCAGGTTCAAAGAGTCATTTTTGTGAATGGACTGCATTATTTAAGAACATTACCTTCCTGTGGAGGAAAAATTGTGAAAAAAAACAAAAAACCAAAAAACTGACTTTGAGAGTTTCCTAGCTTCTTAATCGTTTCTTTCTAGTGAATGTAGAAGTATTCCTTCTTTGATAATGTTAAATGTGTAAGTTTCAGGTGACATGTGAAACCTTTAATGGTTTTCTCTCAAAGTTTTGAAACTATTAGCCAGAATCAGCACAATAGACAGAATGTTGTTCCTTTAAAACTTTGTGTCTGTAGAGTTAAGAAGCAGTTGTACTTTTATGATTTAATAAAATAATTCTAAAAGAAAAAATAAAGCAATGCAAGTTAGTTAAGAT
This sequence comes from Oreotragus oreotragus, assembly GCA_006410675.1. Taxonomy (NCBI): domain Eukaryota; kingdom Metazoa; phylum Chordata; class Mammalia; order Artiodactyla; family Bovidae; genus Oreotragus; species Oreotragus oreotragus. Next base: position 90,635 of record SJYX01015394.1, read on the forward strand.
TTTCTTTATTATTATAGCATAATCCATCCTTTCCCCCTTGAATAGTTATCAGGACAGAAATAATGTCTTTCTAATTTTGTTTATTTTCTCTTTTAACATTTGTTTCTTGGAAAGTACAAGGGAACACTTAGAATGCATTGTATGCTTTAATTCAGTATTAACTGGTCAGAAGGCAGATAATGGAGAATCTGAATTGGTTTTCAGTTTCTCTTTCTTCCTCTGCAATGCAAATATAATACTTTGCCAGAAATAAAACTCTGTGATGAAATGAAAATGGAAAAGGAGGGATAAATATAGGAATAGTCTGTGTTACACAACCATCATATTCCTAGAAAGAAAAATAAGTTAAATGTGAAAATAGCAAGTTCATGACAGATTTTACAGAACATACTTCCATTTCCATTCAAACAGCAATAGAAAAGGGGGAAAATACCTCTTTAAGACCAGGATTATAAGCCCAGTTTTCCTTCTAGTATACCATGGCATTTTATTCCTTCATGCATTTTTAGTCTTACTGTTTCAGTTCAGTTCAGTTGCCTAGTCATGTCTGACTCTTTGCAACCCCATAGACTGCAGCACACCAAGCTTCCCTATCCATCACTACCTCCTGGAGCTTACTCAAACTCATGTCCATTGAGTCAGTGATGCCGGCTCATCCTCTGTCATCCCCTTCTTCTCCCTCCCTCAGTCTTTCCCAGCATCAAGGTCTTTGCCAGTGAGTCAGTTCTTCACATCAGTGGCCAAAGTATTGGAGTTTCGGCTTCAGCATCAGTCCTTCCAATGAATATTCAGGACTGATTTTCTTTAGGATTGACTGGTTGGATCTCCTTACAGTCCAAGGGACTCTCAAGATCTTCTCCAACACTACAGTTCAAGAGCATCAATTCTTCAGCCCTCAGCTTTCTTTATAGTCCAACTCTCACATCCATATATTACTACTGGAAAAAACCATAGCTTTGGCTATACGGACCTTTGTTGGCAAAGCAGTGTCTCTGCTTTTTAATATGCTGTCTAGGTTGGTCATAGCTTTTCTTCCAAGGAGCAAGCATCTTTTAATTTCATGGCTTCAGTCACCATCTGCAGTGATTTTTGGAAACCTCAAAAATAAAGTCTGTCACTGTTTCCATTGTTTCCCTATCTGTTTGCCATGAAGTGATGGGACTGGATTCCATGATCTTAGTTTTCTGATATTTAGTTTTAAGTCAAATTTTTCACGCTCCTCATTCACTTTCATTAAGAGGCTCTTTAGTTCTTCTTCTCTTTCTGCCATAAGGGTGGTGTCATATGCATGTCTGTGCTTATTGATATTTCGCCCGGCATTCTTGATTTCAGCTTGTGCTTCTCCAGTCCGCATTTCGCATGACGTACTCTGCATATATGTTAATAAGTAAGGTGACAATATATAGCTTTGAAGTATTCCTTTCCCAAATTGGAACCAGTCTGTTGTTTCGTGTTCAGTTCTTTTTTTTTTTTTGTATTTATTTATTTTTTTACACGAACTCCCAAACATGAACCCCCCTCCCACCTCCCACCCCACATCATCCCTCCAGATCATCCCCATACACCAGCCCCAAGCATCCTGCATCCTGCATTGAACATAGACTGGCAATTCATTTCTTACATGATAGTATACATATTTCAATGCTGTTCTCCCAAATCATCCCACCCTCTCCCTCTCCCTCTCCTTCTCCCTCAGAGTCCATATGTCCGCTCTACACATCTGTATCTCTTTTGCTGTCTTGCATACAGGGTCCTCATTACCATCTTTCTAAATTCCATATATATGTGTTAGTATACTGTATTGGTGTTTTTCTTTCTGGCTTACTTCACTCTGTATAATTGGTTCCAGTTTCATCCATCTTATTAGAACTGATTCAAATGTATTCTTTTTAATGGCTGAGTAATACTCCATTGTGTATATGTACCACAACTTTCTTATCCATTCATCCGCTGATGGACATCGTGTTCAGTTCTAACTGTTGCTTCTTGACCTGCATTTCTCAGAAGGCAGATAAGGTGGTCTGGTATTCTTCTCTTTAAGAATTTTAGACAGGAATTTGTTGTGATGCACACAGTCAAAGTCATCAATAAAGCAGAAGTAGATATTTTTCTGGAACTCTTGCTTTTCTGATGATCCAACGGATGTTGGCAATTTGATCTCTGGTTCCTCTACCTTTTCTAAATCCAGCTTAAACATCTGGGAGTTCACGGTTCATGTATTGGTAAAGCCTGGCTTGTAGAATTTTGAGCATTACTTTACTAGCATGTGAGATGAGTGCATTTGGGCGGTAGTTTGAGCATTCTTTGGTATTGCTTTTCTTTGGAATTGGAATGGTGGCCACGGCTGAGTTTTCCAAATTTGTTGGCATATTGAGTGAAGCAGTTTCACAGCATCATCTTTTAGGATTTGACACAGCTTAACTGGAATTCCATAACCTCAACCAGCTTTGTTTGTAGTAATGCTTTCTAAGGCCCACTTGACTTTTCATTCCAGGATGCCTGGCTCTAGGTATGTGATCACACTATCGTGGTTAACTGGGTCATGAAGGTATTTGTTGTATAGTTCTTCTGTGTATTCTTGCCACCTCTTCTTAATATCTTCTGCTTCCCTTAGGTCCATACCATTTCTGTCCTTTATTGTGCCCATCTTTGCATGAAATGTTCCCTTGGTATCTCTAATTTTCTTGAAGAGATCTGTAGTCTTTCCCATTCTGTTCTTTCCCTCTATTTCTTTGCATTAATTGCTGAGGAAGGCATTATCTCTCCTTGCTAGTCTTTGGAACTCTGCATTCAAATGGGTATATCTTTCCTTTTCTCCTTTTCCTTTCACTACTCTTCTTTTCTCAGCTATTTGTAAGTCCTCCTCAGACAAACATTTTGCCTTTTTGCATTTATTTTTCTTTGGGATGGTCTTGATCACTGCCACCTGTACAATGTCACGAACCTCCATCCATAGTTCTTCAGGCGCTCTATCAGATCTAATCTAATCCCTTGTCATTTCCACCTGGAGTAACAGGCAAATTCAGCCTTAGAGTGTGGAATAAAGCAGGCAAAGGCTAATAGAGTTTTGCCAAGAGAATGCACTGGTCATAGCAAACACCCTCTTCCAACAACACAAGAGAAGACTCTACACATGGACATCACCAGATGGTCAACGCCAAAATCAGAATGATTATATTCTCTGCAGCCAAAGATGGAGAAGCTCTATACAGTCAGCAAAAACAAGACCAGGAGCTGATTGTGGCTCAGATCATGAACTCCTTATTGCCAAATTCAGACTTAAATTGAAGAAAGTAGGGAAAACCACCAGACCATTCATGTATGGCCTAAATCAAATCCCTTTTGATTATACAGTGGAAGTGAGAAATAGATTTAACGGACTAGATCTGATAGATACAGTGCCTAATGAACTATGGACGGACATTCATGACATTGTACAGGAGACAGGCATCAAGACCATCCCCAAGAAAAAGAAATGCAAAAAAGCAAAATGGTTGTCTGAGGAGGCCTTAAAAATAGCTGTGCAAAGAGGAGAAGCGAAAAGCAAAGGAGAAAAGGAAAGATATAAGCATCTAAATGCAGAGTTCCAAAGAATAGCAAGGAGAGATAAGAAAGCCTTCCTCAGCGATCAATGCAAAGAAATAGAGGAAAAGAACAGAATGGGAAAGACTAGAGATCTCTTCAAGAAAATTAGAGATACCAAGGGAACATTTCATGCAAAGATGGGCTCGATAAAGGACAGAAATGGTATGGACCTAATAGAAGCAGAAGATATTAAGAAGAGGGGGCAAGAATACACAGAAGAACTGTACAAAAAAAGAGCTTCACGACCCAGATAATCATGATGGTGTGATCACTTACCTAGAGCCAGACATCCTGAAATGTGAAGTCAAGTGGGCCTTAATAAGCATCACTACAAACAAAGCTAGAGGAGGTAATGGAATTCCAGTTGCACTATGTAAAATCCTGGAAGATGATGCTGTGAAAGTGCTGCACTCAATATGCCAGCANCCTGGAATGTGAAGTCAAGTGGGCCTTAGGAAGCATCACTAGGAACAAAGCTAGTGGAGGTGATGGAATTCCAGTTGAGCTATTTCAAATCCTGAAAGATGATGCTGTGAAAGTGCTGCACTCAATATGCCAGAAAATTTGGAAAACAGCAGTGACCACAGGACTGGAGAAGGTCAGTTTTCATTCCAATCCCAAAGAAAGGCAATGCCAAAGAATGCTCAAACTACCGTACAATTGCAGTCATCTCACACACTAGTAAAGTAATGCTCAAAATTCTCCAAGCCAGGTTTCAGCAATACGTGAACCGTGAACTTCCTGATGTTCAAGGTGGTTTTAGAAAAGGCAGAGGAACCAGAGATCAAATTGCCAACATCCACTGGACCATCGAAAAAGCAAGAATTCCAGAAAAACCTCTATTTCTGCTTTATTGACTATGCCAAAGCCTTTGACTTTGTGGACCACAATAAACTGTGTGCCAGTACCATACAGTGTTGATAACTGTAGCTTTTCAGTATAGCCTAAAGTCAGGGAGTGTGATTCCTGAGTTCTGTTCTTCTTTCTCAAGATTGTTCTAGCTATTTGGAGTCTTGTGTTTCCATATAGTTTTTTTTTTTTCTTGTTCTGTGAAAAATGCCATTGGTAATTTGATAGGGATTGCATTGAATCTGTAGATTGCCTTGGGGGGACAATGGTTATTTTAACAATATTCAGTCTTCCAATCCCAGTATACATTTTATGTTTCTGTTTGTGTCATCTTCAGTTTCTTTCATCAGCATCTTACAGTTTTCAGAGTACAGATCTTTTGTCTCCTTGAAGTGAAGTGAAGAAGTGAAGTGAAGTCGCTCAGTCGTGTCCGACTCTTTGCGACCCCATGGACTGTAGCCTACTAGGCTCTTCTGTCCATGGGATTTTCCAGGCAATAGTCCTGGAGCGGATTGCCATTTCCTTCTCCAGGGGATCTTCCCAACCCAGGGATCGAACCCAGTTCTCCGGCATTGTAGACAGATGCTTTACCATCTGAGCCTATTCATAGGTATTTTATTATTTTTGATGGCGAAGGGAATGGCAACCCATTCCAGTATTCTTTCCTGGAGAATTCCATGGACAGAGGAGCCTGGCAGGCTACAGTCCATGGGGTCACAAAGAGTTGGATATGACTGAGTGACTATCACTTTCATTTTTCACTTTATTATTTTTGATGTGATGGTAAGTGGAATTGTTTTCTTAATTTCTCTTTCTGATAATATATATATATATATACACACACACACACACACACACACACACACAAGACTTCTGTATATTAAAATTTTGTCCCTAGCACCTCTACCAAGTTCACTGATGAGCTCCAGCAGTTTTCTGGTAGGGTTTGGGGAGTTTTCTATGTATAATAGAGCATTAAGTCATCTACAAACAATGCAGTTTTACTTCTTCTTTTCAGCGTAAATTCCTTTTATTTTTCTTCCCTGATTACTGTGTCCAGAACTTCCAAAACTGTGTTGAATAAAAGTGGTGAGAGTGGACATCGTTGTCTTATTCCTGATCTTAGAGGAAATGCTGTCAGCTTTCTACCACTGAGTATGAAGACAGCCGTGAGTTTGCCATAAGTGGCTTTTATTATGTTGAGGCATGTTCCTCTATACCCACTTTCTGAAGTTCGCTCATTGTTGTTCAGTCACCCAGTCGTGTCCAGCTCTTTCCGGCCCCATAGACTGCAGCACGCCAGGCTTCCATGTCCTTCGCTATTGCCTAGAGTTGGCTCAAACTCATGTCCATTGAGTCAATGATGCCACCCAACCATCTCATCCTTTGTTGCCCCCTTCTCTTCCTGCCCTCAATCTTTCCCAGCATCAAGGCCTTTTCCAATGAGTCAGCTCTTTGTATCAGGAGGCCAAAGTATTGGAGCTTCAGCATCAGTCCTTCCAATGAATATTCAGGGTTGATTTCCTTTAGAATTGGCTGGTTTTATCTCCTTGCAGTCCAAGGGACTCTCAAGTCTTCTCCAGCACCACAATTCAAAAGTATCAATTCTTCGGCTCTCAGCCTTCTTTATGGACCAACTTTCACATCCATACCTGACTACTGGAAAAACTATAGCTTCAGCTATATGGACCTTTGTCGGCAAAGTGATGTCTCTGCTTTTTAATATGCTGTCAAGGTCTGTCATAGCTCTCCTCCCAAGGAGCAAGTGCCCTTTTATTTGTCATGAAGTGATGGGCCTGGCTGCCATGACCGTAGTTGTTTTTTTTATTATTTAATTTTTTTAATCAAAGGATAACTGCTTTACAGAATTTTGTTGCTTTCTGTCAAACATGAACATGAATCAGCTTAGTTGTTTTAAATTTCAAGCCAGACTTTTCACTCTCCTCTTTCACCTTCATCAGGAGGCTCTTGAGTTCCTCTTCACTTTCTGCCATTAGGGCGGTATCATCTCCATATCTGAAGCTGTTGATATTTCTCCTGTCAATCTTGATTCCAGCTTATGACTCATCCAGCCCTGTATTTTGCATGATGTACGCTGCATACAAGTTAAACCAGTAGGGTAACAACATACAGCCTTGTCGTACTCCTTTCCCAGTTTAGAATGAGTCTGTTGATCCATGTTCAGTTCTGACTTTTGCTTCTTGATCCACGTACTGGTTTCTCAGGAGGCAGGTAAGGTTTCTCTCTATCTCTGTGTTTTATACATAAGTCGTCTTCTCAGTGAGGCCTCCCTAATCACCTGGTCTAAAATTACAGAGCTCCCTTCTCCAAAATTTTAAACTTCTTTCTTACTTAATTTATTTCTTCTCCTCAAAACGTATAGCCATATGGCATACTATATACTTTACTTATTCATCTTATTTATTGTCCCCACAAGACTGTAAGCGTCCATGAGTTCAGGGGTTTTGTCCACAGCTGTACTCTCAATGCCTACAAAAGTAACCGGCATATCAAAATTATTCAATCAATATTTGTCAAATTAACAAAAGAACACATGACTGATGACTTTGGAGACAATCCTCAGACTCTTAATTCATCTGCTTCTTTTTCAGCTTCTTAAGCAGATGAATTTTAAGCTTCTTTTTAAGCTTCTTCCCTTCTGACTAGACAGGGAAGCCTGGCATGCTGCAGTCCATGGGGTCTCAAAGAGTCTGACATGACTTAGCAACTGAACTGGGACAAAGGAGTACATAAAACTCAACACTAGATGCCACGATATTACAGAGGAAGTAACCTGGCCCTTTCCTGCCAGCTGGAATCGCGTCAAGAAAAGCCTCACTGTTGCCAAGTTTCCTCTGGCCTCCCCACTTCCTGGCCTGCTCCTGTTATGCTTTGCTGTAATAACACAAATTTCACTGAGTTATGCCCCGCCCGCGTAAATGTTACTCTGCCCTGCTGAGTATTTCAGTGCTTCCATTTGCCAGTCTGTGTTACCAAGTTCCTCCTCCCCACCCCTCGTAACCTTCCAACCTATCTTCAACTGGTCGTTACTGTGCTAGAGCCTTCGATTCCTGGAGCTGTGGGTGCTCTGTGGGTGGTCTGTGGTGAGAACCTGTCCCCTCTGGGTCACACTCTGTTGAGCAGGAGGTGTCACACATTTTGCCCCCAACCTCTTCTCTTCCTAGAACTCACACTGGACCCATGGATTCTGAGGGTTGGGGATGGATCTGAATGACAGCTGCCATGGGGTCTGAAGAATCCTCTGTACACTTAATGCTTTCATACTCGGCCAACTAACCCATCTTGACTGCTTATTCCCTAAGGGCTGGTTATCCCAGAAGGTGACTTGGCGCTCATGCCAAGAAGCTCCTGTCACTAATCAGCCTTCGCCAGTTCATAGTGGGCTGACGTGATGAGCTCATTCCAGCTTTCCAGGGACGTTCCCTGTTGTAATGCAGGAACTCTCAGGTTCTGGGCAATCCTTCAGTCTGGAGCAAACCAGGGCAGTGGATAACCCTACATAAAGCCCAGATCTCACTGCATTTAAACTGAAGCCAGAAATGGGTCACACCTGAGTGAAACTTTTCGTGCACATCTGGATTTCTGTTCTCTACTCCCACCCGCGTCACCAGCTGCCATGTCAGGGGAGTCTGCCTCCTCTGTGTCCCCTATCTTCACTTTCTCCTCTACGTTCTCTCTGCAGAAGCTACTGGAAAACTACAGCAACCAAGACGAGAGGGGACCACTGAAGATTCAGAGTCTTCAGGAAGGAAGCTTTCGATCATACCGCCTGGCACAGCTGCTGGCTCAGAGCAAAGGAAACCTGGAATGAGTAGGGGAGAAGGAAGTTACAGGCATCAGCTACAGGCTCATGACCAGAGAGAAGAGCGGACTAATACCTGAATATTGTTTTCTTCTTTGCTTAATGCATGTCTATAAACCTGTGTGTTTGAATATTTGTGTATATACAAACTAATTTTTTCTTCCTTTGCACTGTAAGAATTAATGGCGGTGGTTAACTTGACAGTTTCATCTTTAGCTTACAGGATATTCAAGAGGGACTCTAATAACTAAAGTTGAGAAGTAACTGACATCACCCAACAATCACTAAAATAACATTTGAGATCTTTTCTTTTTGTGGAAAAGGTGAGAGTTCCTATTTCTACAAAGGACAATTGTATTTTGTTAAAGAAAAGCTGAACTTTGTTATTGCTGCATCGGAAGTTGAAATAGATGTAGAAAGCTATGCACAGATATTGAGTAGGCAAAGTGACAAGCTGTCCCAGGTATTACACCATCATCTCTCAGTCCAAGCCCACACTTTAATACTCTGCTTTGTGATGCTAGGGTTGGGACCATGAGAACTATATTTCTACTTTGCCAGTTGACTTTCTGTTTGATTCTGCAAGGCAGAGGAGGGAGAAAGGATGTAGTCTTCTCTGACAAGTGGTTAACAATTATAGTACTGAGCTTTGGGTTGGAGGATACTCCCAGAACCAGCCTCATCATGCCTAATCAAAGATATCATCGACTGTCAGCCTCAGCCGCTGTCTCAGAGGTCTCAGGGTACTCTCCTTCAAGCTTCTTTTGTCCCTACAGTCCCGGGAGTGACAGCTTCATCACCCAGTTCCTAGCTGTGGGTTAGCTCAGTATCCCCTTTTTTGCCTTTTCAGTTCTCCAAAACTACTTCAGTTCAGTTCAGTTCAGTTCAGTCACGTCCGATTCTTTGCAACCCCATGAACCACAGCACGCCAAGCCTCCCTGTCCATCACCAACTTCCAGAGCTTGTTCAAACTCACGTCCCTCGAGTTGGTGATGCCATCCAAGCATCTCATCCTCTGTGGTCCCCTTCTCCTCCTGCCTTCAATCTTTCCCAGCATCAGGGTCTTTTCCAATGAGTCAGGTCTTTGCATCAGGTGGCCAGAGTTACTTCACCAACTCCTTATATTCTCTCTGTTGAAATCCCAGGTGTGTTTTCTGTTGTGGTGAATATATCCTGACTGATACAGTTACCCAGCCAAGTAGATAACCCTAACCACCTGAAGGGCTAGCTTAAAAAGACAGGAAATATGGAATAAAAGTTAAAGAGGGAAGTGATAAATATCACCTATGACCTTGTGTGACTCTTTATAGCAATCAGGATGATAGTACTAAAGCATATTTTTGTTCTGTACCTATAAACCAATGATTTCTACTTTCCCCCCTTACCCATCTCCTACAGTTTTATATGGAGTGTTGGCGGGACTTAATTTACAATTTAGTTCATAGGTCACCAGGCCACAAAAAGTCACATCTGGACCTGCTGGAGAGGGGTGAGGCTCATCAGTAGATCCTGAAGTCAAAAAGGAAATGGTGACTAATGGGACTTTGAGTCCCTCTTCCTGTTTTGGGAAAAGGGGAGAGTGCCACTGCATGATAGGCAGAAATTTGAAGGTACTAAACATGGGCTGAAGGATAAATGAACTTAAATGCTGAGTAAAATAAGGGCTGGGCCATGTAGGTTCTGAATCCACTCACTGTGCGCCCACCACACTGCTCTGGGCTGCAGGGGACTGACCTCTGTTAATTGTGACACCCAAACTCACGATCAGCTGAGTTCTGAAAGGCTGGAAGACAGGGAGGAAAGGTCAAGGCCAGGACAGTCCTCTCCCTCTCTCTGCTGACTCAGGCACTTCTCCAGCAGTGCCTGCAGCGCCTTAGTGGCCCAGCCCCCACCACGCAGGTCCTCAGAGGTCCGAGTCTCCAACAGGTGGCCCACGGCTCAGGGATTCCGTCACACAGGTTTTTGGTGCTTGTCTCTCTAGGCCACAAGCCGCGGCGCCTCTGCTCCATTCTCTCAGTTAGGCTCTCAGTTCTATCGCGTCATAAGCGCTTCCCTGCATTACATTTCCTCTGTTGTAAATACTGGTAAGTAAAGACGCTTCCTCCTTGGAAGAAAAGTTATGACCAACCTGGATAGTATATTCAAAAGCAGAGACATTACTTTGCCGACTAAGGTCCGCCTAGTCAAGGCTATGGTTTTTCCTGTGGTCATGATGTATGGGTGTGAAAGTTGGACTGTGAAGAAGGCTGAGTGCCGAAGAATCGATGCTTTTGAACTGTGGTGTTGGAGAAGACTCTTGAGAGTCCCTTGGACTGCAAGGAGATCCAACCAGTCCATTCTGAAGGAGATCAACCCTGGGATTTCTTTGGAAAGAATGATGCTAAAGCTGAAACTCCATTACTTTGGCCACCTCATGCAAAGAGTTGACTCATTGGAAAAGACTCTGATGCTGGGAGGGATTGGGGGCAGGAGGAGAAGGGGACGACCGAGGATGAGATAGCTGGATGGCATCACGGACTCGATGGATGCTAGTCTGAGTGAACTCCGGGAGATGGTGATGGACAGGGAAGCCTGGCGTGCTGCGATTCAGGGGGTCGCAAAGAGTCGGACACGACTGAGCGACCGAAATGAACTGAACTGAACTGAAATACTGGCATTGAAAGAAACGCGTTAGTTGCTCAGTCGTGCTTGACTCTTGCTAGAAATGAGTGTTTATTTCCGGTCATTCCTGTTTCTGGAGATGACAGCTAATCCCACTCAAGGTCCACTACAATACTGAGTCAGGGTCCTGCAACTCTCTCACTTCTGGGCATTCATATCACAAGTGCACCTCCCCACCTACAAAGTGAAGTCTGTAGCACGGTATTCATTCATTGCAGTGTTGCTTGCAATGCCGAAAAGGAGAAACAAACCCTATTTCCCTAAAGGGAACTGGTTAAGCAAGCATTGCAGCATCCACAGAGCTGGAAAAAAAGAACCAAGAAACTCTCCTACGTACCAGTGCACATTATTCAGTGAAGAAAGCAGACGTATGGAGACAAGACCAGTGGTCGTCTGGGGTTTGGAGGGAGGGATGAATAAGTGGAGCCCGCAGGATTTTTAAGGCAGTGAAAATGATTTTATAGTCATCAGTCAGTTCAGTTGCCCAGTTGTGTCCCACTCTGCGATCCCATGGACTGCAGCACACCAGGCTTCCCTGTCCATCACCAACCCCTGGAGCTCGCTCAAACTCATGTCCATCCAGTCGGTGATGCCACCCAACCATCTCAACCTCACATTATTATGCATCTGTCCAAATCCACAGACTGTGAACCCTGAGTGAACCCCGAGGTAAACTGTGGGCTTTGGGGGATGATGACGTGTCAGTGTAGGCGTATCCTTTGTAACAACTGTGCTGTTCTCGTGAGGGATGTTGATAACGGTGGAGACTGCGCATACGCGGGTTCAGGGAATATAGATATACTGCAGAGATGTCGTGGGTTCCCTTCCAGACCACTGCAATAAAGCAAATATCACAATGAAGCAAGTCACATGAAATTTGTCTTCTCAGTGCATATAAAATTTATATTTACCCTATACTATATTAAGTGTCGAACAGCATTATGTCTTTAAAAAAAAAACAACAAACCAATGTATATACCTTGACTAAGAAATACATTATTGCTTAAAAAATGCTAATGTCATCTGAGCCTTCAGCAAATCATAATCTGTTTGTTGGGGGAGGGTCTTGCCTCAGTGTTGGTGGCTGTTGACTGATCAGGGTGGCAGTTGCTGAAGGTTGGGGTGAAAATTTCCTAGACTAAGACACAAATATCATATATTAACATATATAGCCCTGGTGGCTCAGAGGGTAAAGCATCTGCCTGCAATGTGGGAGGCCCGGGTAGTATAACATATATATATATATACACATATATATGGGATCTAGGAAGATCTACTAGTGAACCTGTTTGTAAGGCAGCAAAGGAGACACAGACTTGTGAACACGGTGGGGAAGGAGAGGATGGGACGAACCGAGAGAGCAGCACCGAAACACACACATCAGTACGTGCAGGATAGACAGCCAGTGGGAATCTGCCGCGTGACACGGGGAGCTCAAGCCTGATGCGCTGTGACAGCCTAGAGGGGTGGGATGGGCGTGAGAGGTGGAAGGCAGATTCAAGAGGGAAGGGACATATGTATACCTACGGCTGATGCATGGTAGAAACCAACACAATGTTGTGATTATCCTCCAATTAAAAATAAATTTTAAAAAGACAACAACGAAGGTTGCCACATCCTTTCAAGTGAAGGTTGACTTTTCCTTTCACAAAAAATTTCTCTGGAGCGTGCAATGCTGTTTGATAGCATTTTCGCCACAACACAACTTCTTTCAAAATTGGAACCACCTCTCTCAAACCCTACTGCAACTTTATCAATTAAGTTTATGTAATATTCTAAATCCTTTGTTGTCTTTCAACAATTACTACAGCATCGTTACCAGAAGCAGGTTCCACTTCAAGGAGTCCATTTCTTTGCTCATCCATTACCATCTCATTGTGAGATTGCAGCAGCAGATTCCATTTCAAGGAGTCCATTTCTTGGCTCACCCATAAGAAGCGCCTCCTCACCCATCACCGTCTCATCGTGAGATTGCAGCAATTCAGTCACATCTTCAGGCTGCACTTCGGATTCTAGTTCTCTCACTGTTTCCACCACATCTGAAGTTGCTTCCTCGATTTACGTCTTGAACCCCTCAAAGTCACCCATGAGAAGTGGAATCAACTCCTTCCAAACTCCTGCTTGTGTTGATATTTTGACCTATACCCATGAATCATGAATGTTTTTAATGGCAGCTAAAACGGTGAATCCTTTCAAGAAGGTTTTCAATGTACTCTTCCAGATCCATCAGAGGAATATCTATCTGTAGCAGTTATGGCCTTTGAGATGTATTTCTTAAATAATAGGACTTGGAAGTTGAAATTACTCTTGATCCATGGGCTGTAGAGTAGATGCTGTGTTAGCCCGGTAGGAAAACATTAAGCTCACTATGCATTTCCATTAGGGCTCTGGGTGACCAAGGGCGTTATCAGTGAGCAGGAATGTTTTTAAAGAAGTCCTTTTTTTTCTGAGCACTGGGTCTCAATCATGGGCTTAAAATATCCAGTAAACCATGTTGTGAACAGATGTGAGGTCATCTGGGATCTGTTGTTTCATTTATAGAGCACAGGCAGAATAAATTTAGCAGAATTCCTAGGGGCCCCATGACTTCTGAAATGGAAAATGAGACTGGCTTCAACTTTAAGTCACCAGCTGTGTTAGCGCCTAGTATGACAGTGAATCCGTCCTTTGAAGCTTTGAAGCCAGGCACTTATTTTTCCTCTCTAGTTATGAATGTCCCAGATGGCATCTTCTCCCAATAGAAGGCCAGTTTGTTGACAGTGACAATCTGTTGTTTACCATAGCCACCTTTGTTAATTATCTTAGCTAAGATTTTTGGGGAAACTTGCTGTAGGTTCTATATCAGAACATATATACTTCTTCACCTTGTGGTTTTATGTTAAAGGGATGGCTTCTTTCCTTAAATCCCATGAACCAGCCTCTGCTAGCTTCAGACCTTTCTTCTGTAGCTTTCTTACTGTAGCTTTCATTGAATTGAAAATTTAGAGCCTTGCTCTGGATTAGGCTTTGGCTTACTATGGCGATTTAATCTTCTATCTAATCTAGTGGCCTAATCTCAGACCACTAAAACTTTCTCCACATCGACAGCAAGGTTGTTTGATTGCTTATCATCTGTGTGTTCACTGGAGTAGCACTTTTACTTTCCTTCAAGAACACTTCCTTTGCATTCACAATTTGGCTGACTGGTGCAAGAGGCCTAACTTTTGGCCCATCTTGGCTTTCAATGTGCCTTCCTCGCTAAGCTTAATCATGTCTAGTTTCTTATTTAAAGTGAGAGATATGCAACTCTTCCTTTCACTTGAGCACTTCGAGACTACTGTGAAGTTATTAATTAGCCTAATTTCAAAACTGCTGTGTCTCAGGGAATAGGGAGGCCCAAGGAGAGGGGGAGAGAGACAGGGGAACAGCCAATTGGTGAAGTAGTCAGAATACACACATTTATCAATTATCTTACACGGGCGTGGCTCACGGCTCCCCCAAACAACTATAATATTAGCATCAAGGGTCACTGATCACAGATCACCATAACAAATGTAATGATAATAATAAACCTTGAAATATTGCAATAATTACTGAAACTGACATAGGGAACAAGAGGTGAACAAATGCTGCTGGGAAAAAAATGGCACTGACAGACTTGCTCAATGCAGGGCTGCTATAGACCTTCTGTCTGTGAAAAACCACAGGATCTGCAAACAGTAAAGAGCAAAGCACAGGTAAATGAGGTGTGCCTATGTACGGGAAATCTCTCTATCTTCCTCTCAGTTTTATTATAAACTCAAAGCTGCTCTTTAAAAATCTTTTAAAAAGATGAAGAAGAAGAGGAAGAGGAGAAAAGATGAAAGACAAGGGAGGGAGAGAGAAAGAGAGCAAACACATAGTGAGCAACAGTCTCCGTTTACACCAATGGTCAAGAAGCCAGAGTGGATATTAGGTTGGTACAAAAATAGTTGCAGTTTTGCACTGCATTTTGCCATTTGATGCTGGAATATATTCTTAAATAAATGTGGTTATGCTATACGTCATTTTAATGCTCACTTCTCACTTTATGGTGTTTTTTTTTTTTTTNTGTGAGATTGCAGCAGCAGATTCCATTTCAAGGAGTCCATTTCTTGGCTCACCCATAAGAAGCGCCTCCTCACCCATCACCGTCTCATCGTGAGATTGCAGCAATTCAGTCACATCTTCAGGCTGCACTTCGGATTCTAGTTCTCTCACTGTTTCCACCACATCTGAAGTTGCTTCCTCGATTTACGTCTTGAAATCCTCAAAGTCACCCATGAGAAGTGGAATCAACTCCTTCCAAACTCCTGCTTGTGTTGATATTTTGACCTATACCCATGAATCACGAATGTTTTTAATGGCAGCTAAAACGGTGAATCCTTTCAAGAAGGTTTTCAATGTACTCTTCCAGATCCATCAGAGGAATATCTATCTGTAGCAGTTATGGCCTTTGAGATGTATTTCTTAAATAATAGGACTTGGAAGTTGAAATTACTCTTGATCCATGGGCTGTAGAGTAGATGCTGTGTTAGCCCGGTAGGAAAACATTAAGCTCACTATGCATTTCCATTAGGGCTCTGGGTGACCAAGGGCGTTATCAGTGAGCAGGAATGTTTTTAAAGAAGTCCTTTTTTTTCTGAGCACTGGGTCTCAATCATGGGCTTAAAATATCCAGTAAACCATGTTGTGAACAGATGTGAGGTCATCTGGGATCTGTTGTTTCATTTATAGAGCACAGGCAGAATAAATTTAGCAGAATTCCTAGGGGCCCCATGACTTCTGAAATGGAAAATGAGACTGGCTTCAACTTTAAGTCACCAGCTGTGTTAGCGCCTAGTATGACAGTGAATCCGTCCTTTGAAGCTTTGAAGCCAGGCACTTATTTTTCCTCTCTAGTTATGAATGTCCCAGATGGCATCTTCTCCCGATAGAAGGCCAGTTTGTTGACAGTGACAATCTGTTGTTTACCATAGCCACCTTTGTTAATTATCTTAGCTAAGATTTTTGGGGAAACTTGCTGTAGGTTCTATATCAGAACATATATACTTCTTCACCTTGTGGTTTTATGTTAAAGGGATGGCTTCTTTCCTTAAATCCCATGAACCAGCCTCTGCTAGCTTCAGACCTTTCTTCTGTAGCTTTCTTACTGTAGCTTTCATTGAATTGAAAATTTAGAGCCTTGCTCTGGATTAGGCTTTGGCTTACTATGGCGATTTAATCTTCTATCTAATCTAGTGGCCTAATCTCAGACCACTAAAACTTTCTCCACATCGACAGCAAGGTTGTTTGATTGCTTATCATCTGTGTGTTCACTGGAGTAGCACTTTTACTTTCCTTCAAGAACACTTCCTTTGCATTCACAATTTGGCTGACTGGTGCAAGAGGCCTAACTTTTGGCCCATCTTGGCTTTCAATGTGCCTTCCTCGCTAAGCTTAATCATGTCTAGTTTCTTATTTAAAGTGAGAGATATGCAACTCTTCCTTTCACTTGAGCACTTCGAGACTACTGTGAAGTTATTAATTAGCCTAATTTCAAAACTGCTGTGTCTCAGGGAATAGGGAGGCCCAAGGAGAGGGGGAGAGAGACAGGGGAACAGCCAATTGGTGAAGTAGTCAGAATACACACATTTATCAATTATCTTACACGGGCGTGGCTCACGGCTCCCCCAAACAACTATAATATTAGCATCAAGGGTCACTGATCACAGATCACCATAACAAATGTAATGATAATAATAAACCTTGAAATATTGCAATAATTACTGAAACTGACATAGGGAACAAGAGGTGAACAAATGCTGCTGGGAAAAAAATGGCACTGACAGACTTGCTCAATGCAGGGCTGCTATAGACCTTCTGTCTGTGAAAAACCACAGGATCTGCAAACAGTAAAGAGCAAAGCACAGGTAAATGAGGTGTGCCTATGTACGGGAAATCTCTCTATCTTCCTCTCAGTTTTATTATAAACTCAAAGCTGCTCTTTAAAAATCTTTTAAAAAGATGAAGAAGAAGAGGAAGAGGAGAAAAGATGAAAGACAAGGGAGGGAGAGAGAAAGAGAGCAAACACATAGTGAGCAACAGTCTCCGTTTACACCAATGGTCAAGAAGCCAGAGTGGATATTAGGTTGGTACAAAAATAGTTGCAGTTTTGCACTGCATTTTGCCATTTGATGCTGGAATATATTCTTAAATAAATGTGGTTATGCTATACGTCATTTTAATGCTCACTTCTCACTTTATGGTGTTTTTTTTTTTTTTGGCTAAAGACATTACTTGCTGTTTATTTTAGACTATAGATAGAAATGATATTAGAGAAAAAGCAAATTCCAGCGATTTTCTTATTCGAGTTCAAAATGAGTCATAAAGCAGCAGAGACAACTCACAATATCAACAACACATTAGGCCCAGGAACTGCTAATGAACATACAGTGCAATGGTGGTCCAATAAATTTTGCAAAGGAGATGAGAGCCTTGAAGATGAGAAGTATAGTGGTCAGCCACCAGAACAATGACAGTGACCAGTAGAGAGCCACCTTCAAAGCTGATCCTCTTACAACTACACAAGAAGTTTCCGAAGAACTCAGAGTCACCCATTCTGCAGCCACTCGGCATTCACTTGAAGCAAACTGGAAAGGTGAGAAAGCTCGATAAGTGGGTGCCTCATGAGCTGACTGCAAATCAAAAAATGGTCATTTTGAACTATCATCTTCTCTTATTCTACACAACAATGAACCATTTCTCAACTGCATTGGGATGCGTGGTGAAAAGACAACCAGCGATGACCAGCTCAGTGGCTGAACCAAGAAGCTCCAAAGCACTTCCCAAAGCCAAACGTGCACCAAAAAAAGGTCATGGTTTCCGTTTCGTGGTCTTCTGCCAGTGTGATCCACGACAGCTTGCTCAGCCCCAGTGAAAGCATTTGCTGAGAAACGTTTGCTGAGAAGTCTGCTCAGCAAGTTGATGAGACGCACTGTGAACTGCAGTGGCTGCGGCTGGCGGCACTGGTCACCAGAAAGGGCCCAGTTCTTCTCCACGACGATGCCCACCCACGCGCCACACAACCAACGCTTCCAAATGCCCACCCACGCGCCACACAACCAACGCTTCCAAATGCCCACCCACGCGCCACACAACCAATGCTTCCAAACTGGATGGATGGGGTTATGAACTTCTGCCTCATCCACCACATTCACCAGGCCTCTCGCCGACCGACTGCCACTTCTGCAAGCATATCAGTGACTTTTTGCAGGGAAAATACTTTTGTAACTAGCAGGAGGCAGGATATGTTTTCCAAGAGTTTGTCAAATCCTGAAACACAGACTATTTTTTTTAATCATGAAGTTAAAGTGAAGTCAGTCAGTCGTGTCTGACTCTTTGTGACCCCATGAACTGCAGCCTACCACGCTCCTCCGTCCATGGGATTTTCCAGGCAAGAGTACTGGAGTGGGGTGCCATATCCTTCTCCAGGAGATCTTCCTGACTCAGGGAGTTTATATTTAATCACCATGACTATATTAACACCTATAACGATCCATAATCTACCTTTTTTAAAATTCATTTTTAACTGAAAGATAATGGCTTTACAGCATTGTGTTGGTTTCTGCCAAACATCAACATGAATCAGCCATAAATACTTCTATGTTCCCTCCCTCTTGAGCCTCCCTCCTAACTCCCTCCCCATCCCACCCTTCTAGGTTGTTACAGAGCCCTGGCTTGAACTCTCTGAATCATACAGCAAATTATGCTATAGGAATAAACAAGCTTATTTCTTGTTGGCAAAAATGTGTTTATTGCAATGGTTACTATATTGATTAATAAAGATGTGTTTGAGCCTAATTATAATGATTTAAAACTCATGATCCACACTTCCTTCCCCTAGAAATTCAAGCTTTGGTTGCCTTTGGCTAGCATAAGTCAGTTAAAGTTCTCTGCTTGGTCAGCTGACCCCAATTTTGATTCCTGAGGTATCTAAGCCTACTTTATTTTTTGTTAAATTGATTAACTAAGCATGTAAGAGGAAGTATCCAGACTCTGCTAGCTTTATAACAGTAACCCTAATTTACCCTTGATGATCAGGGCCAAGCATACCAACCAACACTAGATGCCTTGCCTTTCTAGCTGTGAAGTGAGTTTCTTGACTGATCACAATGTTTAATGCAGATTACATGTCAATTTTGATGATTAAAAAATGTTTCCCCTGAGGCTTCCAGATAAAGATGCCAGACTGAATACAATAATTTTCAATTTCACTTCCTCTGAAACTTCACTAACACTACTTTAAAGGGATTTTTTTTTAAATCTCATAATCGTATAAATCCAGAGAGAAAAGAAGAGGATACAACAGCAATAAAACATTAAGGCTGGAATGCAGGAAAGTGAATGAGAATACGGTAGGGAAAGCCAACTGTCGTGTATCACAGAATCTTCCAAAGGCTCGGGAACTGAATGGACAGTTGGAGGTGGGGGTAAGAAAGGATATTAGATGAGGACTGCTAGAATGCCTTTTTTAAAGTACATTCCCTAGAGTGTGGTCTGGGCTTAGCAACCTTCTTCTAAAGACTGGAGCACAGAAGGGCTCGCCAGTGTCCGGTGGTTAAGGCTCCAGGCTCCCAACGCAGGGGCCCAGGTGGTCAGGGAAGTAGGCCCCACATGACGATTGTGAACAAAGCCTGGGGGGGCGGGTACTAAAACCACACAGCACGGAGAGACGCAAGCAGCTAGGGATAAAGGCACGCCGCCCGGGCCAAGGGAGCACTCCAAGGTTCTCATAGGCCAGGCTGTCCATCCTGATACGATGCAGCGGAAAGCGCAGCGCATCTCTGTGGCATTCCTCCCCCAAGTCCACACTCCCAAGGTAATCACGATAAATCCAAACACCAGGCAAACATAAGTAGAGGAACAGCTTACAAAACCTGACCTATACTCTTCAAAATCGGCTTCCCTCATAGCTCAGTTGGTAAAGAATCCACCTGCAATGCAGGAGACCCCAGTTCAACTCCTGGGTCAGGAAGATCCCCTGGAGAAAGGATAGACTATCCACTCTAGTATTCTGGCAGCAGCTGCACAGTGCAGGAACAGGTGAGAGGAAATACCCCATGTCCAAGGTCAGGAGCGGTGGCTGAGAGGAGATACCCCACGTCCAAGGTCAGGAGCAATGGCTGAGAGGAGATACCCTACATCCAAGTTCAGTAGCAGTGGCCAAGAGGAGATAGCCCACGTCCAAGGTCAGGAGCAGTGGCTGAGAGGAGATAGCCCACGTCCAAGGTCAGGAGCAGTGGCTGAGAGGAGATACCCCACATCCAAGGCCAGGAGCGGTGGCTGACAGGAGATACCCCACGTCCAAGGTCAGGAGCAGTGGCTGAGAGGAGATACCCCACGTCCAAGGTCAGGAGCAGTGGCTGCACGTTGCTGGAGCAGCTGTGAAGAGATACCCCACGTCCAAGGTAAGAGAAACCCAAGTGAGATGGTAGGCACTGAGACAGAGCATCAGAGAACAGACAGATGGAAACCACAATTACAGAAAATGAGCCAATTTGATCACACGGACCACAGCTTGTCTAACTCAATGAAACTAAGCCAGCCATTGGGGCCACCTAAGACAGGTCAC